>JAQPZY010000233.1:0-80889 GCA_029931535.1 Margaritifera margaritifera
ATCTTCTTAAGAAGGCCCTTAAAACGTAATTTACCATACAATAGTTCTCTTCAAGCAATATTTGACATGTGTTCTTGTAATAAAAAAGTAGTAATGTAATAACTATGATTATTACTGATAACCTGTAGTTTTTTTGATCATCAGTGTCGTATTTATCAGATATTGTAATAAAATTACAAGTCAGCTACTCAGGTTTGTGTCCCGTAACACAACTCATATGAACCCCAACTGTAGACACAAATTACAATATTTACATACTCTAGAAGAACACATTACAAATTCCCAAAGTGTCAGTGAAATGCCCTGCCACTATGTATCCCCTCAGAAAATCCTTCAAAATCTGGATAATTTTGGACCATTTGGGAACTGCTTTCAGCCATCAATCAGAGAAAACTCCCTTAAATCAGGGAATTCTCTGAAGATTCCCATGTCTGCAAAAAGTACAAGTCCCAAACATGTAAAAGTTTAGAATAAATTGAAATATGCTACAACTAAATGAAAATATAATCAGGTAATCCACATAAGCGTACAAACATGCATACCAATAAGCATACAAACATGCAAGCCAACATGCATACCAGCATGCATACCAACAAGCATACAAACATGCATACCAATATGCAAACAAACATGCATACCAACATGCATACAAACATACATACCAATATGCATACAAACACGCATACCAATATGCATACTAACATGCATACCAATATGCATACTAACAAGCATACCAATATGCATACAAACATGCATACCAAATTTAATTTATCTACCTCAAAGTAGACCTCAAAGGTTTTCATGACAAAAGTCAGAATCCACAAAATAAAAAAAATGTGTATAAAATATAAAAATTGCTGTAACGGTATAAAAGTCTAATCATGTCGTCTGCATATAAATATAAATATCCTACCTTATTTCATTTGTCTAAAGTGCTCTTGCTTGATCATGCTACCCAGGTTTATGTCAAAAAAGTCAAGGTACAAAGAGTTACAAATGTTTAAAAAAATCTAAAATTGCTGTAATGGCCTCAAAATCTAATAAGGTCATTACATATAAATACAAATATGCCTATTATATTTCATAACTTCATTTTTTTTTAGGATTGCTAAATCGTCTTAACAAGGTTTGTGTGGAAAAAAAAGTAAAAGTCCATTTTGGAAATTGTGTATAAAATTAAAACATAATCTGTAATAGTCTAAAATCCGGTCATCTACTTATACATACAAATATGCAAGGCAATCAAGATGTTCCTGCAACAAGGAGGAGGTGGTGGTGGTAAATAAGTTGCTTTCTTATTATACCAGTAAACAAGAGTCTCCGGAATGATACATTATACGCCCGCCCCGTTTTTAACAGTCCTCTGTGTTTACTAGTAGGGCAAACAGTTAGATTATTGGCCAATGGGACTCTATGACCAGGGCTTTGGTCAAAGTATGGGGTCTTGAATTGAAGTTACTCTGTCAGAAAGTAATTTTTGTTGGAAACTTGTTTCTTTGCGAATACCTACCCAATCACATTACCGTTAGGCAAATAAGCTCTTCTACCTCTCAAATGTAGACCGCCCATAAATACGAAAACTTTATCCGAGTGCATGCGGTACTCAGCGGGACGAGAACGGGGGGGGGGGGGGGGGGGGGACGGCATGGTAACTGACGCATTCTGAAAAAAAGTCTTGAAATTTCCAGGTCCCAGATCTTGTCCGAAAGACGATCGGCGATTTCTGTTGAAGGAAAGATCGGTGTTTGTCCTCATCTTCAACGTATACCGCATCCACAGATGCAGAAACAATTCTGTACATTTCTTAAACAGCTGCTTTGAAACTAAACTCCGTATGCTGCTTGGTTGGGTCGGGGTAAGCCAATTGATCGAGGTTGTCCTCGCATTCACTGTTGGGATTGTCCTCGTCAGGCTAAGCTTTCATGTCCGTATAAATCATTCCCGGCGGTTTGGACGAGGTAGTTCCATTGTCCCTATCCACCGGACAAGCCGAGAACATTGAGCCCTCCGGTTAAACTGTCCGTCGGACAGACGAGACGGGTCGTCTTGCCGGCACGGACGGTTGGAAGGGCGGCCGGAAAGCGTGCTGGACGAGCAGCGAGACGGTCGGCTAGGCGGTCGGTTGGACGGAATGGAAGGCGAAACGGAAAGACCGATTTAATGTCTCCGCATATAAAGGTACGACCAGCTGGTAGCTAGTCAAAAGTACGGCAGTCCGGGCGGCTGGACTGGTTGGTCGACAACCGGAGTGGCGGCGTACGGCATTAATGTCTGATAAAATAGATAATTGAGATCGGTATTATACCCCATGCGCCGGACTTAATGTCCCGAAAATCATATTCGAACATGCGGGGAGACTTATGCCCACTGGGCTGCCATAAAATTGGAGGCCAATCTCCCGTCAACTTGGAGAGACGTGACTAATGGATAGATACGAATTCCACCAAGGCCTGCAACTACGACAGTTTCCTGTACAAGTCTCCACATTTGCGACGACTCAAACAACATCTGGGGTGAGTGCAGCACATGCATCTCCAAGGCGTAATGACCCTCCAATTCAAACTGACGCGATGTAACTGTCACTGTGGGTATAGTACGCATGATCTTAGATGGAGACGGGCACCAGCATGGCGTCCGCACTACGCTCGCTATTAACGTCCTAGAGTGAAGGCTCAAGGCGTCGCTTTCAGTCCACTTTGACTTTACCCATCTCTCTTTACTTTTCAATGTCTTGCGCAGAACTGTTAACCATATTGCTTCCACCCATTTAGCACAGACACTATACCGTGAAGTAGATGAACACTTTAGTGCAAGCGAGGCAAGTATCATGTGTATCCTCGTTAACTTTAAATCTCTTGCACTTCGCACATATGGTTATAATTATTTAAGTGAAATGACAAGAACGACAAAGGCAAAGGAAAATAACAACCCGTACGTGTTCACTTATAACAGTCATGCACTCATTAATAAATAAGAGCAAAAAATACAAGCAGTATATGCAAATAAGATAACCAGCAAAGAGTCCCAATGGTATCGTGTTAGAGTACAAGGTCAGAAATCGAAGTCCACAAACTGAGAAAAATTCACACAAATATTGATCAAAATACAAAAATAATGATGCCAACATGTAGCAAATAGGATTTTTTTCAGTACATTATGTTTCTCAGAGAATACTTACCCGATCACATTAACATTAGGAAAATAAGCTACGCTACCTCCCGAATTTTTTTGTCTATATATCATATTGAGAAAGGAAAGCAACTCTTACAGATTACCTCCCCTTGCCCCGCTAGCTGGCCAAGAATACGCTGGGTGTATATCAGTTTCATCGTCGCAAACCACGGGCGATAATCCGCTACGCTCCTTTATCACCCATGGCTGTCTGTGCTGAGATTTTCTCGTTTTTCATGAGTACGCATAAACAAAAATATGTCATCAACAACACAATGCAACAATCTCCTATACATCAATGAAAGTGCCTGTTTTGTCTGCTTGGAAGAGAACACTGATTGGCTCATTAAAACATCCTTAAAGGTCAGGTTGGGTCACAATTGCGAGAAACATTTACTCGCGCTCGTAGTGACTGGTTAAGCAGATTTATACATATTCACAAGAAACGAGGATATATCCGCACAGGCGGCCACGGGTGATAAAGCAGAGTAGCGGATTATCGCCCGTGGCTTGCGAGGATGTACCGTTTTAAGCTCCAACAACAGGATGCTCGCATTGCAGGGAAGGGTTGGAGATATTGATAGTAATGTGATTAGGTAAGTATTCTCGGAGAAACTATAGACTACAAAATTTCCTTTCTCCGTCGAATGCATTCCTCATTACCATTAAAATCAGGAGAATAGACATGAGAAGAAGGAATTGCAAGAGAATCCAACCTCTACCAACGTCAGCCTAAAGGAGCAAAATGGTTGCTCCCCAGAAAAGATGAACGTTTCCTAACGTGAGGGTAGCACAACTGAATCGTATAAGCACCAAAAAAAAAAAAAAAAAAAAAATCTGTAAAGCAACTCTTGTGGCGTCCTTCACGTGTATGTTGCCTTATCGACAAAGTCTTCCCAGGCGAATCTAGCGAAAGCTATCAACGCCTTTCCCGGAACTGAGGCTGTGCTGCACGGGGCGTGGTAACCATCTGGGCAGCCACCAGGGACCCGACGAGGTTCAACTCTCGCCTTGGCGACGCCATATCCCGTAGGTAGAAGCTGGAGAAAGACTGTCAGGACTCAGGAAAACGACTCGTCCTCTCATCCTGATTGGGTAAAAATGGGCTGGGCAGAGTAAAACTATAATAGTACTCGACCCTGGGCCGATTAGATGCAGATTCGCACCTTGAGAATAAATCGGTGTATTTTCTACCCTCAACAAGCGCCGAAGTTCAACATCGCTTAACATTTGGTGTGTCAATTATAAATAACCTTTGCCTAATTGTTATCAGTCTAGACCATGTCGCAAGGAATTTTTTTTTTTTTTTTTTTTACATAGGTAGCCAATGTAAGCTTGATACTAAAATGGGTAAATATTATCAACATATTATGTTGTAGTTTCACACAAGCCCTCGATTTCTTAATGGTGTTAACATTTAGAGTGACACTTTTCAGTAATTTAGGCGTCATTTTGATGCGGAGAAAATTTCTCTTTCAACGAGCTATCACACAGCTTTACGAGTCAGACCTCTGAGAAGTTAATAAACAGAGAATGTCAACATTTTTTAAAAAATCTGGTCAGGCAATGTTACAGTTGTCTCAGGTAGCCGGTATTTTCAAGACTGAAGTTTTATTGATACTCTGTCATGCCAAATGGAAGATGCCAGCAGATATTTATATAAGTATGTAATTACTTTTCAAAAGAAAAATGTTGCCAACTTACATTCGAAATGAGTATTTTAAGTGTCTCAGCGGATTCCCACCAACTTTCACACAGTACATGCTGTTGTAATCTATTAATAAAAACAGATAATGTCGAGACAACAGCTGATTGGTCGAAATCTAGATGGGTAATGACCTAGAAATGTTCCAATTTTTGTGGCGAATCAACAATCTTCCTTTATATGGCGCCCCCGTGTAGTTCTCTAGAATGGAGGTTCGACCTAAATGTATCATTTACATGGCTCGAAATTGACGCTAATCCGCTTCCCCGCCTTTAGTGATTTTGCCGACTAAAACACTAATCCGTTGGAGCAGTGAAAATTAACGCCGGCCGCAATCATAACAGTTAAGAAGTGGTTGTATGATGGTATTTTTTTTCATTGGTTAATTGATCTGTTTATTTTGTTAATTGAGTACCTACAAACATTCTGCATTTGACGAGTTACAATTACATGCTCAAGGCGCAAATGGACAGGTGTTAAACCACTCACCCACTCGTCAAAAACTTAGTGTGATTATTGTCAGAATAGTCTTCGCGCACGTGGAACTAGCCTCGTGTTCTGTCCAAAAGCACTGATTTCAATACTGATAATACCAAAAGGTATAGGGTCTCAGGCTAGTATTGACCAATCGGAAAAGGTTGTGTTCGCCGACTCAACGAATAATCCAGAATTATACCGAACAATGTGTTGTAATATTTATATCGTCGTTGATCAATATTCAATGCATTGTGCGGTGACAATTACATACACGTGGAAGTATTTGCATTGTGCAGTCGCCACCGAAACCGCAGAAATTAGATGATGACAAGAGAGAGCGCGATCGCAAATATGATCATGAAAAGAGACTAAGAAATACCAGAAATGCTGGACAAATTAACACAAATGGCTGAAGTGTGACCCAGGTGAGGCCGTGATGTACTGAAAATTCAGAGAAATAAGAAAAGTGCGCGGGGTACTTCATTCGTTGATGGGTGTAAAAACTTCAATAGATCGTCTCTGGAATCACACAATGCAGCTCCTTACACATAATGACAGAGGGATACTTAAAATCAAAACATAAAGTTGGTTCTTCAGAAGCAGAACAAATATCGACCCAGATCTGATGATGAATCAGATACAGTAAATGAATATGATCTTTCAACTTTTCGCGAATCTTGTTGGTGAAATACAGTTGTTATTGTTTTGAGAGTTAATGTTTATGAATAATAAATGTTGACTTAGAAACTGAACTGGGTTCTGTTTGATTTTAGCAGGATCAGTGTAATTTCGACAGGATCAGTAAAAAAAATCTTTTGGTGATCTTGTGGGTTAGTGAAAAAAAAAATCTTCATTTTGAGCCCCGATTTAGGACGAAAGTTGGTGGAAATTAGGCCGGCAAGTTACCGACATTTTTCTTCTGAAAAGTAATTACATGCTCACATAAATGTCTGTTGGCGTCGTTACTTTGGCATGACAATGTATTAATAAAGCTGCACAGTCTTGAAAATACTGGTGATGTGGGGCAAGCCTAACAATTGTCAGACCAGATGAAAATCATGACATTTTGACATTCTCTGTCTCTTAACTTCTCCCATATCTAACTCATAAAGATGTATTATAGCTCGTTGAAAAAAGAACTACGACACCTAGATTACTGAAAATTTTCAATGTAAACGCGAATACCACTAAGAAATCAAGGGCTATGTGCGCAACTACAATTTCTCTGGTTACAAACATAGTCCATTATTACTTGTTTATAAAATATAAGCATTGTATTAGAATGTAATATTTTCCTGGTTCTGACCCATTTTAGTATCAAGCTTGCATGTTGTTCTTTAGTAAAAGCGTAAGCAGTGTAGTGGAGAAGTCTACTGTGTTCAGTATAATGAGGACAGGGACGAGTAACTCTTGCTACTCACTCGTCCCAGGGACAAGTACTTGGGCAGTTTTTGTCCGGAGCCCCGACTGTGCATAACAGCCCAGTGACTCCAGTCTGTGTCGAATGAAAACATGTTCAAAAGCGAGACTTGTCGAAATCGCTCAAATTTCGTGAGCTTCATGAGGCGCACCTGATCTTGAAAAAGCCCAGAGTACGCTGATCAAATAACCCATTTGAGCCACTAGGCCAGTGTTTGAGGGGTTATACCTTGCTTTTCCGCCAAGAACGGGCAAGAAGAGCCTTAAAGAGCGTCACGGACTTTCTCCGTGCTCCTCAGATAGCGCCTGAGAGCGCGAACCGGATCCTGCAGCTTCGCCTCTCTCGACGGATCGATCGAAGAGACATAGCGGATGTTTACTCTCTGATTGCCTGTGGACGGCCACCTGTTCTTGGATACCAAACCAGGTTGCGTTATCGGTACGACTCATCCGTCGGAACGAAACTATACGTAATTCGGATCCGCAGTCAGGGCATGTAACTCGTACGCCCTGCATGCTGAGGCTAGAGGTATCAGGAAGCAAGTCCTATACCCTTTGATCGTGATAAAAGCAAGCCCCTTCTCTTCAGAGAGAAAAAGGAAAACGTTAGCAAGCTGAGGAATCGAAGCTTGTGGAGGCGTGACGTTCTTGTCCGTGCATCAATCGATAAAAACACGCCACTTCCCCTCGTACGCCTTTAAAGGGAAGGGTCTTCAAGCTGCCTAGATCCTCTCCATAACGGAAGCGCTAAACTGCTTTGTATGCAAGGCTCTCCTGACAAGAACCAGGTGTGAATCAGGAACTTATCTGGACACATATGGTATACTGGCGCCCTCGGCTGTTTTAACAACTTGGGGATCTCTATGATTTTCCGGGGAACGTCTATCGAGTTTGGCTATCTGGCACATCGATTCCCATCGTGCTCGCTTCCTGCCTTCTCGACTAAATGAAAGATTGCTCAAGTCCAGCAGGGGGAAGTCTACACAACGTTCCTCACCAAATTTTACATTACAAGAAACACCTGTCCATCTTATAGCAAAAAGGTGCAAAGATATTTTCGGCAGTTATATCTTTATCAAGACTCTCCAAATCTGAGTGGCACGCAGTGGTGTGTGACCGGTACCAGTGTGGTGAGAAAATAACCGGCCGCTGACTTACTGAAAAGAAGGCCTTCGCATTACCGGATTTTGAATCTTATCTAAGCGACGTCCGGTAGTGTATGCAATCTTTGACGGTTGTGGTAGAGCTTTGAATGACCGATGCCTGTCTTCTTCATCAATGTCTACTGAGGCCATGACTATATATGCCATATTCACTGCCGGAGGTGGAGGGCATTCGGAAGACAGCGAAAACAGATAGATTTCCTCAATTGCTGCCTTGAATCTGAACTCAGTTTCCTTCCTCCACAGAGGAGTTGTTCTCCTCCTGCATGCCTTTGGTATACGGATAAAGCATGTGTCATGGCAGGGATGACGCTGTATCATCTCCATGCATGATGTGGCACCGGCCTACTGGATAGACACCAACGTGTGGGCAGGATCAATTGCAACACTTTCCACAGAGTCAGATGTAGCCATCGCCTCCGGCACTGTTCGGGGAATCTTCAATGGTTGTGGGGGTGGCATCATGGTGTCCCATACGACGCTCAATGGGAGTGGGGGTGGCATCATGGTGTCCCCTACGACGCTGGCTAGCGATTCTGAATAGGAAGGAGACGCAAGACGACTTGCTTTGAAGATCTGGAGCACAACTTATATTCGTGCGCCCCTTAAGTTGTTGCTTTAAGATACTGTACTATATATGCTCAGCCCACAAAGCAGAAGCACTGCATGGATGAGAAGACAAGTATTTTGTGCAAGCCATGCATGTGTCATGGTTGCCCTCTGCAACCTTAAAATGTTTGCATATCGTCGATAACTTCTGAAATGATAGAGAGAAAAGACAAAATGCATACAGAATATATATAATTAGGCAGAACTCACGAACCAAGACAACCTATAACAGAAATGCACAAATATACCACAATATTTACAGAGCAAATTCAAACTACAACATTGAAAAGCTGACACATGCAACTTACCATCTGACATAACTTGAGCAACGACGACAGGCAAAAAATATGAATGAACTGAAAACTTCACAAATGATGTACACTCAACGTATATCAACAGTATGATTTATTAAATCGCCCCAAAAGTCAATGGTCTTGAAACTGTTAGAAAAAAACTGAATTCAGGAGGCACACTTTTTACAAGTCCTTGAGCAAAAGTTAAACCTATATACTTCTGGGGTACGGTTGGCCTATTAGTGGGGGTGAAAGGAGGAACTCTTTAAAAGTTACTTCCTTTCGTCTTTTCAGGAGGGATGTATTTGGGAGGGAGTGGTGTCTATTTTTCAAATGTCAATGTGTTCAGGTAATGTGTTCAACAGAAAAATGTTGTGCAGAAACCATTCTTTGTTTTTCAAAGTGGCCCTAGCCTTTAACCTTTTGGTCCCCAAACTGATAGGCTTCTTTCTTACCACAAGTGCAAACTATCCACAAAGTTTGGTTTAGGTCTGTGATATAGAACTTTTATTGTGCAGAAACCATTTTTCTTCTTTCATTCACAATGATCTTGACCTTTGATGTTTTGACCCCGAAATCAATAGGTTTCTTTCTTACCCCAAGTGCAAGCTAACCAGAAATTTTCTTGATGGTATGTGTTCTGGAACTGAAGTTAACATGCAGAAAAGGAAAAGTTACAAGACAGACACAGTCATAGCAAAATATGCTCGACCAAAAGGCAGGCATACAAAAAGTGGACTGGGAATAACATCCATTCATCCACCTACATCCAATCTACCCATAAGTGTACTCCTCGTCATTTATTCACCACCTTAATAAATATCCATCATATCAATTGTCAAACGGTGAAGCACAAGTGCATTATTGAAAAAACATAATAAAAAAACCTCATGTAAACTTGTTCTTTACCTTAATGTAAATTTGGGGAAAGAAGCATAGAAAGAAAAGATTAAAAAGATTTATTGCCTTGAAAAATTCACAAACAGACTGACTTATAGCAAACTGCAATATAAAAATATGTAAATTGAGGCTGACAAGTTGACATGGTTTGGTAAAGATTACACCAAACAATTAAATTATGGGAGCAGTTTTATACTTGAAGCAACAAATCTGCTTAGAATCCATTCTTCCAACCGAGGTATGACATAATGGAAAGGCACGGAAAAATCTGATTATGAAACAAACATTTTTAAAAGCATGTATTTCGATACATATCTGTGAATAGATCCAATTTCAGACTTCAAACTACCCTGACATGCATATTTAAAAACATGAATGGCATAGAAAGATAATAGGTGTTCTGTGGAACCTGGTGTCTCACCTTTGTCTGTGTGTTGATGTATCCTCCTATATCTGACTTGCAAAGACTTTAACACAAAATTTCAATGTTTGACAATGCCACCACCATCGTGGTTGTTGCCATCAGAAAAGTGATAATTATGTCCCATCACACCTATGCAGGCGAGTCAATAATACAAATGTAATTTAAGAATCTTGTATGTAATACTAATTTCAGCATGAGGACTTGAAAAACAAAATATATTGAATATATAGCTTTGAAAAAATATACAGATTACAATAGAAAATTCACTGATCTCCCGTATTTTGGTGTGTATAACGCGCACCGATGTATAACGCGCACCCCGATTTTCGACCCAAAATGAATGGAAAAAACTTAGTTCTGCCATATAACGCGCATGTGATATAATACATTTTAAAATCGTGACTACCGGTATTTCGCTCCGTTTTCATAGTGCAACAACAGTCGGTCATTTTGGATAGTGAATGAAAAAGTGGCAATATTGAAATTGTATCTTTCCGATTTATGGTTGGTCCTTAAAAGGACCCTTTAAAGGTTCGTCTAGTTGATGGAGTTCAATCTATTGCATCAAATCCCTCAAATTCCTCTTCGTCGTCATCACTCTCGAAAGTCGCTGTACGTCTTCGTCTGACACTCTCTATGTCTGGATACTTTGTACTTGTCCCTCTGTCTGCCAATTTTGTTCTCGGCATTTTCTTCAGTCTTTCTTTCATTCTTCTCTACTCCCTAACAGAAGACTCTCCTACATTAAACTTCCTCCCAGCGGCTCTGTTACCATGTGCTTCTTCATAGGCAATGATGGTTAGCTTGTCTTTCGCATTGTACGAATTTCTTATGCCACCCATGTTGATAAGTTGACTCTATTCGTTCAGATTCAAGATCGAACACAATATGCTATGTGAAAGTTTAGGTCCAGTATTTATACTTATTTGGACTAACATTACACCTCTAAAATATATCCCCATGTTCAAGCTAGAATTTACCAAGACAATGCATTGTAATTATGTTTGGCCGATCAAATCTTTAGCCGGCGCTGATTAGCTTTAAAAAACCCACGCTGAGTCAATTAAACACTGCTCACTGTATTGTAACAAAGAAGTACCGTATCAAATACTGTTGTTTAAAATGAGAAATAAAATAAAGAAACAAGTTTATTTTCTGAAGAAAAGTAAATACATTGCAAATGTACCTAGACAAAGTAATGTGACTATGTTTAGCCCATCCAAGCTTTAGTCGGTGCCGAGTACCCTGAAAAGACCACACTGAGTCAATGAAGCACTGATCACCGTTAAAAAAAACGCGCTGAATCAATTAAATATTGCTCACCGAGACAAAACATTGTAACCATGTTGAGCACATCAAAGCTTACCTGGCGCTGATTACCGTGAAAAGACCAGACTGAGTCAATGAAGCATTGATCACTGTATAGTCGCAAAGATATCTCAAATACTATGATTTAAGATGAGAAATAAAACTAATAAACAAGTTTATTTTCCAAAGTAAAACAAAAATGTTTTCCGACTTCATACATTAACCCCGTGTCAGTGTTACCATAACAGGCTACCGTAGTCACGCAAAAAATGAGAACATTAACACTGCTTGAATTCTAAATATTATATTTCAATTCAGACACGAATAAATGAAGACAAAATTAATTAGATCCACAGTTATCGAATATTGAACATTTGAAAAATATTTTCCGACTTCATACATTAATTGATTACTTTGTTTCACAACGTGTCAGTGTTACCATAACAAAGAAACCGTAGTCGCAAAAAATATGTCACTTAAAGGTGCCTCTGATAAGAACATTAACACTGCTTGAATTCTACACATTTTATATTTCAATTCAACCAAGAATAAATGAAGAACAAATGTATTAGATCAACAGTTATGGAATACTGAACATTTATGGAACAGGTACGGTAATCCTCACAGTGGTATTTGTTCCGCTCCAATGCGGCACTTTGCACAGCTTTTGAACAAGTTACCAGTCGTTATGTACATGTATTTCCGGTCGAGGCACAGAACAAAACGGTACACAGAGATGTGAAATGAAACCAGTTTATTAACATAAGCAATCAAAGAACAAGACTATCAAGGTTTGTAAGCATTATTTATTTCTTTAATAAGGCTAGTACCGGTAACCAATTTAGTTACAATGCAATGTGCAACGGATTTAATATTTCACAAGGAGTGAATGTGACACATGTAGGCGGCTATAGTGACTTCATCCTCTCGTCAGATCAACCTGGACAATTTTTTTTTTTTAGTTCTTGTATAAAACACGCACACCCGACTTAAGATAATAAAATTAGTGAAAAAATTGCGCGTTATACACACCAAAATACGGTACTTAAGAAATAACAATTTGGATAAATTAGAAACTTTAAATTATTTTATACAAATGTAAATCTTTTTTCTTTCTTTCTTGTTTTAAATTCAAATCAGACTTACCATTATGAAATATACATCTATAAATTTAGCTCAAGAAAGCTGAAGTGTCTGAGAAAGAAATGTTTGTTTTTGTCACACAATTGTACACCTCAATTTTGTGCTCATGTTAAGAATGAAAATCAAACATATCTAAGTAATAAAAGTACAGCTTCTTAAAAATTCTAATATAAATGTTCAGTAATATTATTAAGACTTGTTAGATGGTTTGCCTAAACCATGTAACTATAATTTTAATAAAAAATGTTGAATGAACTTCATTTCAAGATCAAAGGTCATGATTCAAATTTTGTTGATGATCTTCTAAATTTATGGACATGATAAGCTATGTAAGTGGGATAGATTTTGAGATGTAGATAAAGCTCAGGCCCCATTTCAATAAAATTGTTAAATTATATGTTCTCTACATAAAATAAACTGGTTTAGCAGAGTACTCCCTTTGAGTTACATTTGCCTTTCCACGAAATGGTAGAATAGTTAACGATTAAATAAATAATAGAAGGTAAATTAGTTCATGCATGTATGCAGTAAATTCAGTGCCCGAGTGAAATGTATATTTCAATAAATTTTATCTGAAAACAGCATAGCTATTTTATACAAAATGGCAAAATGTAGTTCTTTTAAATAGTAATGCACAAATTAAAATTACTTAGTTTTAAAAGGTAATAAATGCCCTTACATAGCATGTACAGCTGTCAAATGACAAGGGTGATAACTCTGTAGCAAGGTGATGCTGAACATAAAAGTTCACCCTAATATTACCAGTACAAAACAGGATATAAAATCTGTAGTACATTCATCCAGTGATTCTGGTATTATGGGGTTAAAAATCCAGCTGAAGAAATAATTTAAATAAAGAAAAAACTCTGTCAATCTGCACCCCCCAACTTCAAATTAAAAATCAAAGATATTATACAATCTATCTTTAAATTAAAATAAAATTTTTAAAGTCTTATAAAAGTCACTGAATGGAAATAAAAGATTTAATTTATGTAAGTGAGGATGAAAGAAATACAGAATAGAGTAACAATGTATGCCCAATGAATAAATATAAACTTTAAAATTTGTTGTCAGAGTGTTTCTCAAATCATGTATAAATTCAGAGCAACCTCTATAATTTTGTCACCCAGTATAAGTCGTATGTAATTCATATTATCCCTATGCTATTATGTCAAAAGTACAATGTTTAGAGTCATAAAAAAGTGTTTAACATTCAAGGCATCCTGAATATATATATCTATGACTGCATATAAAATGTTTTTCCCAGTTGAGTTAATGGGTTTGGGTTTGGTGTTTTACAGCACAGCAACACAATTAGTCTTTTTAGTGCCTTAATGCCGAGTCAATTGAAATAAAGTGTTTTACAGCACAGCAACACAAGTAGTCTTTTTAGTGCCGAGACAATTGGAATAAAGTGTTTTAGAGCACAGCAACACAAGTAGTATTTTTAGTGCCGAGACAATTGGAATCAAGTGTTTTACAGCACAACAACACAAGTATTCTTTTTAGTGCCAAGACAATTGGAATAAAGTGTCTTGCCCAAGGACACACTACGGTAGCTGACCTGGGCTGATTTGATGGTTGAATTTGAATCTGCACCCTATCGGTCACAAGTTCAACATGCTAACCATTGAGTCACTGTGACTCCTCAGTTGACAGTTGAACATACTGTGAACAAAATACTGAACACATCTATTTGTGTAAATGGTATACTCCTTGTTTATAGATACACCATTTTTTATGTGAAACTGTAACTACAATATAAAACTGAGTTTTAAAAACTGACATGTAAAAACAGAATTGCATTAATGTAAAAAATCTGAATCAACAGAAAATCATGTACCAGTGAAAAAGTGAACACCTACAATGATGACAAAAGCTACCATCTTCAGACTGAAAATATTTTTAAAAAAACATTCGAGTATTATTGATAAGTTTCCTGAATTTCAAAAAAGATTTTCCTCCGATATATGTACAAAGGAAAAGGTTGAGTAGATATAAAGCATTAAAGAAAATAAATAGGTATATGTGTGCATAATAATTTGGAAATACTGAATGAATAGGCATGCATATCGAAAAAAAAAATGTACATATAACATTAAAGAAATTTAACCACAGAATACCTAGATGGAAAAATGTAATACAGTCACAGCAACCTACTTTTGGTTGCTGAAAGTGACAATTCTCAAGATAAATTTCCTCAGAAAAATTCCTGAAAATTCATTTAACCATGTTAGATAAATGCAGGGAATGTAATAGTGACTTTATATAGACACTTTAGCTTCAAAGATAGGTCAGTGTAATTCATTTTGGTAGCAGTGAGTATTACTTTTCATAATACATGCACCCATTAAGTTTCCGGACTATACATGTAAGATAGTGTTAAAAATGGAGTTACACTTGAAAGCTGCATGCAAGCTCCAAGTGTTAAAAGTAGGTCACAGTGGTTGCAGCAAAATAAATGTATCCATTAAGTGTAATGCAACAGCATCCTATAAAAGAGCTTAATACAATAACTTGATGTTCTTGATGTTGACATCAAAACCCACAAAAACAAAGACTACACTACCAACAATGAAAAAGCCCTCACCCAGATCTTGCCTGTGCTTGGTAGGGGGGAGGAAAACCCATAAAAAATTGTCTTAATGACACTGTGGAAAATATTTTGGATAAAGTAACCAAAGTAATGTCTTTTTGTTAAGCTGATAACCATAAATGGTTTGATGGATCATCATGTCATGATGTGGCTTTCCTCTACCATCAGTACATCATGTGGTGAAGTATTTCAGTAACATACGGTCAAACTTCCACAAAATGCACTAATGCTGTCCCAAACATTTGGTTAAAGTTTTGGACAGTTTTTAGTTTTCCAAGGTCACTGACATGAGAATGTTTCACCATGTCTAAACAAGTCATTCGAGTGATGCCAAGTATTCAAGTGACTGATATTCGAGTTATCAAAGTGTTACCATACCGTGAAATTTGCTGGCAGGTATAGCAAAATCCATCATCTGGTGAAACATCTCAAGGAATTACTACAAATTTCCCTCATATTTTAAACTTTGGTAAAATAAAGCTCCATTTGCTTGCACAAGTTTACTGGTACTATGGATTTCAATTGCATTGTCTAATTGACTCAGCTGTCACTTATTGGTATGAATTGTGACTGATGATGTTCTTCCCTGCTAGCTGGTAACTAGCAGTCATTCAGTATTTGCCAGAAGCCAATGCAATCTTCCCATAACCTATTTATAACATCACTACCAAGGGTGTTTATAGCATGTGCCAGAAGCCAATACAATCTTCCCATAACCTATTTATAACATCACTACCAAGGGTGTTTATAGCATGTGATATTGTAAGCTTGCCTAGTAACTTGCCTTATAGATTTATGTGTAGAGTACAAGTCATACACGTCTTGTAGGCATTCAGTACTGACTATTTCAGCTATTGGTGTAATTTTTGAGAATTTGATTACACATACCTTTAAATTGCAATTATACACTTTATTTTGCTCCTTGTCAATCACTATTTCTTGGAAGATCATTATATAAATGCCTCAAGAAATATATATGACAAAATCAATGTTAAAGTATGTTGACATTTTTACACAAAGCCAGCAAAGAGGTGTGATACAGTGTTAACATGATTGAATGTTGAGAACTTTATTCTGTTTATGTGTAAGAGAGAGATAGAGAGAGAGAATTATGTTTGCTATCTTGAGAAACATTAAAGTTTTAAATATGTTACAGACCTTGCACGTGTCAAGAGTTGCATTTAATTTGGTTCTTTTTTCTGAGAGAGGGAGAGAATGCAAAATTGTGAGAGAGAACAGAATTCTCCACCCCCCTGGCATAATAAACAGAACAAGGTTTTCCACACTCGTGGACATAAACAAATAAGGCAAGTTAGAAGGCATGCTTACAATATCATGTGCTTTTAAACACTTTTGGCGGTGATGTTATAGATATGTTATGGAAAAATTGCATTGCCTAAATAATATGGGTTATGTGGCATAAATATATTTGATATAAATGGGTTATGTGGCATAAATAAGTGTGCTATACATGGGTTATGTGGCATAAATAAGTGTGATATACATGGGTTATGTGGCATAAATAAGTGATATACATGGGTAATGAGTAAACCAACAACAAACTGAGATTTAATTTAACTTCTCAAGAGAAACATCCCTAGTTTAATCAAAAGTCAAAAGTAGGGCAGCTCAAATATGTCATGAAAAAAAATTCTTCTCAACTTAATCACCTACTGTAAAATTCCGACAAAGTTTTGACCTTTGAGACTATGACAGTGGATCCGGCAAAACAAGCATTTCACATTAAAATACGAGTACCATAAATGGCACATTATATGCCTGCCCCATGTTTCCTCTATATCACCGTAGGGCATGGATGACTCTGGTCTCAAGGTATGCAATCATGGCCATTGACCTTTATACTCTACAATCTATAGGTTTCTTGTAAAACATCCACAAAGTATGGTCAAGGAACTTACACCTGAACAAAAGTTATTGTTCAAAACCCATTTTTCTTCAAGTCATGATGACCTTGACCTTCTGACCCAAAATAAATAGGACTCTTTCTTACCTTAAGTGCAAGCCTTCCACAAAACTTGGTCAAGGTATGTGGTATAGAACATTTTCTTCTTTCTGTCAGTGACCTTGATCTCTGACCTTTTGAATACAAAATCATTATGCTTCTTTCTTACCAAAAGTGTAAGCCATCCACAAACTTTGATAAAAGTAAATGGTAAAGAACTGAGGTTTTTGTGCAGAAACCATTTTTCAGTTTTCAGCCACAGTATTACTGACCTTGGTCTCTTTTGACAACAAAATCAATAGGATTCTTCCTTTCTCCAGGTGCAAGCCATCGACAAAGTTTAGTTCAGGTCTGTGATACAGAACTAATGTTATTATGCAGAAACTATTTTTTTCTGTCAGTCACACTGACCTTGACCTTTGACCCCCAAATCAACAGGTTTCTTCCTTATCCCAAATGCAAACCATCCAAAAAGCATTTTCCAGGTCTGTGATATAGAACTGATGTCATTGTGCATAAACCATTCTTCTTCTTTTGGTTACAGTGACCTTGACTTTTGGCCTTTTGACCACAAAGTCAATAGGCTTCTTCATTACCCCAAGTGGAAGCCATCCAAAATATTTGATCAAACTAATGGTGTAAAACCAAAGTTATTGAAACAAAAATGGTAACAGGCAGATGGATGCACAGACATAAGTACATCTTGATGGATGACATAACATTATATGTTCCACCTTTTAACAGGCATATAAAAATGCAAGGAAAAAAGTCTTTTCTGGCCATTTTGTAGCTCTTCAGACTTTAAGTCAAACTGAAAGCTCTTTCAGTGGAACACTATGTCTCTTGAATTCTAGTGGTCAAATTCAGTGGTCCCTCCTTAATGCAAACTTTAATATTGATGTAACAAATGCACACTTACCCTGGATCCAGAGAGATATAATTAGCAGTAAAACACTTCTTTTCAATTAATACCCATTTATAAAGTACAATTTATATGGATCCAATATTTTTCATTACAGCATGGAAGCACTATACACAGGTATAGTTAATACTTTAAACATATTCACATTCAAGTTTTATCCTAGATTGTTCTATCAAGATTACTGAAATGAATGACTAAAACAGGTAGTAAGCATATACAGGTTATGGTGGTGGTGGTGCAGTAGCCCTGGATGGTTGATGGGGCGCCATTCCCTGTTGTGGTGCCCCACCCCACTGAGGCTGATACGAAGGAGGTCCCCCTCCCCACTGTTGTTGGGGTGGGAGTGGTGCTCCACCGTAGTGCTGCTGAGGTGCTCCAGACCATTGCTGTTGGGGTGGGGGTGGCTGAATTGGCATACCCCCTGTGGCTTGCCCTACAGGTGGTGCTCCTGCATATTGTTGCTGCTGAGGAGCTCCAGACCACTGCTGTTGTGGTGCAGGTGGATGAGGTGACACCCCCCCCCCCTGTGGCTTGCCCTGCGGGTAGTGCTCCTCCATATTGCTGCTGCTGAGGTGCTCCAGCCCACTGCTGTTGTGGTGTATGTGGCTGACTTGGAATACCCCCTGTGACTTGCCCTGGAGGTGGTGCTCCTCCATATTGTTGCTGCTGAGGTGATCCAGTCGACTGCTGTTGGGGTGCAGGTGGCTGACTTGGAATACCCCCTGTGACTTGCCCCGGAGGTGGTGCTCCTCTATATTGTTGCTGCTGAGGTGCTCCAGCCCACTGCTGCTGGGGTGCAGGTGGACGATGTGGCACACCCCCTGTAGTCTGTCCCTGGATTGGGGGCCTCATAGGAGGCTGTTGGGAGCCATTTCTTGGTGGCTTTGGCTTGACTCCATGTTTCTGCATGTAGAAAAGGAACTGTGTTGGTACCTCTGCAAGGACCTCCTTAGCCAGAGAGGCCTGAACATTGCCCATTCTTCCTCCATGTAGAAAGTTTCTTAATGGGACAAACTGCAAGAAAACAATTCAATATTGTAGTGTGTGTTTTCACTGCAGGTAACTGATGTGCATCAAAATATAATTTTAGAAAAAGTTAATAGACTTGTTCTAGAGTTACTTTTTATTTTTTTTTAATATGGTCAAAATGTGGAAAAACTAGGCTGGCAAGTGGGAACCAAAAATGACTACATCAAATACTAATGAGATAAAATAAATGATGAAGTAATTTCTCTCACCTATGTATTGATTTATGATTTATGTCAAATAGAGCACAAGCTTGACAATCAAAATCAGACCAAAAATCTAAAGACCAAATCTGAAGATAGTTGGACTGGTCAACTAAAATCCTCTTTGTCAGACTACTCCCAGAATTAGATCACAGCCTAATCAAACAACTACCTTTAGTCATTCCTATTTATTTACTGAGAGAAAACAAATATCTCTTCTAAAATCAGATCAGCTTCCAATTCAGAACATTTTTATTGTTATGATTAGTGATTGTTATTGGGAGTTTGTACTGAACTTAAAATCTCCCACAGACATTAAGAAGAAAAAAATCTCATCACTAATGATACATTTTTTTTAAATATAAATAATCCTTTATTAAAATTATTTTGTAATGTTCAGTCTATGACTGTACAATTCAACAGACAATACTTTAAAGTACTAATCAAACAATGAAACATCTACTGTATATAGTTCAACATGAGAACTGTACATTATGTATACCAAGGATTTCAAGGTTTACCTGAACAATATCCCTTTTCAGCAAATTTTCCTCCTGAACTCAGCCTTTGGTTGTCAGCATCCAACACTTCCATTGCTGTCAAAAAAATAAATAAATAAATCGATCAATCAATAGTTATGAGTGACTGATACAGTTACCTATCTGCAATGTAAGTGTCATATCTTTTTTAACTTAATAATATTAAAATGAAACCAGTTCAAAAAGTGCTTTTGCTTTTAATGAAAAATCCTAACCACATGCACAAATTACACATTGTTTAGTGAAAGACTAGAGCTGTAACCTTCATTTTGTAAGATCATAGCAGGGCTTGAAATTAGTGGTAGTCCGCTAGCCCGAGGCTAGTAGATTTCCTGTCAGACTAGTAACTTTCATAATGTTAATAGTCCAATGGGCTAGTAAGTTTCGGTTATCAACAGTCAGCGTTTGTTTACGCCTCTCCCTAATAAAGACTTGACTTCAGGAGATGTTCTGTAGAACCAAGGCAGTGACCATTGTAAACACAGTCATAAAATATTAGCATGAGAAGATGAAGTCAATTTCTGACTCGGAAAGGTGCGTTTCTATAACAAGAAGCCATCCGATTTTGCGCATTTTGCTTAACAGCGCCAATTATTTTCCCGTCATTAACAGCGGAAGTTTGGTAATTGATCCTAATTAATCTGATAAGGTATGAAATGAAAAATGATGTGGTATCACACTTTATCCACTTGACCACAGTAACAAACTACAAAGCGGTATACCTCACATAGAAACACGACAAAAATTATTCAAAGAAATTAGTTTGCATGTTTGTTTAATTGGGGGGGGGGCTCGCTAGCCAAATGCTCCAACAGTCACAAACGGGAAACTGCATATTTTACATTTGCATCGAAATAATTATAAGAATTAGATCAATGTTACGATTACGTTATTGACACATCATTTCCATATAACTACTTTTTTCTATGATGATCAAAATAGTTTTTATATTTTCCCTTACAAGAATGAACAAATATTTGAATACATGTGGAGATATGCAAGCAGATTGCCATACATCTGTTGGGAATTAAAATCTCTGAGCATCTAAGATTTGAAAATTTTCCACCGTATTATTAAATTAATTTCAACAATACATTGAGGTCTGTTTAATTAATTAGGAACAATTACCAAACTTCAGCTGTTACTGATAAGACCATAATTGGAGCTGTTAAGTACATCGTGCCGAGTCAGATGGCTTCATTTGATAGGAACGCACCTTTTCCAAGCTGAAACTAACATTATCTTCTGATGCTAATATTTTATAACAGTGTTTACAATAGCCATTGCTTTGATCCTGCAGAACAACCGCTGAAGTCAAGTCTTTATTACGGAGAGGCCATTTAATTTTAAGGGCGGGGGGCAGAGGCACATGCTTTGAAACATGTTTCTTGCTCTGATTTTGTTATATAAAGGACACTGTGCCATTCCTTTTCTTACTTTAAATAATCCACGTCAGCTATACTGTAACAATTCGTATTTTCAAAACGAGGCACAATTCCCTCCTTGCAAGACAGGCAAAATGTGGCGTTTTATAGAAGGTGTTCAGCCACCGGAAAAAAAACAAAAGTTGAATGAAAATGACATAAAAGAGAGGAATAATTCTTATGATAGGGAAAAGCGTAATCGAACGTTTCAGAAGGCATGGACAAAAGACAGAAATGGCTGAATTATGATGAGGAGAAGAACGTTATGTGGTGTAATTGTTAAATGGAATTCACAAAAACAAACACAGAGAAAACATCCAGTTTTGTTGAGAGTTGTTCGAACTTTAAAATTGAATTGGTAAACGCACATGAAAGCTGTGGGCAACACAAAAAGAGTTCAGAGAGAAGAGCAGCTATGCAGATACCACCAGAAGAATCTACCACTGGTAAGATCTTGGAAAGTTTAAATTGGAATGTGTTTGACCGGCTCATTAATTTGTTTAGAAATGCACATGCTATCGTAAAGAACAGAAGACCCTTCACTGATTTTGTATGGATGTGTCAGCTGGATGAGAGGAAAGTGGTTGATGTTGGAGAGACTTACACGAATGATAAACAGGTTGTTACATTTACTCACTACATGGCTGAAAGCGAAAGGCAGAAATTTGTCTCAGAGATGAAAATGGTGAAGAGTGACTGGAGATCGTGTTTGCAACCTTGGGTTCTGTTCAACCTACTCTTCATAATGTTCCATACAAATGACATTCCAACATATGATCCATGAACAGTAATACATTTGTGGAATGTTTCAGGGAGACGGGTAAGGAGACCAGAACAAACCCCATATGGACCCAGAGTGCAGGTGGAGGACGAGAAAGGAGACCTGGATCACTTTCTGGAATTGGATCCAGATTATCTTGAGAAACAAGGAATGTGAATTGACTGATTGATGATCTGAAGCAAGATTTATACTTCTGCATTTCATACGATAATGCTATTTATGAAATAAAATTGTTGTTAATCTCAATACAAGTGTGTGACATTGTTTTGTGGACAGGACTAGTAAAAATTTGGCAGGACTAGTAAATTTCTCAGTATACTAGTCCTTCTGGCTACAAAGAAATTTGTGTTCAATTCGAGCCCTGCATAGGATTCAAGTTCCTGTAAACATCCATTATTGATTTTTAAAAAAATGTCTAGCATTTTGTCATGTTGTGCAGTCAAATAAGAAAATAATAAACAAATATAACTTTTAAATGTACAATGATTCAGTTTTAAAAAGGTATAAATATAAATCTTAAGGAAGGATATAAAGTTCAATATGTTTTGTCTTGGAAGGCTTCAAAAATAAATGGCTTTAATTTATTAGAACAAGTACATGTATCTACAGCTGACAAGTAGCTGATGGTTTATGTAATGTTTATTATGTTGCATATTGTTAAAAAATATACTGCAACAATTTTAAACCAGAATGTAATCAACAATTACACAGCTTGTCCCTACAAAGTTTTTAATTGTCTCCAGCAGTCATTTAAACATTATCACACAAAAAACCAATTCTGACAAAAGTGATCTTGACTTATGAAATGTTGGCCCATGTGACAGGGCATAGAAGACAAAAACAGAAGAAAAAAAATTCTTTCTATAATATCACAGTTAAGGTACAATAATGAATTGATAAAAAGCAAAGATTAATTTTTAAATTAAAAAATAAAATCATTGTTTACAAAATCTGCTTATGAACCTATTATCATTGACCACCTCTAGAACCCAGATTTTACTGGGTGTCAGTCATAGACTTTGAGTAAATTTTGAGTGACAGCCAGTATAATACTACTATTACAAGTACAGTTCATGCATCTGTAATTATCTTGATTAACCACTACAGCTGAGGACTCGCATGAAATGCATGCATTGCACTCATCTAATTCCTACTCATTCACATGTACGATACAGTTAACCTGCTGTGGGTGATCTATCACAATATACAATGTATACTAATTAGCATGGAAAGTTTACCACTGAATAAACATATTTATTCCTCCTTGCAACTACACTTGTCAAACAAGATGGCCAGGACCTGGAAGTTGGGCCCATGATCAAAGTATTGCCCTAAGATGTGTGAAGTCGATCCCAAGGTCAAAAGGAGACAGCGCGTATGTCGCAGTCTGAATTATCTTAGCTTCATAATGATTCATCCAATATATGAACAAAATACATAAATGGATTTCAGAAATATAAGCAAGTGAAAAAACTTTAACCAAAACCTTAATGAAACTTTTCTATGGCTGAGACCTCGACTACAAGATCAAAGGGGCAAGAGGGCGTGTTGCAGAATAAATTATCTTAGCTTCTTATGATTCATTCCATGTATGAAGAAAATGCATCAAGGAGTTTAGGAAATAAAAACAAACAAAAAAACTTTAACCAAAACCTTAATGAAACTTTTCTATGACTGTGACCTTGACCCCAAAGTCAAGGGGGCAAGCGTGCATGTGACCGAATGAATTGTCTTAGATTCATAATGATTCACCTCAAGCATGAAGAAAATCCATTTTGGGGTTTAGCAAATATTACCCAATGAAAAAAGTTTAACCACAACCTTAATGCAAATTTTTATGACTGTGATCTTGACCATAAGATCAAAGTGACAAGCGTGCACAACATCGAATGAATTATCATAGCTTCATAATGATTCATCCCATGTATGAAGAAAATTCATCAATGGGTTAAGGAAATATAAGCAAATGAAAAAAAACTTGAACCAAAACCTTAATGCAAATTTTCTAGGACAATGATTTTGGCCCCCAAGGTAAATGGAGCAAGTGTGCATGTAACCAGATCAATTGACTTAGCTTCATAATGATTAATCTCCAGTTTGAAGGAAATCAATCAAAAGGTTTAGGAAATATAAGCAAATGAAAAAAACTTTAAACAAATCCTTAATGCAAATTTTCTATGAATGTGATCATGACTCCAAGGATATGGGGCAAGCAAGCCTGTCATAGCTACTTAATAAGTCATGCCAAGTATGATGAGAATATATCAAGAGTTTTTTTGAAATATATACAAATAAAAGACTTTAACCAAAACCATAAACAGTTGACACCACCACTGCCACTGGTGCCGCCATTGGAAAAGTGACTACTATGTCTCGCATCCCATTCAATTGTGCATTGACAAAAAGGGCCTTCTGTGTAGGATACGATGTATAAAGCATGGATAAATCTATGTGGTCATGAGCTAAACACAAATATTTAACCTATATTAGCAAAGCATAAAATGTAGGTTACAGTGACCTTCTTTAGTTGTAATGGTGTAGTACTAACAGAGATACATCCAAATACCAAGTTTCATGATTCTAACATAAAACAGTACCCAATAAATGAAGTTTAAACTCAAAATGTCAAAGTCATTAAAACATGAAATATATGTCACAGAGACCTCTTTTTGCAATAAGGGTGTAGTACTCATCAAGAGCATCCCTTTACAAAGTTTCGTGATTCTCAGTAGGACAGTATGCATATAGCATGCCAAAACCTCATGTGGTCAATGAGCTAAATGCAAAACTCAACCAAAGCCAGTAAAAGATGAAGTATAGGTCACAGTCAACTTCTATTGCTGTATGGGTGTGGTGCTAACAGATGCATATCATCATCAGTTTCATGACTGTAGCATGAACAGTGCCTGAAAAATGAACATCAAATACAAAATTTACCCCAAGTCAGTGAAGCATAAAATATGGACCATAATTACCTACTTTTGCAATGAGGGAGTAGTGCTCATCAAGCTGCATCCCCAAGTTTCATGATTCTAGATAGGATACTATGTTCATAGCATTTAAAATCCCATCTGGCCATGAGCTAAATGCAAAAACTTACCTAAGCCAATAAAATGTGAAATGTATGTCATAGTAGCCTTCTGTTGTTGTATGGGTGTGGTACAAATGGAAATAGATAATCATCTAGTTTTAATGATTCAAGAATGAACAGTACTTGAGAAAACAACTTAAAACAAAATTTATCTAAAGTCAGTGAAGCATGAAATATCGATCACAGTGACCTACATTTGTGATGAGGATCTAATATTAATCAAATGCATCCCCCCACCAAGCTTCATGATTCCAGGCATAACAGTATGTATACAGGGTACAAAAAAACTTGTGGATATGAGCTTAACATAAAAATTTAACATAAGCAAGGAAATAGAAATGTATCCCACAGTGAACTTTTTTGTTGTTGTAATGATGTGGTACCAACAGAGTCTGATGGTCCTAGCATGAACTGTGCTTGATAAATAAACTTAAAACAATAAATTTAACCAATCTCAGTAAAGCATGAAATGTGAATCATACCTACTTTTGTGATGAAGGTGGAACTCATCAAGTAGCATTCTCTTGCCAAATTTCATGAATCCAGGTATAACAGTATTGTATACTGGGTGAAAGAACTTGAACTAAACACTAAACTTTAACCAAGAATGTGCAAAATGAATAATGTACATGTATTGACAAAGTTATCCCCCTTCACAAGAAGCTGGTACTATGAACCCGCTCCAAACTGTAACCCTGGACAATGAAAGAAAGAACAGTTGAGATGCAGTGAGGCTTGTATATATGTACATGCTTTTACATATACAGATGGCGATGCTGACACCAGATAGCTAAAAACATAACTATATAAATGAAGTATTTCTCCAGCACAAATCACTTGCCAACTGCATCTTTCTTCATAAATATTTGTAAATGAGGTATTATACCTTACATGATGACACTGGTCATGAAGAATGGTGTCAAAGTATGCAAAGTGTGAATGATAGGCCAAGTAATATTCACAATAAGAATATGAACTGCACTTGATATTAGTAAAAAAATTAATAATTCATTAAAAGTAGGTCAAAGTGACCTAGTTTTTGATTTGTCAATGTACAACTTACAAAGATGCATCCACATGTAAAGTTTGAAAAAATATTATTTGCATAGTGTCAGTGACTGGCGCTCAGAGTTATCTCAAGACCATTAGTTAAGGTAGGGTGCTGGTTGCATGTCAGGACATTTTAACCACAGCAAAACCTCTTTCTGTGAGCACCTTCCTTTTTAGAGAGGGCATATTTATCCACTCCATTGATGCATTTAAAATAATATTTGTACTGCAAGTAAACAACAGATGCAAATTATGCCAAGCTGATGCACAAAATGCACAGATAGAGTGTTACCTATGCAATGTATTAAATCTTCGGGGGATTTAATATAGTGCAGCCCTCAAGGATGGCACGGTGCACCCCTGAGAGTAGTGTGGCACCCAGGGATTGCAGTGTGCAGCACCCTTCAAAAACAGGCTAGGGAAAACAATGGTGCTGGTATATGTCCACAATAACAATAGTAACTAATGCACAAAAGAAGGTTACAGTGAACAATTTAAAGTGATGGTGCATGACTAGTAAGCATGAATCCACAGATCAAGCTTTATGGAGTAGGATGTGTAGTATAGGTTGCACTGGATTTCATTCATAAAGTTACTTATTAAAAAGTGTGTAACAGTGACCAACTTTTAATTAGGCATTGTGAGACAAAAAAATATATATCCATGTGTACAACTTTACAAGAATAGATGAAAAACTTAAAGATATGGGCTGATGTATCTGCAAACAAAGGAGGAAATGAACATGAAACTGACTGCAATTTTCCATTTCCTTGCAAGATTATGTAACAGTATCCTCATGGTGACCTAATTATGGTTCAGCATATGAGAGTTTAAAATATGTATCCACATGTGTAAAGTTTGGTGGGCATTGGACTTAGGTATGGAATAAATTGGTTTGTGCACATCTCCATTACCAATTTCATGACCCAAATTGTGTATATCCCAATAAAAACAGATCTCAAACATTTAGTTTTATAAAAGTATGTAAAGATTCTAAAGTTGCATTCACATGTAAAGTCTGAAGGATGCAGAAGATATGGACTGATATATAAGCCAGAACAACAAACAAAAGAAGGTGCTAACAAACAAACATACAAACATGCAAATTGCTACATCCCTTTCATTTCATTTGCATGGGGATAATAAAGAATCTGTCTCACACATGTTAAATTATCTGGGAAACAACAGAAATAACATCAGAGGGGTGTTTCCATTAGGGAACAATGGAAATAACATCAGAGAGGAGTTCCAACTGGAGAACAACAGAAATAACATCAAAGGGAGTTCCAACTGGGGAACAATGAAAATAACATCAGAGGGGTGTTCCAATGTAAAATTCAACAGACAATTACAAAAATGAAATTTTTCACTCACCTTCAAAACTATCATTCCCCACACCTACTATGATGACAGACATTGGGAGAGATGAAGCCTGTAAAAAAAATACTTTTCTTTATTTCATGTGCTGGAGGTAGATACAACAGAAATGCAAATATTAACTAAAGCCTCAAATTTCAAACAAATAAATTGCAAATAAATATTAGTCAAACACTACTATTCATGTGCCAATGCTATTTTCCAACTGTGTACAATACCAATCTTTGTGTCAAACTGATGGAAACAAGATCAATGATTCATTCAACATTCTGGTAAACAAGAAGTACAGCATGGCTGGACATCCCGGCACTTTTCTCCACTATGTTTAGCTCCAACCCGCAAGTGTCTCCACCCCCATGTCCCCATGGGGATGCTGCACAATTCTTAAACTGCTGTATACATCTAGTGATGATCACAAACTATATCGCAAAGTTTAAATTCTTTGCTTTGAACAGTGTAGAAGAGTTACATGAAATTACATACATGCAGCATTATATTATGAAACCACCCTCTGAAATAATCACATTTTCAAAGGCTTTTTAAATCAAATTATTGTAGAAATAAGCTTCTTTTAAGCAAACACCAGTCTTTAGAGGCAACTTTTCTCACTTCCTTTTAAGTGGCTGTTTAGGACTGGTTGGACAGTAATTTTACACGATTCTTATAAGTATGTACGTATATCAACAATGGCTGGTTGGACAGTAATTTGACACGATTCTTATAATTGTGTACATACATCTACAATGGCTGGTTTGACAGTAATTTTACACGATTCTTATAATTATGTACGTACATCTACAATGGCTGGTTGGACAGTAATTTGACACGATTCTTATAATTATGTACGTACATCTACAATGGCTGGTTGGACAGTAATTTGACACGATTCTTATAATTATGTACGTACATCTACAATGGCTGGTTGGACAGTAATTTGACACGATTCTTATAATTATGTACGTACATCTACAATGGCTTTAATGGTATGAGGCATATCGGTGATGACTCCATCAGTGATAATCAGCAGCACAAAGTAATGCGAACCATCTCGAATGGAGGAGGCAAATCTGAAATGACGAAAAAATGATGAGCAAACACACATGCTTATCCAAGTTTTACTCCTATTTGAAAGAAAAAAACATACATCTATGTACAGTAAAAACTGCCTTAAAGGTCACTTATAAAAAAAACAATTACCTGCCTTGAAAAAAGTCACTTTTTGATGTCCATCAAACCAAATTATTATAGAAATAAACATCTATTAAGCAGCTACCTGTCAAAAGGGGGAAACATTTTTCACTTCCCAGGGGTGGCTGCTTAAGACAGGTTTGACTAATTCCTGGACCAAGTTTCACTAAACATCTTGAAATTTCTTCCTCTAATTGAGATTTAAAATATTGTTCTTATTGCTTGGTTAATAACAATGCTTTTTGACAGAATATTCAGCAGGCATCAGGGATTCAAATACATTCATAAAATCTTGCATTTTCCATACAAGAGTCTTGCCTTATCTCCAGAGAAATTTGGAAGATTTCCTTAAATTTGAGAAATTTGTCACCTCTTTTTTTCTTCAAGAATATAAAGGTTTCCATATATCAAATTTTAAAACTAAAATGTGATTTTGCATCCTATCTACTATCTCTACCTCTGACAAAAATACTGATATTGTCTTAAGTATCATAAGCAAGACAATGTAAAATCTCAATCAGAGGAAATTTTGAAAATTTGTGTGAAACCGCAGTATTGAATAGTTATTAGGTAGCTCTAATTTGGGGTCTAAATATATAAATCAAGTGGTAAACTATAAAAAATCTGAAAGGTAATTAATAATTTTTATTTGCCAAGTTGTACATTACATTATGTTTACATGATAACACTTTGTGGATTGCTTTAGAGCAATTTCTAAATCTGTGGCTAGAAAGCACATTTTTTAGTTAATTATGACTCTCTGATAATACTTACCTGATCACATTAATGTTACGAAAATATGCTTTACTACCTCTCAAAACTTTCATCTTTCACATCTATATATGACATAGACAAAGGGAAGAAACTTAAACCCATCACCTCCCCTTCACCCCCCCCCCTCCAGATGGCACTGGTTTAATTTAAGTGATACATCAATAAGGATGTTTGCATTTGTGGGGTGGTCTGGGAGGGTTTACTAGTAATGTGAATGGGTAAGTATTCTTGGAGAAACATAATTTACTACAAATTCGCCTTCTCCTTTGAATACATTTCCTGATCACATTATTGTTAGGAGAACTGGTAAGAGAAGGAGGAAATGCATGGCATCCAACTTCTACCATCAGCCTCTTTCAAAAATGTCTTAATTCCCTGTAAGGATAAACCGCTCTAATAATATAATGGTAGAACAACTGACTCTCACATGACACTGCCCACAACACTCAGATAAGGACAAAAGATGACTTTCCTTTATTGAGCAAAATAAATGTGGGTGAATCCAGCAAAAGCACTCAACCCATGTCCATGAGGAAGTTGTGCTAATCTCAAAAAGGTCTTGTGGCCATCTGAGCCACAGCCATTGGACCCAGCAGACTCAATTCATGTCTCTGTGACGCTAGATCACATATATAAAAACTTGAGAAGTTTGACTGCATGTCAGTCAATCACTTCAGTTATATCTTGGATCAAAACATTCTGTTCGAACGTGAGACTCACTGAGATTGCTCTAATCTCATGAGCAGAAATTCTTATGAGGAGTACATGGTCCTGAGATAAATCAGAAAACACAGAGCTTTTATTACTCTCTTCAACCAGGGCCTGTGGGGTTATATCCTCTTTCCTGCCTTAACAGGAAAACAAGAAGTTTTCAGGACACATGGCTCTTATCCGTGCATTTCAAATAAATTTTGAGAAAACGAACCAGGATTTGCTTACAACTACTTCTCTTGATATGTCAAGAGAGAGAGAGGAGAGAAAGAGCGTTGATAATCACCTTTTGAATGCCAACTGACAGTAACTGGTTCTTAGCTATGAAACCCACGTATGTCATGAGCACCATGGAACCATGCTATATGAACTGGTTCGGGTTTGTTTAAAGGGCATGCAACTCACTCACCCTGCACACTGAGGCTAGTGCTATCAGAAAGCACGTCTTGTAAGATAGGAATTTCAAAGAGGTTCTAGCTAAGGGTTTGAACTTCTCTGAGTTGAGCCAAGTTAAAACCCATGAAAAATTCCATTTGGGAAACTGGTCGAGTGATTTAGGCCTATTCAGATCAAAGTTGGGCAGCATGTCTGACATATCAATGTCGTGACCTATATTCACTGTACCATTATGCCTGAATGTGTCAGAAATCATGGAGTAATATCCCCTGATAGTAACTGGAGCTAAGTTTTTCTCCTCAGAGTGCCACTTGAGAGATAGAGGCATTCAAGGGGATGATGTTGTTATCTTTGCACCAATCCCTGAATACCTGCCACTTCCCTTTGTGGGCTTTCAAAATGGAGGCCCTTCTTGCTTGTGAGATTCTCTCCATGATTGAAGGTTGAAACTCATTTCTACACAAGGCTCTCCTGACAAGAGCCAGATGTGAAAAAGAAGCCTGTCCAGGCAGCGATGAAACACCTGTGAGCGGGGATGTTTCAGCAGAATGAATTTTGAAGGGATCTTCCTGATGACGTCTACAGTGTTGCTTCTAGGATTTTCAATATAAGGCCAACTCTCCCATTCCTTTTCCAAATGTGAGCCAATTCTAAATTTGATGGGACAAATTTGTCCCTCTTACTTTGGAAATATAAGTCACATAGAAGAACATATGTCAAGTGAATGTTGCATCCTCAAACCAGGAAAGCAAATGGTTATAATGTGACTTCTTGTATCCAACCAATTTATTAAGCTTGTATACCTGACCCATGATTTAAAATAATTGCCAACTGCAAAGGTGTTCCTTTTTTGATTGTGGTCATGTATGTCAAACATGGGTGTAATAAGGAGAAAATGAGCTTGTTATCATGCTAAACAATGTAAAGCTGTCCCAACAAGTTATTTTAAATTATGAAATTTACAATTATTGATGCTAACAAGTTCTTAAATCTATGCCTGAAGCATAAATAAACATTATCAAAATTTAACTTGGTATGGACTTTAGCAATACCAATATAGAATGACAGCCCAAAAGAAAGCAAGATTCAGTCACACAAATAGTAGTATTTAAGTAATATTTATTTGCTCTAAATTCTTTTTCATGGCTTCTGCCAGTACAGATGCCAAATGATCAGCTGAATTTATGTGCCTGTCCATTGTTCTGGTCCTATAGTTTGTGAATCCAACAGTAAAAGTGATTGCTTGTCTGTGTTTCACACACAGTTTACACAGCATTCCCTTTTCTGACTTTTCTAACTACAACCATTTCCAAATCCGCTTTTTTGACTGGATGTTATGCTCAAAGTTTTACTTCTCTGCTGGCACTTGCTGCACCTGGGGTCCTATGCTGGAATCATCTTATTCTATTTCAATAAGAGATTCTCTTTTGCTGTCTCTTCATTCAAAATAATCAAGCAATGTTCTTTTCAACATTCCATGTGATCTTGCGCATTCCTCCTGACTGAGAACATGTCAAAGCAGCCATAGGTTGCTATCCACATATGAAACAGTGTGCATGTAAAATCTTTCCCTACTTTACTTCCACCTAGGTCTGAGCTTCTAAGCACAAAATACATAAAAGCAGAATTTGTATCTTTTAATGTCAGGCTTGAAAAGAAAGTAGAGAATGTGACAACAGAATTCTATTCAAGATCACAGTCTCTAAAGGTCAAACGTCTCATGGACAAAAAATATACAGGAATGAAATCTCTTGTACACCGATCCAATAATACTGTGCATAGAAAAACATCTGCTTTCTGGATATTTTTCAGCCTATAGGAGTGCAATATGGTTACAAGTTCATTTGGGGAAAGGTTTAAATAGTTTTAAGTTCAAAATGATTGCAAAATGTTTGTCTGAAAGGCCCAGATCAGCCAATTGTTTTGTTACATAATTATTACCAGAAAGGGAGGATGTTCTTGTTGAAAGACTCCCCAGACAAAGGTGGGCATTTTGTGATTCCACCTTGCTGCAAAGAGATCTATCATTGGATTCCCTCAAAATGCACAAATCCACTGGATAAAGGGATCACTCATGTGCAGAGTTTGACCTCTTCTTAACAGAGAATCTGCCAACGCATTCAGTCTTCCTGGGATGTGTCTGATCTGGATTGTTATCCTGTTGTTCATTACAGCTTTCATTTCTGAGAGGTTTATATGAAGAATTTTCTCCTGTGGGCTCCAGTTGCCGTTTACTGCAGTAAAGTGAGGCAATTGGTGAGCCCCCCAGCCAAATGAACAAATTGTGATGTATGGTTTGGGCTTCTCCAGCGAAATTCCTGCTGTAAGCAACTACTTGTCTTGCCACTTGCAGAGAGTACATAGATGTGGCCTAGGAGAATCAAGACTTTGTGGCAGAGACTGTTGGGGACAAAAAGGAAAAGGATGAGGTAAGAAGAGTTAGAGAGGCCCCACTTGCACTACCTGCTTTTGTATATCTTCCATTGGACCCCCAAACAACAGAGGTGAACTGAAGGGTAATGACTGCAGAGCCAAGAAGTGATGCAGCTTCGGTGACGATGAACACAGAAATGTGTCATGTCGTATCAGATCAAGATTCAATGAAGCCATAAGGACATTTGCCATGGAGTGGTGAGCTGTCCTGTTGATCCCTTTGCCTATGCAAGCTGTTGACTCCCATACATGCTAATTCCCCACTTTTTTGGCTAGGCGAAGAATTACTAAAGATGCCAGGTCTAGCATCGATGACATTGCCGCCATAGTCCACATCAGTTTCAAAATCACCTCAAATACTTTATAGAACAGCGAGTTCAACATGTGTACTGCTGTAATGTTCTTATCAACACTCAGAATGTCAGTGCTGTACGTGTCCGAGTGTGTGCAGTACCAATGTGTGCTGTATAATGCAAGTAACAGGCTCAGCAACTTTTGCTGAATGGGGAAGATGACAAAATGCTTGACTTTCTTCCTCATCCTCAATATCTTCTAAAGGCCTGACAATGTAGTTGTGGCTTGTAGATGGAGGAGATGGGCAATCCGACAAAGTTAAGATTCTAAATATTTCAGCCTTAAAACTAAATTCCATACTTTCCGTGGTGGGATCAGCATGAAACACCAGATCTTGGTTTTCCCTGCTGTCACTGGGGGGTGTGTGTGTGTGTGTGTGTGTGTGTGTGTGTGTGTGTGTGTGTGTGTGTGTGTGTGTGTGTGTGTGTGTGTGTGTGATCATCGCACAACGCTTCAGGAAGACAGGCAACTGATAACACATGTTCTGCCAGGCCGGAAGGCAGGAAAAAAGGCTGTATAGAAGGCCTTAAGGGCAGCTGGATGGCAGGCTGGAAGGAAGGCTCAGTGGTCAGCTGGAAGGTCGGTTGGCTGGCGAACTGGATGGACTGGTTATCCTAATTCCCATAAGGTTCTGCATATAATGGAATGGACAGCCAGTATGCAGCACATTCCATCAAGAAAACTGATTTCCTATTGCCAGGAAGGAAGGCATGGAAGGATGGTTAACAACCAGTATGTCACCATGCTATGACATTGGCTGGAAACACACATCAGCCAAATCAGAATCAAATCCCATGCATCCATAAAGGCCATGCTCGGTCATGTGGGGAGACTTATCCCCAATGGGCTGCCTAACTAAGGGAGGACACTTTCCCGAAAGCTCCAAGCCACTACTGGAGGTCTGCCAAACATTGGGAGGATACTGCCTGTAAAACAAACACATTATTAGACAAACATCACAAAGGAGTCGGCAACAATTCCAATGACAAAGCAACTGCACTGTTGCTCCCTTGATCAGTCTCCTCATCACCAACTCCAGGAAGATATTGGTCAGGTGTCATACAGATGCATCCAGAGACATTGCAATATCCGTCACTAGCTGACCGGATGTGATGGTAGCAGACAGCCCTTTCCTGGGTATCTTTGGCAGGGGTAGGGGAACCAACAAAGCATCCCCCACTACGCTGACAAGGGAAGACAATCTTGGGTCAAAACTCAAGACTCAACATGTCACACTCCAGAAAAAAGTATCAGGCTTCATTTTTGTCTTCCTCTCTTTCACCTTGATACTGTTTCTGAGGTCAGAAGACCATGTCCCCTCCGTCTTTCTGGAAGTGCTGGATTTGAGAGGTAGTGGAGCTTATATTCCTAACATTAATGTGATTGGGGAACGTATCTGAAGGTGAAATATCTGCAAGGTTTCAATAAAATATAATTATTGTTTTCTGAGAAGAATGTTATAATGACTGGCCCACTGATAATTTTTGCGTACAATTAATGATGCATGAATTGTTTACTTCACACACAGGCCAAGAATGCAAATACTCTGGTGGTTATGTTCCACAGGTGAAGTCAGCCATGGGCTACACAGAAAAAACTGAACAAGTTGGGAACTCATAATAAAAATAAGTTCTTCTTTTCTTCAGTCATTGTTCAACAGAATTTCTCATTTAAAAAAAAAACAGCAACATCAACAATAACAACTTACACTAGTTTCATGAAACAGGTGATGTTGTGTCAGAAGTTTCTATCTCGTATTTTCTGTGTAGCCCATGGCTGACTTCACCCATGTCCTGTTCATGTAAGTTACTGTGTTTACAATTTTTTCAGAATTCATTAAATATTTATAAATTGTTATGCATGGTCATGTGATAGTCAATAATACATATCATCCCCCTTGGCAACGGTATTACCAACAAAGCTAAATAAAGCCAGGTGGCCCAAGCTTGGTACTCACACTGACCATCACATGATATGCACTCCCACATGATGTCATCATCATATTGTGACAGTCATTAGTGGCAGGTGAGTGTCAAAATACTGTCAGTCAACACTAATAAAGCCAGATGGCTAGAGTTTGGTACTCACACTTGCCATCACACAGAATGATATACAAAGCAGAATAAAGCCAGGTCGCCAGAGTTGTTTACTCACACTAGCCATCACACAACATGCACTCACATGATATAATCATCATACTGTGCCAGTCATTAGTGGCAGGGGAGTGTCCAAAAAACAATCACTCAAACACTAAACATCATTAATTATAACCAGATTTTGGTACTCACACCAGCCATCATACAATATGCATTCTCGCATGATGTAATCATCACATCATGCCAGTCATCAGTGGCAACAGTATGATAAATAAAGCAGAATAAAGCCAGGTGGCCAGAGTTTGGTATTCACACTGGCCGTCACACAATATGCACTGTCACATGATGTAATCATCACATTATGTCAGTTATTAGCGGCAGGTGAATGTCCAAAATACTATCACTCAAACATTAACAGGTTCTATTATCTGTTATACAACAAAACATTTGCTACACGAGTCAGCATGATAAACATCATTAATGATGGCCAGGTTTGAGTACTGTGACATTAAAACTTCTGATATAAAAACCTGATATGATCCTAAACTTGAAGTAACAACAAGATCCACTCATCCAACATTTTTCTTTTAGTAATGAAGCAACCGTAATTAAGGTTCAGTTTTTGTAAACAAAGTATACAAATGGCTGTCTTCTTTCAACCTACCCTTTATTTTCCTATTCTTTAAAATATTATATAATCTGGTTTTAAACCGACAATTAACAATGGGCCTGTTTTGCAACAAATTAGCATAAATTGTGATTGCAAACTTACTTGGCTACATGATTTATTACAGGTGAGAAATTAGTGGGTCCATACAGCCGCACTTGTCTAAGAGAGCTGTAATATGCGTCCATGACTCCTTGAATTCCTTAGCAGTATGGGTTGCTAGGACTGAAATTCTGAAAGTATAATGGCCACATATCTAATACAGAGTATATAGTATTTAATCTTCTCAATCCAAGTTCTATTTAATCAACTATCAATTTACTAGTGCAAAATTAGCGGCAACAATTTATTGATGACCATTTCAATTCAAAACAATCTGACAACTGCACTGACTAATGTTTTTAATGGGCACAGCTGATGTTGGATATATGAAACTACACCGTACTTATAAAATTAAAAGAAATTCCATGGGGAACTTTCCTCTTAAACTGTTTCTAAACAACTGCAATAAATTGTGTAAAAGATAAAAGGGCAACCAAAGAGGAAAAAAAAAATCAAGATAATTCATACTAAGAAATCTATACAGTTTATTTATTATGTCAATAATCTCTAATCTCTGCAGCCATATACAGGAAAAATGATTGCTTTTGCTCTAAATGTGCAACTGCATGAAAACAGAGTTAGAGTCCTTTCATGTCATGTCAAGTGCCTGTTCATTATCTATGCTATGGGTAAAATAAGATTTTCTGGCAACAGGTAAACGTCAGTACTGAGCAGATAAGGAAAGCACATGAAATTCTTATTCCAAATGTAGCATTTAGCTCTGCATCTTGGAGTTCTTATAAAACAAAACACAAGCTTTATTTGTACTTACTTTTAAGTAGTAATAATGAGATGTACTGACTGTGCAGATATGTTCTTAACTTTTTAAAGATCTAATTTTCAACCATGTTTTAAAACTGTATGCACTATCAATGTTTTCATGTATGACTAATTATTCCTTCTTTTGATAAGCCTTTTAAATATTGGCAGAAACTGATGAAAATCAAATTCTAAAACCTAATGATATAATTATGTCTATTGAATTTTATTTTCATCCATCCAGCTTTTCTAAAGTCGATGGACAGGATAGAAAAGTTAATTAGTGTTCCAGTTCAAATATTTAGAGTCCAAAAGGGGCCATAACTGACAATGGAACTCAACTTTAATATTTACAAGTATGTTTAGAAAATATAATTTCAATCTATCAAGTCTTTCTCCAGAAGAGAAATGTAAACCAGCAGGTACAGATGAAGGTATGGACAGATAGACTGAAAGGCATATTACTAAGGGTAACACTTAATGCCCTTCCTTAGAAATGGTAGGGGGTCTAAAAACCTAGACTGATAATGTTTGTGAGGACACATAGCAAAATACTAAGTAAATAATACATACACATGGGAATTCATGCGACACAGTTCCATCAGGAAGCATGGCACCAAATCCCAGTACAGGGAACTGCTTGTCTCTGTAAAGATACAAATTTCTAGCATGTACATGTAGTAGGTGTGTGTGTATACATCACTTATACCTTCAAACACTATTATTTTTAAAGAAATGGATTGTCAATACAAAGCCAAGAAAACCTGCTTTTTAAACTCGATATGTAAATCTCCAGATGTAAATAAAACCAATTTTTCAAAGGTAAAATAAAGATGGTACTAAGAGGTCATCTGCTTCCTTAAAGAGGAATGTCTGACAAGAGTATTTTCCATTTGAATAAAGGGATTGGCACAACAAAATATATAATCAGTTACTACTGGAGCAAGGTGCACACTCTACAGTGATGTAACTGTGGGGAGGGCTTGGAAGTGTGTGCCTGTATTACAATTGGGTATGTATTACTGAAGAAATATATTTTACTTTTGACAAGTTAGTTTATTCTTCAAGTATGTTACCTATCATAATCCATTAGGAGAATATGTAAGAGAAGGGAGTTACATCCCCTTACCCAAGAGTCGGCCCAGAATTCAGTCTCCAAACCTACATGAAGTAACTTCATTATGAAGAATATGAAATACAGAAGAAAATGAAATACAGGCTAGAAGAATATGAAATACAGGCTAGAAGAAAATGTTAATGAAAATACATCCAGGGCTAGCATTTGGCACGCAGAAAGCAAATTTTGTAGTAAATTATGTTTCTCCGATAATATTTACCTGGTCACAATATATCAGGGATAACTTTCTCTCCTACCTCTGAATCCAGCCCTCTCGGAAAGACGAATAATGTCTGTCTGTCTAAATATTATATAGACAAAGGGAAGCAACTCTTACAGGTTAACTCCCCTATCGACCTTATAGGTGGTTATCATTATACCCGGATGTACCAGTTTTCACTTAAGTGAAACCTTAAAGGATGCATGCATTGCAAGGAAGGGTGGGATGGATTATTTGTAATGTGATCAGGTAAGTATTATCAGAGAGACAATTTACTAACAAATTTGCTTTCTCTGTCAAATACATTACCTGAGCACATAACATTAGGAGAATAGGTAAGACGAGGAGGAAATGCTGAGCATCCTACCTGTACCTGTGTCACTCAGTAGGAGCATGATTGCTTTACTAAAAGGATGAAGTTCGTCCAATGTTAGTTTAGCACAACAAGAGACTATTTATTTATACAAGTGCATGGGAAATCACTGTGGGATTCCACGCTTGATTATTGTCTCACCATCAAAAGCTTTCCAATTGGACCGCAAGTCAGAGATTACATTGTTGGGGCCAAAATTGTCTCTTAAATGAAGTATGAACTTGTCTGAGATAATGGAACAATATCCCTTGATTGTGATAGGAACTAAGTTCTTGTCTTCAAAGAGGAAGTGAAAGAAGTTTGCCATCAGGGAATGGGTGCTGAGAGCAGTGTGATGTCATTGATGTGACACCAGTCATTGACAACACATGATTTCGGCTTGTATGTCCTCAAAGTGGAGTATCTTCAGCTGTTGCAATCCTCTCCATGATTGAATCTCCAAACTCCTTTTCGATCAGGACATCCCTTAAAGGAGCCAGGAGTGAAGGAGGAGTTTTTCTGGACATGGATGGAATAGTGGCGATCTTGACTGCTTGAGCAGAGTGGAGGTCACTATGACTTGTCTGTGCACGTCTGTAACTAAATCAAGCAGATTGTTGATCTAGGATGTTTCATCTTAGTGGAGCAATCAGAGCTATTGCAGTCTGTGCCCCTCATTTCTTAATTATCTTCATAATCAAAACTGATGGAGAGGTGTATGCCCACATTACCTCCGACCTGATTAAAGGAGATTGTATGGCCCATGCTTATGGGGTCATGGAAAAAGTGAAAAAGAAATGTCAAGCATCGGACCACCCCAAAGGGCACAGACCCAATGTAAGGCTCCTGGAGGGACAACTCTGTATGAAGCAGTAGTCCTCCCTTGATAATGAGTCGACCAGGACATTGAGCTGGCCAGGAATGTGTTGGACTTGAATATTACCTGATATTGGAAGTACCCATGAAGGTATTCTCATACTGTGAAGCAAAGGTTTTGTGATTGTTCCCCACTTGCAGAGGTATGTCACCACAACTGAACTGTCCAACATTATCAGGACTGTGTTTCCATGGATATGTTCCATCCATGTGTGGAAGGCATTGAGAATGGCTTTCATTTCCAGAAGGTTGATATGAAGAGCCCTCTCTTGAAGCATACACATGCCAATGACCATCACAAGTCCAGTAGTAAGTGTGCTCCCCAAGCCAATGAACTGGCATTGTAACAGGTTCAGCCCCACACTGAGTAGGCCAAGGAGCTGTAACAAACTTCCTCGCCTAAACAATGTGTTATTTGATGCTTTCTCCGATGCATGAGCCATACTTTTGATGCATTTGGGAGAAAGATGCAAAATCAATGTCTCAAGAGTTCCATATCTAGATGGACAAAATGCTGAGAAGGGATAAGGTCCGACTTCTGTACGTTGATTATCCACCTTGAATCGTGAATGAGAGAAGTAAGGTTGTTCATGTCATGAACCAAAAACCATACTTCCCTAATGTTTTTGTAGTATGTTGTTCAGGAATGCCACCTTCTCCATGGAAGACATCCTGAACTGGCTTATGATGTGGTCTAACATTTTACTGAAGATCCAACTTTAATGTCTTGGTTGATGCCATCTCAGACGCATGAACGATTCCTTCGATGCATTTGGGAAGCTGATATGTGTTAAGGGTTCCATACCTAGATGGACAAACTTACCGAATGTTTTTGTGGTGTGTCATGCAGGAACATTGCTGTCTCTGCAGAGGATGTCATGAACTTTTAGTGAAGGCCCAAGGGCTTCAATTAGGGCCGTATGAATTGGCATATAGGAGTACACATAGGTCATGCGTCTCTATTGCAGGTCTCAACTGCCATTGGACTTCATAACCAGAAATGTTATGGAGGAGAAGCATTGTGCGTGCAGTTTTCGTAATATCTACATCACCCTTTACAAGCAGAAACTACATTTTTTGGTGTAAAAACATCCCCCTTCATGGGATCGCTTGGGAGTTCCTTCATGAAGGTAAGAAGACGAAAGTGCAGGGATTCAGATAACTAAATCCGGAGACCCTCTGACACAGTTTGGATCAACCATCATTTTCCGAGAATGGTTGGTCCAAATCTGATGTAAAGGGAGTAATCTGGTGCCTCAGGTGAGTCACCAGAGGGTGTGGGTGATGGTGTATCACTGACGATTGATAGAAGGCCTGGGGAAGGAGAAACTATGTTCCTCTCTCTCCCCTCGCTGCCTGCCTGTGAAAATAGGGGCATATGACTGTCTATAATTCACTTGGCTAGTAGAAAAAAGAAAAACCTGCCTTTGTTGAGAACTGCCACTGTGAATTCTCTGGTGACAATTGTCCCTTCTCTTGTGTGATCCCTAATAGGATCATGCAGAGATAAGAGATTGCGCTGAAAGTTAAAGGGTAACTCCTGTACCTCTTGCTTTCTCACTTCCTCAATTCAACACCCTAACAGAAGTGGAGAATTGAAAACGAGGGAGTGCTTAGAAAAACAGCAATGATTGTTTGCAGCCTTTTCGGCTAGAAAAAAAATTGTCAGATGCACAAAGCCAAGTAGGGAGGAAGTCAACACAACATTCCAGACTAGCTTTGACGTGGTGTTAAAGATTTACCAATGTGGTGAGAAAGTTGGAGGCAACTGACTCACCATCAAGAAGCTCTTGTGTTACCAGAATCGCCCATTGGATATGCCATCAGTAGTGATCACATTATGGAATGCTGGTCCAGTGCAACCAGTTTGTATCGGTCAGATGGCTCCGTAAGTAATGCCGGTTTGCTATGAATTTCGTAGGAATGGTCGATCAGCCGGCCAGCCGACTGGCCAGCTAGCGGTTCTGTGCATCTGGATGGCTGGCTCACCAGTCAGATATAACAGACTAATGACCACTGTAAATGTACCTAGCTCGTTCATATGACTGGACCGGTTGGTCAGCAGTTTGGAACGGCGTACCAAAGAGAGTATATGCCTTGCAGTCTGGCCGGCTGGTGCGGTATGGTTGATACGGCTGGCCGGCTATGCGGTCTGTCTGGATGGCCAGCTTGCAAGTCAGAGAGAGCAGACTCCTGACCACTGTAATCGAACATAGCTTGTTAATACAGCTGGGCTGGTTTGTTGACAGTCAGAACGGCATACCAACTACTACTACTACTACTACTACTACTAATAATAATAATAGATGATAATAATAATAGATTTATTTATATTTAGATACTTTAATACTATCTATATTGTTGTGTCCGAGTGTATTTGACAAATGTACTACAAAAAAGAGGTGACAAAGAGAAGCATCCTTACCTCTATTCGTCTTCGCTTGTATGGTATATCCAACGTTCTGAATCAGTGTCTATCATGTATAAGTCTCTCTCGATATAAGGGTCGCTTAGCTTTAATAATCTAGCTGCTTTTGATTGACTGAATCGTGCAAAAGTCATGGGTCGTGCATCTCGTGCACACAGGCACTTGCTGGTGAACACGTCTCTTCACTGCGGTGTACTTGTGTCACTCCCAACAATATATATATATGCTCTTGAAAGACAAGGAATATAATGACAACTGTTTGCAATTTTGAAATACTTAAAACCTTTGAAATTATATATAATAAAAAGTATCGTATTTGCCATGGGCAGTATATAATAATAAGCATGGGATTTTCGATGGGAAATTATCACATTTGCTCTAATTTGTTGTTGTCGATTTTACAAACGGGTCTTACTAATTATATCAAGCTTTCTCAGAGGATGAGGTGAAGACGTGAGACGTACGCAGAGGTGAAGAAACCGGAGATTTCAGGGGGAAAAAACAACAATTTTGAACGATCGACTGCTAACCACTGTACCGTGCCATTTCCAGGTATCAAACCCGGGACTGCAAAGGTGCAAAGTGCGTATTATCACTACGCCAACCACGCCCTTTTACAATATTATTGCTTTACTTTTTCGTGGAAAGGCAAAATGATGACCAAAAGGGTTGCAACTCCAAAATCTTAAGACGATTCCAAACCTTGAATGAGGAACGGAGATAATATCTTTTATCGTCATCTTTAATAGCGCTTATGAAGTCATCCAGGTAAGTTGTATAGCTTGTAAATCATGTTTACATGTCCAGGTTGTCTTCGTCATCTTTTTACCTTTCATTCTTATTTGTTTATTTACCTGCTTTGATGCTTATTTATTATCATGAATTAGGGTATCACTCGTTCTGAAACTGGTCATTATTATTAAAGAAATATGCTTCCTTGTACGTAATAATGAGTCTCTCTCTCTCTCTCTCTCTCTCTCTCTCTCTCTCTCTCTCTCTCTCTCTCTCTCTCTCTCTCTCTCGTATAATTCAGCGAAAATGTTGTAGTCAAGACAGGAAATATTAGTATGGTTCACCTTTAAAATACGAAGATAGGTTTCACAATTTTTTATAATTCACATTGAATAAACCTTTTCCAGCGGTGAACGGATGTATGCCCTATAACAGGGCTGAAGCGGCTCTTCAACGATAATAGTCCAAACTTTTCTTAGTTCACAGACTTGAAGCACACATCCTAAGCGCCGCTTTCAATTAACCAGCGTTACTTTGATTTTCGGCGACTGTGGAACTCATCTATTTTGCCAATCGGAGCGAGAGGAACTACTAATTTTAACAGGGTATAAATCTGGAAATTTAAAACGTGGACTTTGGCCTGGTTGATTTGCATGGACGGGAGAATGTTGAGAATGTTGCGAATCATTTCTATACCGAGATACATTAACATCATTTTAGAAAAGACAGTCTTTTTTTTCTTTACTTTTTTTTCTTCAACTTGAATAAAAACAAAAGCTCGAGGAAATGGTAAGTTACCTTTAGTATTTGACTGAATGTATATTTTTGGACAAGTTGACTGAGCTTATACTGAGTAAGCCAACCATCATCATCATCACAATTATCCTTACACAGATCGCTGAGTATTTACAATCCCTCACCCCTACTGCCTACTACACAGTGTTTGATTGCCCAATAGGCAGACTAACCACATGCTTAGGGCACCAGCAAAGCAGGGGCGCAAAAAAAAAAAAAAAAAAGAGAAATTTAGGTTTAGTATTGTTTTTAGTTTGAATTACATGGGGGGGGGGGGGTGGCACCATAATCTTTTCAGTGCTTAGGGCCTCTAAATGTCTTAATCCGGCCCTGCTACTACTCTATTGTCACTAAGGTGTTATACAAGTCTGCGCCTTAAAAATATGTCTTTATTTTCTAATCAATGAAATATATTTTCATGTGTGTGATTTTTCAAAATTGAAAAATCTGAAATCATGGCTTAGCGTTTTTTTTATTATTATTATTTCTTCAGGGTTTTGTTTGATGGCAGAGTTTCCGAGTTGAATTTTCTAAATGTGAAAGACGACAGATACGTCCGATTCCGCCTACTTTAGATGTTTAGATGAAGTGACTTACTGCACATGGATATGGGTGCAAGATTAAATCCTTAATAAAGAATTTACATTTTATTTTTATTTTTTAAATTACATTCCATTTATTCCTGCCTGTGCACCTTTTACATGGTATTAACCTTAGCTTTCATGGCTTCTGGTATAACAATGATGTGTTGTAGATATATCATAACCATTCCCATGTTTTTGTGGACAGTGTAAATTATACCATAATTTGGTGACTTCCCCTGCCATGACCTCACAAGAAGTAGCTGAGTGATGTGGAAAAAGAGGAAACTCACCAAACATTGGCATACTTTCGCTTCTCAAAAAACAAGGGAATGGCTATGATATGTCTATTTTAACTTGAGCTTGTAAGTGGTATGACGGAAGCCTATTATTGCCAAGGTGAATCATTGAAAAAATAATTTAGTACGAATATTCGCGACAGTATTGCGAATATACGCAAAAATATTGCAAATATTCGCAATACCGTTGCAAATGTTCGCAATGCATTTGCAAATATTCGTAATATGTTTGCGAATAATTGCAATACGTTTGCGACTATTCGCAAGTCATTTTGGTAGATATTTAGCTACGTGGTTAGATAGTGTAGGTAATCAGGTAGGTAGTTAGGTAGTTTGTATGTTTGTATGCATTTATTTATTTATGTATCCATGTATATAAATTTGTGTCTGCCAGTCTGTGTGAAAGTATGGCTACTAGTCTGTCAAAAAGTGAATGTATGTATGGATACATATATGCTAATCTGTCTGTCTGTATGCGTGTTTATATCAATGTTGTATATATGTTTGGATTTATGTTGTATGTATATGTCTCTCCGTATGTACACTTTGTGTATGTATCTCTGTTTCTGTCTTTCCGTCTGTCTGTCTGTATGTATATGGTCATTTTCCTGATTACGTGAGGTTTTCGTTATGATCCTACATGAATTATTCATTACAGTGGCTACATACATACATACAGACAGACAGAGAGACATAGATGCATACAAATATACACACATTCAGACCGACAGATAGGCAAACACAGATACATATATAAACAAATCCGTTCATCCATCCCTACATACATACATACATACATACATACATACATACATACATACATACATACATACATACATACATACATACATACATAGAGTTTAAGATACAGATATACATGCATACCCAGATACACACAGACAAACATAATCAAATTTACGTATAGGCATGCATAAGTAAATACATACAAACATAAATACGTACATTCAAACATAGATATCTACATACATTGATACATACATGTGGAGAAAAGTACCAAAGAGAATTCCGAATATTCGCAGAAGTATTGGGAATTATTGGGAATATTTGCAAACTTATTGTGAGTGATCGCAAAGATATTGCGAATATGCGCAATGTTATTCCGTAAAACGTAGTGTTGTAACGAATAATTAAAATAGTTCGCAAAAGCCAAACGACCAACCGTTCGAGTATAATTTCTTTAACCGATTAAAAGCGGTTAAAGTTTTCTCCGAGGGAAACTTTTTATTTACGCCTTTCATCTTAACATATTTAATCTCTGCAAAAGTAACATATATAAATAAAAACTTCCAGTTAAAAATAGACTTCCGCCAGGCCCGCCAAGAGGGGGGCGAGGGGCAATTGCCCAGGGGCGATTTCTAAGGGCCTGCCGTCAACTCAGTTATAAAAAATATTTTGATCTTTGCAGTAAATATGAAAATTTGTTCCTTGCGAGAGTCTAAGTTATGGTTGATTACTACAGGTTTTATATGCAAAACTGTACACAGGTTTTTAAATACAAAAATTAAACTAGTTTTGAGGCCCATGACTGCTCTGCCCATAAGCCTGGAAATTTTGTCGGCGGTCCTTCCTTCTGCCGTTTAGTACAACCCAAGTGCTAACCACATGGCATACGACAAATGTGTCAGTAAATCGTTCGACTTTCCGAGACACAAAGCAACGTTTCCAAGTATGCGAAAATGATATTGTCCATTAAAAATATATAAATTACGTCAAACCGATTAAAATGGATGTTTGCTAGTTTCTGATGAATTAATCATCGATCTTTCGATTTCAACCGACTCCCAACCCTACTTAAAGGAGAGGCAAGCTGCCGAATGGCTACCTACAAATATTTTTTTTATTTTTTTATTTTGGGGGGAGGGGGAGGAGGGGGGTGGATTTCACAGTAACCAACAATTGCTGAAATAAAGCTTTATCCTACTTTAAACTAAAAAACTTATAAATTTTTCGATGTTTCAGGTTTTGGACCGTTTCGCCGTCCTTTCAAATTTAATTTCTTCATTAGCGACAAGAAAGCGACATGATCTGAGATAACCGAAAACAAATTACTACCATCCCTCCTATCTGTCATTTTTAAAAGGATTATATTTGTAAGATCTCAGAATGCTTTGGTGCAGGCTATTTTGATTGGGGGTTGAAGATTTGGTACGTGCTCTGAGATTCAAAGTAATTCTAGATAGGCGAATTTAATATTCCATCAAACTTTGTAAGTGTTCAACGCCATGATATTATTTCACAGAATGTAATACTTAACATATAAATAACAAGACTGTCGTCTCTTAATTTTTGAATGATGTATGGACCAGATTTCTTAAGATTCTTCATTTATGTGATATAAAAGTGGCTCATATTAAGCAGTGGAATTTATTATTAGTAACAAGTGTCCACACATTTTTAACGGTGTTTCTTTTAAACGAGATGTAGTATAGAAGAGACATAATTCAGTGCTAACTGTCCTAACCTGTGCGTTTAAAATTCTATGGAATTTTCTCGTGATTTTTACGGATTTTTCTTGAAACCGATGAATTGAACGAGCTGTTAACGTTTTCTCTCGTTTTTACAGTCATTCACTATATTACATTACCACTTCTGTACAACTATAAAGTTTCCACATATTTCTACCATTGGTGTCCATGAATGTCTGCAGTGTCATTGCATGAGCAAAAACACCGTTTACATGTGTCTGCCTTCTGCTGTTGTCCGCTTAGTCGCAGGTTCATTGTAATCTATCGGCTTTGTCTAGTCTACATTCATACCAGTCTACATTCATACCAGTCTATTCAATATAATCCTCAATATAGACTGTAACTCCTCGATTCGAAGGACCAATTCTTCTTAAAATCATCTCTGGACATTGCAATTGTTTAAACTTTTCATCTTCATGTGGAGTATGATTTCGTTTTTATTCGGAGGTTCCATAAATACGGACTTTGACCTTAACTCATCATCCCCATGCTGCAGTTGGCTTCTCAGTCTTTACACAGCTATCTAATGACGAGCTGTACTAGAAACAAATCCTGTAGATCTTTATGAAAACTCAAAGAACAGTCAAATATTTATGGCGATAGATGTCGATCTTATATTGCTATTTGGGTCTTACATTTGATCTCGAAATGTGCCCATGACATTTTCTATATAAAACAAAGATTATTTTTCGGATTCCTCGTGCCATAAGCTTTTCAATTATAAGAGTATATGTTGTCAACTGTTCTCGTGAAATTCCCACAACAGTACAACTGACCCTGGACTAGAATCATTGTTTCCTTTTCACTTTTGCTGGAAGGATATTTAACTGATCTTGGCCAAGATCGCTCCTGAAAGAAGAAATCGCGATTCATTTCGGTTTTCTGGCATCGAAGAAGGGTTGACCTTGCGATTTGCTCTATTAATATTTTCAAATATATGGAATGAAGCCTGCATGGGTTTTCCCGTGCGTGTAATGATCTGTATAGGGACTTCTCACAATTATAAATTTAAATGAATTTCTTTCACTTCTTATCGCAAACTGAATTAATTTCAAGGAGACCAGTAATCGCAAGGAGTCTCAGAAGTTGATGACCGTGCAGATTTCTCGATTAAATTCTACCTAATTAAGTCTCTTTATATATTAAAAAGAATCAGCTCAGAAATCTCCATTCATATTGTATAAATACTTCGCTGACTGTATTTTAAAGTAGAGAGCGGCCAAAATGGCATGTCGCCATTTTAGGGTTTTCGCTTCATTCATGTCCTCACTTTATGAGTCCACGAAGACTGCAGTTGAATGATTCCCAAACTCCACATATCTACCCCAGCTGTCTGTCCATTGATCCCTCTGATGCGTTTGACATCTGTCAATCAACCATTCCATACAAGAGATCCAATTGATATTTCATTTACTTAGACATTTTTTCTTGGGTAGGCATTTTCCTTTTCTCCTACGATAAACACAGAAAGTTTATGTATGAACTCTCCGCTAGCACATTAAATTGTTTATGAAGTACATTATTACACTTCTTGATGTATTATATCGATGTATTATATTGATGTATTATATCGATGTGTTATATTGATGTATTATATCGATGTATTATATCGATGTATTATATTGATGTATTATATCGATGTATTATATCGATGTATTATATTGATGTATTATATCGATGTATTATATTGATGTATTATATCGATGTATTATATCGATGTATTATATTGATGTATTATATCGATGTATTATATCGATGTATTATATTGATGTATTATATCGATGTATTATATCGATGTATTATATTGATGTATTATATCGATGTGTTATATTGATGTATTATATCGATGTATTATATCGATGTATTATATTGATGTATTATATCGATGTATTATATTGATGTATTATATCGATGTATTATATCGATGTATTATATCGATGTATTATATTGATGTATTATATCGATGTGTTATATTGATGTATTATATCGATGTGTTATATTGATGTATTATATCGATGTGTTATATTGATGTATTATATCGATGTGTTATATTGATGTATTATATTGATGTATTATATTGATGTATTATATCGATGTGTTATATTGATGTATTATATCGATGTATTATATCGATGTATTATATCGATGTATTATATTGATGTATTATATTGATGTATTATATCGATGTATTATATCGATGTATTATATCGATGTATTATATCGATGTATTATATCGATGTATTATATCGATGTATTATATCGATGTGTTATATTGATGTATTATATCGATGTGTTATATTGATGTATTATATCGATGTGTTATATTGATGTATTATATCGATGTGTTATATTGATGTATTATATTGATGTATTATATTGATGTATTATATCGATGTGTTATATTGATGTATTATATTGATGTATTATATTGATGTATTATATCGATGTGTTATATTGATGTATTATATTGATGTATTATATTGATGTATTATATCGATGTGTTATATTGATGTATTATATCGATGTATTATATCGATGTATTATATCGATGTATTATATTGATGTATTATATTGATGTATTATATCGATGTATTATATCGATGTATTATATCGATGTATTATATCGATGTATTATATCGATGTATTATATCGATGTGTTATATTGATGTATTATATCGATGTGTTATATTGATGTATTATATCGATGTGTTATATTGATGTATTATATCGATGTGTTATATTGATGTATTATATTGATGTATTATATTGATGTATTATATCGATGTGTTATATTGATGTATTATATCGATGTATTATATCGATGTATTATATTGATGTTTTATATCGATGTATTATATTGATGTATTATATCGATGTATTATATCGATGTATTATATCGATGTGTTATATTGATGTATTATATCGATGTGTTATATTGATGTATTATATCGATGTGTTATATTGATGTATTATATTGATGTATTATATTGATGTATTATATCGATGTGTTATATTGATGTATTATATCGATGTATTATATCGATGTATTATATCGATGTGTTATATTGATGTATTATATCGATGTATTATATCGATGTATTATATGCGCACTTTAGTTTAAAATATATCTTTACTTTCCTTGGCGTATTAACTTTACTTAATTTTTATCATCGAATTAATTAAAAATTATACAGGAGGTCTCTGGCTTTTTTGTTTGATTTTAATCACGTTTAAAAGAAAAAGGATATCTTCACGTCTGAAAATGTATCATTAAAAATATATGGAAATTAAAGCCTGGGCTCCATGTTCTAAAAACTTTATGAAACTTACTGAGCTTGAAACTCAGCCTCAGTCTCGAATCCCCTAAATTGATATGATACGTTGAGCGCATCCACGTCACTGAAATTTAGTACTCTAGTTGTGCAGGAACCAAGTAATATCCTACGAGTACTATAATTTAACTCTATTCTAATGAAAGTTACAGAAAGTTAAATTTCCGGACTTTAAGCTTGAAGATCATAAAACATTTGAGATTGAGTCTGCCCATGAGATTTTGTGTCAACTAATCACAAATGACTTTACATTTAAAACGTCACTTTTAATTGGCTGAAAGTGGAACCCAATCTCAAAACTCAAGCTCAGAGTTTTATACAGAACTCCAGGCAGGGGAGGTCGAGTTCCGTGCTCAAAGATATTCGAGAATTCGGCCTCAGATTTCTTAACATTTGATTAAATAAATTATTAGATGTGTGTCCTGCACGAACAAAAAAAAAAACACACAAAAAAAAAAAAAAACCGAAGTATAGTTGCAGACATATATAAGCCCATCAAACGAATTTACCGCCCTTTGCGAACTTGTAAACAATGCAGATTCATTACTTATGAAATGTAATGTCCAAGTAATAAGATGAAAGGATGGCTGAAAGGTTTGTGTCCCATTTACTTTGAAGATACATGCAACAACTTGAAGGCTGAGCTAATAAACTATTGCCCTGTCACTGTCAGAACACAAACGCATGGGCTTACTTACTGATTCACCTGTTAGTGTGCGCTAGCAATTATTTTTTTTAAAAAATCTTTTACTGTGAAGGCGACACAGTCAGTTGTAGGCAGAAGACACGGAATAAAATCACCAAAAGCATTGTTTGTATACCGCGTCATATGTTTGTTACATTTATTTTTAAAAATTCTTTATTTCATTATTTTCACTTTATTAGTTCAGTTCAAAATGTACATATAGCGATAATTAATTAATTCAACAAAATGGAAACGTTTGGGCCTTTGATTTGATGTCTTCTCGTACAATTTTGTTATTCTACGTAAAATATCTCTCTCTGTCTAATTTCAGTGTGCACGTGACTTGTAAATTATGGGTCTTGGAGTGTACATTCACTTATTTGGATTGATTTTCGGATGCCTGTCATACACAGGTGAGTAATGCGAACTTTACTTATTACTAAATTTAATTTTCTTATGGTTAGAACACTCGTCTTAAAAATATTTGAATTGTCTCGACGAGACAAGGGTTTCACTTTTTCAGAGGCGACGGTAGGTGCGTCGTCATCAACAATGTCGAGATTTATTTAATTTTTGTAAAAGTCATATGCCGTATAGATTCACGTAAAAGTTGGATTCAGTTGCAAACAACAGAGACTCTGATCTGTCGTTGCATAATGCGCCGGCAGATCATGGTCTATGTTGTTTGTTGTACTGATTAGTCCAAACAAACTGTCTAGACAGTGATCTGCAGGTGCATTATATACGATGACATATTTCATAGCACTGCTCGAAGTGAGAAATATGGAGTTCCCAGGAACTCCTTAAAAATGAACTATTTGTAAGCTTAAATTTACATAGACATTTTATCATAATTTTGTAGATTTGTTTTATTTATTTTTTCTGCATATTAATGTCATTTGTAACTCTTCATCTTTGATTATATCATGTATTTACTTAAAGCTACTGTTCATGGAGATATTGGCGGTTGTATTCAACTTTTGAACATCTTTAGCTCATCTGGCCGTAAGGCAAAGGGAACTTATGTTATAGTCCTGCGTCCGTCGTGTGTTGTGCGTCTTGCGTCCGTGAACAATTGCTTGTTACCACTTTGGTGGCCGTATTTCTGATCCAATTTTGATATAACTTTCAGTATGGGTTTATATCGTTAAGATCTTGGACGAGTTCGATAATATGACATATCCACTTATATTAGTGAGGTAATCTTGCATCTGATTGGCTGGGTTTCTTACCATTCTGGAGGCCATATTTTCTGATCCGATTTTGATCAAACTTGGAATATGGGCTCATATCATCAAGATATCTCATGAATTTAATAATGATCAAGATCTATGCATGCTAACGGGGTGGTCTTTCACCTGATTGGCTGAGCTTGTTACCACTATGGAGGCGACATATCTAGTCTTATTTTGATCAGATTTTGGATATAACCCAATATGATCAAAGCATCGGCTGAGTATCTCAATTTGCGAGATGACTGCATAATAACGAGGTGATCTTGCATCTGATTGTCTGCGCTTCTTACCACTCTAGAAACTCTATTTCTGACCAGATTTTGAACAAACTTGGTAAATTGGCTAATACCATGAAGATGCTGAACGAGTTTTACTACGAGCGAGACCTTGCATCTAGTTGTCCTAGCTTGTTACCACTCTAGAGGCTCTATTTTTGATAGGATTTTGATCAAACTTGGTAAATAGGCTTATATCACCAAGATCTCAGACAAGTAGCGAGATCCACGCATAGTAATGAGGTGATCTTGCATCTAATTGACTGCGCTCTGTTACCTCTGTAGAGACTATATTTCTCATCAGATTTCAATAAAACTTGGTAAATAGGTTTATATCATCAAAATTTGTGACGAGTTCCATCATGGATGAAATCTACACGTTTTAATTTTGGGTTTATCTTTGGAAAAAAATTGTTATCAGACTATAGTAAAATAAGTACAATGCACATTGTATAAAGGCTGAGAGTTTGCATAGTGTTGTGTTTTTACAATACCACACAAACCCGTTTTGTGAAATGGGCAACTGTTAAGTTACGTAAGCGAGGTAAGCGATGTCAGGTTGACTTGGACCTCTAATTAATTAAGTAAAATCCACGTGTCATTCCTTCCACGAAATCTCTTATTTTTGCGGTTTGTGAATGAAGATCTAGCACGATGATGATGATGATGATGATGAACTGAACCATTGAAATATGTTCATTACAGACCGTTGTCAATCAAAATGTATTGTTCAATAGGGCATTTTTATTTTTGCTTTTTAACGAATTCAGTTCTTATCTTTTGATTTGAAAAATAACCGAAATATCAGTAACAAAATTTGTGCAAGACAGTTATTCAAACTGATGGAAATAGTTATCATGGTCGAGTTATATATAATCCCTCTTGAAATATACTTTTAAGTAGATCATTGACAATTTATCGTTTTGTCCAGATAGAACTTTTCAGCATTACGTCCGTCGTCCTAGCCAGCTTTTATGAGGGCAATTTTTTACTCTCTCTCTCTCTCTCAAATTACAAATAATAATATATCGCTGAAAAATACGCCTGAACGTAAATAAGTTTATCATCACAAATGCCACTACATGTGCTAATAATGCAGTACTTTCTACTACTGCTGCAGCTGCTGTTGTTACTACTAGAGATACCATTTCTATAATCATGTACACACTGCTTCCTTTAATGCATGAAGTTTCCAGGGGTTAATTTCCCTTAGGGTCATTTGGATATTTGTATTGTATTCTAAACACAAACAATGCTATAAACCAATGACACAAACCAATGCTTAAAATTTTAATTTTTAAAGTATGTTTGCTGCTGTTACTACTACTACTGGGTGTTTGTGTGTGTGTGTTGTACAGGAAGCGCCATGAGATGTTTCCAGTGCGAATCCTCAGAGAAGTCTGCATGTGGGGACACTTTTACCACCAACTCGAAAAATACTGAGATGGTTCCTTGCCTTGGAAGCTGTGCAAAGTATATTGAGATTTCTAGTGAAGGTGAAAAACGTAAGTTAACATAAGTAATTCAACCACATTTTTTGAATGTATACGTGACCTAACTCTTGAAATTTGCTTATCAAGTTATCAAGTTATGTACCTATAAAACAATACCTTGGTGCAAGTACGGTCAAATCTGTCTTAAGCAGCAACTTTTGGGAAGTGATTGAAGTGTCCTCTACATACAGATGGTTGCTTAATCGAGGTAAGTTCTTCCGTAATTTGGTGTTCGTTTTTTTTTTTTTTTTTTTTTTTAAATGACTGTTTAAGACAGACGCTTGTTTAAAATAGGTGATCTTTAAGGCAGACATGCCCGTAGTTAAAAAAAAAACATGGTGTTATTCGACGTTACAAAACTTATTAAATGTTGTGACGGCTTATACAAATGAAAAACTGAAAATTGCGAGTGACCTTACAAAGTTTATGTTGATTCTAAATCAAGGTCTGACAACCTATTGCATTATACTGTAGACGATGCAGCTGGTTGTGTGAGACAATCTTTAAGGCGGAGAAAACTGGACAAATAGGAATGCAGTGACCTAGGATGGATGACCACTAACAATTGCAAGTGTGGAAACTAAGTTGTCTTGAATTTTGTATTTCCATTACGGCAAGATAATTACTTCAAACGCTTGCTAAATTACATTTTCTAGCGAATTTTCAGTAATACCATGGTATATATTATTTTAATTATTTGTGATAGTATATGTTCATTCTGTTCTTAAAATCAATTTGAGAGAAAATAATTTTGAAATATTTTCCAATCAATTTCAGTGTACTCCAGGTTCTGTATTGACAGGAAGATGCCGGATCAGTGCACAGTGGAAAACGGGATGACCAGCACTCACACTGAGTGTTATTGTAACTCTGATATTTGTAATGGAGCTACAGGAATGACTGTAATTACCCTGATGACAGTGACAATTGCTTTGATATGTTGTTACATAAATTTCCAGGAATTGGTGTAATATGTAGATACACCAGTGTCATGGAATTTGTAAAATACCAGCACATTTAACCATCTTCTTAAGAAGGCTTAAAACGTTTACATACAATATTTTCAAGCAATATTTGACATGGTTCTTGAATAAAAAAGTATTATGTATATTTGATTATTATGATACCTGTAGTTTTATCATCAGTCATTTATCAGTATTGTAATAAATTTACATCAGCTACTAGGTTTGTGTCTGTAACACACGTATGCCCCAACTGTAGACACAAATTACATACATGAGAATAACAAATTACAAATTCCCTAAGTGTCAGTGAATTGCCCTGACACTATGTATCCCCTCAGAAAATCCTTCAAAATCTGGATAATTTTGGACCATTTGGGAACTGCTTTCAGCCATTAATCAGAGAAAACTCCCTTAAATCAGGGAATTCTCTGAAGATTCCCATGTCTGCAAAAAGTACAAGTCCCAAACATGTAAAAGTTTAGAATAAATTGAAATATTGCTACAACTGCATGAAAATATAATCAGGTAATCCACATATGCACACAAACATACATACCAACATGCATACAAACATGCATACCAATATGCATACTAACATGCATACCAATATGCATACTAACATGCATACCAATATGCATACAAACACGCATACAAACATGCATACAAACATGCATACAAACATACATACAAACATGCATACCAATATGCATACAAACATGCATACCAATATGCATACAAACATGCATACCAAATTTAATTTGTCTACCTCAAAGTAGACCTCAAAGGTTTTCATGACAAAAGTCAGAATCCACAAAATTAAAAAATGTGTATAAAATATAAAAATTGCTGTAACGGTATAAAAGTCTAATCATGTCGTCTGCATATAAATATAAATATGCCTACCTTATTTCATTTGTCTAAAGTGCTCTTGCTTGATCATGCTAACAAGGTTTGTGTCAAAAAAGTCAAGGTACAAAGAGTTACAAATGTTTAAAAAAATATAAAATTGCTGTAATGGCCTCAAAATCTAATAAGGTCATTACATATAAATACAAATATGCCTATTATATTTCATAACTTCATTTTTTTTTAGGATTGCTAAATCGTCTTAACAAGGTTTGTGTGGAAAAAAAAGTAAAAGTCCATTTTGAAAATTGTGTATAAAATTAAAACATTTCTGTAATAGCCTAAAATCAGGTCATCTACTTATACATACAAATATGCTAGGCAATCAAGATGTTCCTGCAACAAGGAGGAGGTGGTGGTGGTAAATAAGTTGCTTTCTTATTATACCAGTAAACAAGAGTATCCGGAATGATACATTATACGCCCGCCCCGTGTTTAACAGTCCTCTGTGTTGGAACTAGTAGGGCAAAAAGTTAGATTATTGGCCAATGGGTCTCTATGACCTGGGCCTTTGGTCAAGGTATGGGGTCTTGAACTAAAGTTACTCTGCAGAAAGTAATTTTTGCTGGAAAATTGTTTCTTTGAGAATACCTACCCAATCACATTAACGTTAGGAAATAAGCTCTTCTACCTCTCAAATGTAGACCTCCCATAAATACGAAAACTTTATCCGAGTGCATGCGGTACAGCGGGACGAGAACGACGCTGGTAACTGACCATCTGAAAAAAAGTCTTTGAAATTTCCAGGTCCCAGATCTTGTCCGAAAGACGATCGGCGATTTCTGTTGACGGAAAGATCGGTGTTTGTCCTCATCTTCAACGTCTACTGCAGCCCCAGATGCTGATACAATTCTGTACATTTCTTAAACAGCTGCTTTGAAACTAAACTCCGTATGCTGCTTGGTTGGGTCGGGGTAAGCCAATTGATCGAGGTTGTCCTCGCATTCACTGTTGGGATTGTCCTCGTCAGGCTAAGCTTTCATGTCCGTATAAATCATTCCCGGCGGTTTGGACGAGGTAGTTCCATTGTCCCTATCCACCGGACAAGCCGAGAACATTGAGCCCTCCGGTTAAACTGTCCGTCGGACAGACGAGACGGCTCGTGCCGGCACGGACGGTTGGAAGGGCGGCCGGAAAGCGTGCTGGACGAGCAGCGAGACGGTCGGCTAGGCGGCCGGTTGGACGGAATGGAAGGCGAAACGGAAAGACCGATTTAATGTCTCCGCATATAAAGGTACGACCAGCTGGTAGCTAGTCAAAAGTACGTCAGGCCGGGCGGCTGGACTGGTTGGTCGACAATCGGAGCGGAAGCGTACGGCATTAATGTCTGATAAAATAGATAATTGAGATCGGTATTATACCCCATGCGCCGGACTTAATGTCCCGAAAATCATATTCGAACATGCGGGGAGACTTACGCCCACTGGGCTGCCATAAAATTGGAGGCCAATCTCCCGTCAACTCCAAGCCTGTATTGGAGAGACGTGACTAATGGATAGATACGAATTCCACGAAGGCCTGCAACTACGACAGTTTCCTGTACAAGTCTCCACATTTGCGACTCAAACAACATCTGGGGTGAGTGCAGCACATGCATCTCCAAGGCGTACTGACTCTCCAATTCAAACTGACGCGATGTAACTGTCACTGTGGGTATAGTACGCATGATCTTAGATGGAGACGGGCACCAGCATGGCGTCCGCACTACGCTCGCTATTAACGTCCTAGAGTGAAGGCTCAAGGCGTCGCTTTCAGTCCACTTTGACTTTACCCATCTCTCTTTACTTTTCAATGTCTTGCGCAGAACTGTTAACCATATTGCTTCCACCCATTTAGCACAGACACTATACCGTGAAGTAGATGAACACTTTAGTGCAAGCGAGGCAAGTATCATGTGTATCCTCGTTAACTTTAAATCTCTTGCACTTCGCACATATGGTTATAATTATTTAAGTGAAATGACAAGAACGACAAAGGCAAAGGAAAATAACAACCCGTACGTGTTCACTTATAACAGTCATGCACTCGTTAATAAATAAGAGCAAAAAATACAAGCAGTATATGCAAATAAGATAACCAGCAAAGAGTCCCAATGGTACCGTGTTAGAGTACAAGGTCAGAAATCGAAGTCCACAAACTGAGAAAAATTCACACAAATATTGATCAAAATACAAAAATAATGATGCCAACATGTAGCAAATAGGATTTTTTTCAGTACATTATGTTTCTCAGAGAATACTTACCCGATCACATTAACATTAGGAAAATAAGCTCCGCTACCTCCCGAATTTTTGTGTCTATATATCATATTGAGAAAGGAAAGCAACTCTTACAGATTACCTCCCCTTGCCCCGCTAGCTGGCTAAGAATACGCTGGGTGTATATCAGTTTCATCGTCGCAAACCACGGGCGATAATTCGCTACGCTCCTTTATCACACGTGGCTGTCTGTGCTGAGATTTCCTCGTTTTTCAGAAGTACATATTAAAAAAAAAAAAAATTAAAAAAATATGCGTCATTAACAACATAATGTAACAATCTCCTATACATCAATGAAAGTGCCCTGTTTTGTGTGCTTGGAAGAGAACACTGATTGGCTCATTAAAACATCGTTAAAGGTCAGGTTGGGTGACAATTGCGAGAAACATTTACTCGCGCTCGTAGTGACTGGTTAAGCAGATTTATACATATTCACAAGAAACGAGGATATATCCGCACAGGCGGCCACGGGTGATAAAGCAGAGTAGCGGATTATCGCCCGTGGCTTGCGAGGATGTACCGTTTTAAGCTCAAGCAAAACCCAACAACAGGATGCTCGCATTGCAGGGAAGGGTTGGAGATATTGATAGTAATGTGATTAGGTAAGTATTCTCGGAGAAACTATAGACTACAAAATTTCCTTTCTCCGTCGAATGCATTCCTCATTACCATTAAAATCAGGAGAATAGACATGAGAAGAAGGAATTGCAAGAGGATCCAACCTCTACCAACGTCAGCCTAAAGGAGCAAAATGGTTGCTCCCCAGAAAAGATGAACGTTTCCTAACGTGAGGGTAGCACAACTGAATCGTATAAGCACCAAAAAAAAAAAAAAAAAATCTATAAAGCAACTCTTGTGGCGTCCTTCACGTGTATGTTGCCTTATCGACAAAGTCTTCCCAGGCGAATCTAGCGAAAGCTATCAACGCCTTTCCTGGAACTGAGGCTGTGCTGCACGGGGCGTGGTAACCATCTGGGCAGCCACCAGGGACCCGACGAGGTTCAACTCTCGCCTTGGCGACGCCATATCCGGTAGGTAGAAGCTGGAGTAAGACTGTCAGGGCTCAGGAAAACGACTCGTCCTCTCATCCTGATTGGGTAAAAATGGGCTGGGCAGAGTAAAACTATAATAGTACTCGACCCTGGGCCGATTAGATGCAGATTCGCACCTTGAGAATAAATCGGTGTATTTTCTACCCTTAACAAGCGCCGAAGTTCAACATCGCTTAACATTTGGTGTGTCAATTATAAATAACCTTTGCCTAATTGTTGTCAGTCTAGACCATGTCGCAAAGAAAATTTTTTTTTTTTTTTTTTCTTTACATAGGTAGCCAATGTAAGCTTGATACTAAAATGGATAAATATTATTAACATATTATGTTGTAGTTTTACACAAGCCCTCGATTTTTTAATGGTGTTAACATTTAGAGTGACACTTTTCAGTAATTTAGGCGTCATTTTGATGCGGAGAAAATTTCTCTTTCAACGAGCTATCACACAGCTTTACGAGTCAGACCTCTGAGAAGTTAATGGACAGAGAATGTCAACATTTTTTTAAAAATCTGGTCAGGCAATGTTACAGTTGTCTCAGGTAGCCGGTATTTTCAAGACTGAAGTTTTATTAATACTCTGTCATGCCAAATGGAAGATGCCAGCAGATATTTATATAAGTATGTAATTACTTTTCAAAAGAAAAATGTTGCCAACTTACATTCGAAATGAGTATTTTAAGTGTCTCAGCGGATTCCCACCAACTTTCACACAGTACATGCTGTTGTAATCTATTAATAAAAACAGATAATGTCGAGACAACAGCTGATTGGTCGAAATCTAGATGGGGTAATGACCTAGAAATGTTCCAATTTTTGTGGCGAATCAACAATCTTCCTTTATATGGCGCCCCTGTGTAGTTCTCTAGAATGGAGGTTCGACCTAAATGTATCATTTACATGGCTCGAAATTGACGCTAATCCGCTTCCCCGCGTTTAGTGATTTTGCCGACTAAAACACTAATCCGTTGGAGCAGTGAAAATTAACGCCGGCCGCAATCATAACAGTTAAGAAGTGGTTGTATGATGGTATTTTTTTTCATTGGTTAATTGATCTGTTTATTTTGTTAATTGAGTACCTACGAACATTCTGCATTTGACGAGTTACAATTACATGCTCAAGGCGCAAAAGGACAGGTGTTAAACCACTCAACCACTCGTCAAAAACTTAGTGTGATTATTGTCAGAATAGTCTTCGCGCACGTGGAACTAGCCTCGTGTTCTGTCCAAAAGCACTGATTTCAATACTGATAATAACAAAAGGTATAGGGTCTCAGGCTAGTATTGACCAATCGGAAAAGGTTGTGTTCGCCGACTCAACGAATAATCCAGAATTATACCGAACAATGTGTTGTAATATTTATATCGTCGTTGATCAATATTCAATGCATTGTGCGGTGACAATTACATACACGTGGAAGTATTTGCATTGTGCAGTCGCCACCGAAACCGCAGAAATTAGATGATGACGAGAGAGCGCGATCGCAAATATGATCATTAAAAGAGACTAAGAAATACCAGAAATGCTGGACAAATTAACACAAATGGCTGAAGTGTGACCCAGGTGAGGCCGTGATGTACTGAAAATTCAGAGAAATAAGAAAAGTGCGCGGGGTACTTCATTCGTTGATGGGTGTAAAAACTTCAATAGATCGTCCCTGGAATCACACAATGCAGCTCCTTACACATAATGACAGAGGGATACTTGAAATCAAAACATAAAGTTGGTTCTTCAGAAGCAGAGCAAATATCGACCCAGATCTGATGATGAATCAGATACAGTAAATGAATATGATCTTTCAACTTTTCGCGAATCTTGTTGGTGAAATACAGTTGTTATTGTTTTGAGAGTTAATGTTTATGAATAATAAATGTTGACTTAGAAACTGAACTGGGTTCTGTTTGATTTTAGCAGGATCAGTGTAATTTCGACAGGATCAGTAAAAAAAATATTTTGGTGATCTTGTGGGTTAGTGAAAAAAAATCTTCATTTTGAGCCCCGATTTAGGACGAAAGTTGATGGATAATTAGGCCGGCAAGTTACCGACATTTTTCTTCTGAAAAGTAATTACATGCTCACATAAATGTCTGTTGGCGTCGTTACTTTGGCATGACAATGTATTAATAAAGCTGCACAGTCTTGAAAATACTGGTGATGTGGGGCAAGCCTAACAATTGTCAGACCAGATGAAAATCATAACATTTTGACATTCTCTGTCTCTTAACTTCTCCCATATCTAACTCATAAAGATGTATTATAGCTCGTTGAAAAAAGAACTACGACACCTAGATTACTGAAAATTTTCAATGTAAACGCGAATACCACTAAGAAATCAAGGGCTATGTGCGCAACTACAATTTCTCTGGTTACAAACATAGTCCATTATTACTTGTTTATAAAATATAAGCATTGTATTAGAATGTAATATTTTCCTGGTTCTGACCCATTTTAGTATCAAGCTTGCATGTTGTTCTTTAGTAAAAGCGTTAGCAGTGTAGTGAAGTCTACTGTGTTCAGTATAATGAGGACAGGGACGAGTAACTCTTGCTACTCACTCGTCCCAGGGACAAGTACTTGGGCAGTTTTTGTCCGGAGCCCCGACTGTGCATAACAGCCCAGTGACTCCAGTCTGTGTCGAATGAAAACATGTTCAAAAGCGAGACTTGTCGAAATCGGAGCTTCATGAGGCGCACCTGATCTTGAAAAAGCCCAGAGTACGCTGATCAAATAACCCATTTGAGCCACTAGGCCAGTGTTTGAGGGGTTATGTCTTGCTTTTCCGCCAAGAACGGGCAAGAAGAGTCTTAAAGAGCGTCACGGACTTTCTCCGTGCTCCTCAGATAGCGCCTGAGAGCGCGAACCGGATCCTGCAGCTTCGCCTCTCTCGACGGATCGATCGAAGAGACATAGCGGATGTTTACTCTGATTGCCTGTGGACGGCCACCTGTTCTTGGATACCAAACCAGGTTGCGTTATCGGTACGACTGATCCGTCGGAACGAAACTATACGTAATTTCAGATCCGCAGTCAGGGCATGTAACTCGTACTACATGCATGCTGAGGCTAGAGGTATCAGGAAGCAAGTCTTATACCCTTTGATCGTGATAAAAGCAAGCCCCTTCTCTTCAGAGAGAAAAAGGAAAACGTTAGCAAGCTGAGGAATCGAAGCTTGTGGAGGCGTGACGTTCTTGTCCGTGCATCAATCGATAAAAACACGCCACTTCCCCTCGTCCCCTCGTACGCCTTTAAAGGGAAGGGTCTTCAAGCTGCCTAGATCCTCTCCATAACGGAAGCGCTAAACTGCTTTGTATGCAAGGCTCTCATGACAAGAGCCAGGTGTGAATCAGGAGCTTATCTGGACACGTATGGTATACTGGCGCCCTCGGCTGTTTTAACAACTTGGGGATCTCTATGATTTTCCGGCGAACGTCTATCGAGTTTGGCTATCTGGCACATCGATTCCCATCGTGCTCGCTTCCTGCCTTCTCGACTAAATGAAAGATTGCTAAAGTCCAGCAGGGGGGAAGTCTACACAACGTTCCTCACCAAATTTTACATTACAAGAAACACCTGTCCATCTTATTGCAAAAAGGTGCAAAGATATTTTCGGCAGTTATATCTTTATCAAGACTCTCCAAATCTGAGTGGCACGCAGTTGTGTGTGACCGGTACCAGTGTGGTGAGAAAATCATCGGCCGCTGACTTACTGAAAAGAAGGCCTTCGCATTACCGGATTTTGAATCTTATCTAAGCGACGTCCGGTAGTGTATGCAATCTTTGACGGTTGTGGTAGAGCTTTGAATGACCGATGCCTGTCTTCTTCATCAATGTCTACTGAGGCCATGACTATGTATGCCATATTCACTGCCGGAGGTGGAGGGCATTCGGAAGACAGCGAAAACAGATAGATTTCCTCAATTGCTGCCTTGAATCTGAACTCAGTTTCCTTCCTCCACAGAGGGGTTGTTCTCCTCCTGCATGCCTTTGGTATACGGATAAAGCATGTGTCATGGCAGGGATGACGCTGTATCATCTCCATGCATGATGTGGCACCGGTCTACTGGATAGACACCAACGTGTGGGCAGGATCAATTGCAACACTTTCCACAGAGTCAGATGTAGCCATCGCCTCCGGCACTGTTCGGGGAATCTTCAGTGGTTGTGGGGGTGGCATCATGGTGTCCCCTACGACACTCAATGGGAGTGGGGGTGGCATCATGGTGTCCCCTACGACGCTGGCTAGCGATTCTGAATAGGAAGGAGACGCAAGACGACTTGCTTTGAAGATCTGGAGCACAACTTATATTCGTGCGCCCCTTAAGTTGTTGCTTTAAGATACTGTACTATATATGCTCAGCCCACAAAGCAGAAGCACTGCATGGATGAGAAGACAAGTATTTTGTGCAAGCCATGCATGTGTCATGGTTGCCCTCTGCAACCTTAAAATGTTTGCATATCGTCGATAACTTCTGAAATGATAGAGAGAAAAGACAAAATGCATACAGAATATATATAATTAGGCAGAACTCACGAACCAAGACAACCTATAACAGAAATGCACAAATATACCACAATATTTACAGAGCAAATTCAAACTACAACATTGAAAAGCTGACACATGCAACTTACCATCTGACATAACTTGAGCAACGACGACAGGCAAAAAATATGAATGCACTGAAAACTTCACAAATGATGTACACTCAACGTATATCAACAGTATGATTTATTAAATCGCCCCAAAAGTCAATGGTCTTGAAACTGTTAGAAAAAAACTGAATTCAGGAGGCACACTTTTACAAGTCCTTGAGCAAAAGTTAAACCTATATACTTCTGGGGTACGGTTGGCCTATTAGTGGGGGTGAAAGGAGGAACTCTTTAAAAGTTACTTCCTTTCGTCTTTTCAGGAGGGATGTATTTGGGAGGGAGTGGTGTCCTATTTTTCAAATGTCAATGTGTTCAGGTAATGTGTTCAACAGAAAAATGTTGTGCAGAAACCATTCTTTGTTTTTCAAAGTGGCCCTAGCCTTTAACCTTTTGGTCCCCAAACTGATAGGCTTCTTTCTTACCACAAGTGCAAACTATCCACAAAGTTTGGTTTAGGTCTGTGATATAGAACTTTTATTGTGCAGAAACCATTTTTCTTCTTTCATTCACAATGATCTTGACCTTTGATGTTTTGACCCCGAAATCAATAGGTTTCTTTCTTACCCCAAGTGCAAGCTAACCAGAAATTTTCTTGATGGTATGTGTTCTGGAACTGAAGTTAACATGCAGAAAAGGAAAAGTTACAAGACAGACACAGTCATAGCAAAATATGCTCGACCAAAAGGCAGGCATACAAAAAGTGGACTGGGAATAACATCCATTCATCCACCTACATCCAATCTACCCATAAGTGTACTCCTCGTCATTTATTCACCACCTTAATAAATATCCATCATATCAATTGTCAAACGGTGAAGCACAAGTGCATTATTGAAAAAACATAATAAAAAAACCTCATGTAAACTTGTTCTTTACCTTAATGTAAATTTGGGGAAAGAAGCATAGAAAGAAAAGATTAAAAAGATTTATTGCCTTGAAAAATTCACAAACAGACTGACTTATAGCAAACTGCAATATAAAAATATGTAAATTGAGGCTGACAAGTTGACATGGTTTGGTAAAGATTACACCAAACAATTAAATTATGGGAGCAGTTTTATACTTGAAGCAACAAATCTGCTTAGAATCCATTCTTCCAACCGAGGTATGACATAATGGAAAGGCACGGAAAAATCTGATTATGAAACAAACATTTTTAAAAGCATGTATTTCGATACATATCTGTGAATAGATCCAATTTCAGACTTCAAACTACCCTGACATGCATATTTAAAAACATGAATGGCATAGAAAGATAATAGGTGTTCTGTGGAACCTGGTGTCTCACCTTTGTCTGTGTGTTGATGTATCCTCCTATATCTGACTTGCAAAGACTTTAACACAAAATTTCAATGTTTGACAATGCCACCACCATCGTGGTTGTTGCCATCAGAAAAGTGATAATTATGTCCCATCACACCTATGCAGGCGAGTCAATAATACAAATGTAATTTAAGAATCTTGTATGTAATACTAATTTCAGCATGAGGACTTGAAAAACAAAATATATTGAATATATAGCTTTGAAAAAATATACAGATTACAATAGAAAATTCACTGATCTCCCGTATTTTGGTGTGTATAACGCGCACCGATGTATAACGCGCACCCCGATTTTCGACCCAAAATGAATGGAAAAAACTTAGTTCTGCCATATAACGCGCATGTGATATAATACATTTTAAAATCGTGACTACCGGTATTTCGCTCCGTTTTCATAGTGCAACAACAGTCGGTCATTTTGGATAGTGAATGAAAAAGTGGCAATATTGAAATTGTATCTTTCCGATTTATGGTTGGTCCTTAAAAGGACCCTTTAAAGGTTCGTCTAGTTGATGGAGTTCAATCTATTGCATCAAATCCCTCAAATTCCTCTTCGTCGTCATCACTCTCGAAAGTCGCTGTACGTCTTCGTCTGACACTCTCTATGTCTGGATACTTTGTACTTGTCCCTCTGTCTGCCAATTTTGTTCTCGGCATTTTCTTCAGTCCTTTCTTTCATTCTTCTCTACTCCCTAACAGAAGACTCTCCTACATTAAACTTCCTCCCAGCGGCTCTGTTACCATGTGCTTCTTCATAGGCAATGATGGTTAGCTTGTCTTTCGCATTGTACGAATTTCTTATGCCACCCATGTTGATAAGTTGACTCTATTCGTTCAGATTCAAGATCGAACACAATATGCTATGTGAAAGTTTAGGTCCAGTATTTATACTTATTTGGACTAACATTACACCTCTAAAATATATCCCCATGTTCAAGCTAGAATTTACCAAGACAATGCATTGTAATTATGTTTGGCCGATCAAATCTTTAGCCGGCGCTGATTAGCTTTAAAAAACCCACGCTGAGTCAATTAAACACTGCTCACTGTATTGTAACAAAGAAGTACCGTATCAAATACTGTTGTTTAAAATGAGAAATAAAATAAAGAAACAAGTTTATTTTCTGAAGAAAAGTAAATACATTGCAAATGTACCTAGACAAAGTAATGTGACTATGTTTAGCCCATCCAAGCTTTAGTCGGTGCCGAGTACCCTGAAAAGACCACACTGAGTCAATGAAGCACTGATCACCGTTAAAAAAAACGCGCTGAATCAATTAAATATTGCTCACCGAGACAAAACATTGTAACCATGTTGAGCACATCAAAGCTTACCTGGCGCTGATTACCGTGAAAAGACCAGACTGAGTCAATGAAGCATTGATCACTGTATAGTCGCAAAGATATCTCAAATACTATGATTTAAGATGAGAAATAAAACTAATAAACAAGTTTATTTTCCAAAGTAAAACAAAAATGTTTTCCGACTTCATACATTAACCCCGTGTCAGTGTTACCATAACAGGCTACCGTAGTCACGCAAAAAATGAGAACATTAACACTGCTTGAATTCTAAATATTATATTTCAATTCAGACACGAATAAATGAAGACAAAATTAATTAGATCCACAGTTATCGAATATTGAACATTTGAAAAATATTTTCCGACTTCATACATTAATTGATTACTTTGTTTCACAACGTGTCAGTGTTACCATAACAAAGAAACCGTAGTCGCAAAAAATATGTCACTTAAAGGTGCCTCTGATAAGAACATTAACACTGCTTGAATTCTACACATTTTATATTTCAATTCAACCAAGAATAAATGAAGAACAAATGTATTAGATCAACAGTTATGGAATACTGAACATTTATGGAACAGGTACGGTAATCCTCACAGTGGTATTTGTTCCGCTCCAATGCGGCACTTTGCACAGCTTTTGAACAAGTTACCAGTCGTTATGTACATGTATTTCCGGTCGAGGCACAGAACAAAACGGTACACAGAGATGTGAAATGAAACCAGTTTATTAACATAAGCAATCAAAGAACAAGACTATCAAGGTTTGTAAGCATTATTTATTTCTTTAATAAGGCTAGTACCGGTAACCAATTTAGTTACAATGCAATGTGCAACGGATTTAATATTTCACAAGGAGTGAATGTGACACATGTAGGCGGCTATAGTGACTTCATCCTCTCGTCAGATCAACCTGGACAATTTTTTTTTTTAGTTCTTGTATAAAACACGCACACCCGACTTAAGATAATAAAATTAGTGAAAAAATTGCGCGTTATACACACCAAAATACGGTACTTAAGAAATAACAATTTGGATAAATTAGAAACTTTAAATTATTTTATACAAATGTAAATCTTTTTTCTTTCTTTCTTGTTTTAAATTCAAATCAGACTTACCATTATGAAATATACATCTATAAATTTAGCTCAAGAAAGCTGAAGTGTCTGAGAAAGAAATGTTTGTTTTTGTCACACAATTGTACACCTCAATTTTGTGCTCATGTTAAGAATGAAAATCAAACATATCTAAGTAATAAAAGTACAGCTTCTTAAAAATTCTAATATAAATGTTCAGTAATATTATTAAGACTTGTTAGATGGTTTGCCTAAACCATGTAACTATAATTTTAATAAAAAATGTTGAATGAACTTCATTTCAAGATCAAAGGTCATGATTCAAATTTTGTTGATGATCTTCTAAATTTATGGACATGATAAGCTATGTAAGTGGGATAGATTTTGAGATGTAGATAAAGCTCAGGCCCCATTTCAATAAAATTGTTAAATTATATGTTCTCTACATAAAATAAACTGGTTTAGCAGAGTACTCCCTTTGAGTTACATTTGCCTTTCCACGAAATGGTAGAATAGTTAACGATTAAATAAATAATAGAAGGTAAATTAGTTCATGCATGTATGCAGTAAATTCAGTGCCCGAGTGAAATGTATATTTCAATAAATTTTTATCTGAAAACAGCATAGCTATTTTATACAAAATGGCAAAATGTAGTTCTTTTAAATAGTAATGCACAAATTAAAATTACTTAGTTTTAAAAGGTAATAAATGCCCTTACATAGCATGTACAGCTGTCAAATGACAAGGGTGATAACTCTGTAGCAAGGTGATGCTGAACATAAAAGTTCACCCTAATATTACCAGTACAAAACAGGATATAAAATCTGTAGTACATTCATCCAGTGATTCTGGTATTATGGGGTTAAAAATCCAGCTGAAGAAATAATTTAAATAAAGAAAAAACTCTGTCAATCTGCACCCCCCAACTTCAAATTAAAAATCAAAGATATTATACAATCTATCTTTAAATTAAAATAAAATTTTTAAAGTCTTATAAAAGTCACTGAATGGAAATAAAAGATTTAATTTATGTAAGTGAGGATGAAAGAAATACAGAATAGAGTAACAATGTATGCCCAATGAATAAATATAAACTTTAAAATTTGTTGTCAGAGTGTTTCTCAAATCATGTATAAATTCAGAGCAACCTCTATAATTTTGTCACCCAGTATAAGTCGTATGTAATTCATATTATCCCTATGCTAATATGTCAAAAGTACAATGTTTAGAGTCATAAAAAAGTGTTTAACATTCAAGGCATCCTGAATATATATATCTATGACTGCATATAAAATGTTTTTCCCAGTTGAGTTAATGGGTTTGGGTTTGGTGTTTTACAGCACAGCAACACAATTAGTCTTTTTAGTGCCTTAATGCCGAGTCAATTGAAATAAAGTGTTTTACAGCACAGCAACACAAGTAGTCTTTTTTAGTGCCGAGACAATTGGAATAAAGTGTTTTAGAGCACAGCAACACAAGTAGTATTTTTAGTGCCGAGACAATTGGAATCAAGTGTTTTACAGCACAACAAACACAAGTATTCTTTTTAGTGCCAAGACAATTGGAATAAAGTGTCTTGCCCAAGGACACACTACGGTAGCTGACCTGGGCTGATTTGATGGTTGAATTTGAATCTGCACCCTATCGGTCACAAGTTCAACATGCTAACCATTGAGTCACTGTGACTCCTCAGTTGACAGTTGAACATACTGTGAACAAAATACTGAACACATCTATTTGTGTAAATGGTATACTCCTTGTTTATAGATACACCATTTTTTATGTGAAACTGTAACTACAATATAAAACTGAGTTTTAAAAACTGACATGTAAAAACAGAATTGCATTAATGTAAAAAATCTGAATCAACAGAAAATCATGTACCAGTGAAAAAGTGAACACCTACAATGATGACAAAAGCTACCATCTTCAGACTGAAAATATTTTTAAAAAAACATTCGAGTATTATTGATAAGTTTCCTGAATTTCAAAAAAGATTTTCCTCCGATATATGTACAAAGGAAAAGGTTGAGTAGATATAAAGCATTAAAGAAAATAAATAGGTATATGTGTGCATAATAATTTGGAAATACTGAATGAATAGGCATGCATATCGAAAAAAAAAATGTACATATAACATTAAAGAAATTTAACCACAGAATACCTAGATGGAAAAATGTAATACAGTCACAGCAACCTACTTTTGGTTGCTGAAAGTGACAATTCTCAAGATAAATTTCCTCAGAAAAATTCCTGAAAATTCATTTAACCATGTTAGATAAATGCAGGGAATGTAATAGTGACTTTATATAGACACTTTAGCTTCAAAGATAGGTCAGTGTAATTCATTTTGGTAGCAGTGAGTATTACTTTTCATAATACATGCACCCATTAAGTTTCCGGACTATACATGTAAGATAGTGTTAAAAATGGAGTTACACTTGAAAGCTGCATGCAAGCTCCAAGTGTTAAAAGTAGGTCACAGTGGTTGCAGCAAAATAAATGTATCCATTAAGTGTAATGCAACAGCATCCTATAAAAGAGCTTAATACAATAACTTGATGTTCTTGATGTTGACATCAAAACCCACAAAAACAAAGACTACACTACCAACAATGAAAAAGCCCTCACCCAGATCTTGCCTGTGCTTGGTAGGGGGGAGGAAAACCCATAAAAAATTGTCTTAATGACACTGTGGAAAATATTTTGGATAAAGTAACCAAAGTAATGTCTTTTTGTTAAGCTGATAACCATAAATGGTTTGATGGATCATCATGTCATGATGTGGCTTTCCTCTACCATCAGTACATCATGTGGTGAAGTATTTCAGTAACATACGGTCAAACTTCCACAAAATGCACTAATGCTGTCCCAAACATTTGGTTAAAGTTTTGGACAGTTTTTAGTTTTCCAAGGTCACTGACATGAGAATGTTTCACCATGTCTAAACAAGTCATTCGAGTGATGCCAAGTATTCAAGTGACTGATATTCGAGTTATCAAAGTGTTACCATACCGTGAAATTTGCTGGCAGGTATAGCAAATCCATCATCTGGTGAAACATCTCAAGGAATTACTACAAATTTCCCTCATATTTTAAACTTTGGTAAAATAAAGCTCCATTTGCTTGCACAAGTTTACTGGTACTATGGATTTCAATTGCATTGTCTAATTGACTCAGCTGTCACTTATTGGTATGAATTGTGACTGATGATGTTCTTCCCTGCTAGCTGGTAACTAGCAGTCATTCAGTATTTGCCAGAAGCCAATGCAATCTTCCCATAACCTATTTATAACATCACTACCAAGGGTGTTTATAGCATGTGCCAGAAGCCAATACAATCTTCCCATAACCTATTTATAACATCACTACCAAGGGTGTTTATAGCATGTGATATTGTAAGCTTGCCTAGTAACTTGCCTTATAGATTTATGTGTAGAAGTACAAGTCATACACGTCTTGTAGGCATTCAGTACTGACTATTTCAGCTATTGGTGTAATTTTTGAGAATTTGATTACACATACCTTTAAATTGCAATTATACACTTTATTTTGCTCCTTGTCAATCACTATTTCTTGGAAGATCATTATATAAATGCCTCAAGAAATATATATGACAAAATCAATGTTAAAGTATGTTGACATTTTTACACAAAGCCAGCAAAGAGGTGTGATACAGTGTTAACATGATTGAATGTTGAGAACTTTATTCTGTTTATGTGTAAGAGAGAGATAGAGAGAGAGAATTATGTTTGCTATCTTGAGAAACATTAAAGTTTTAAATATGTTACAGACCTTGCACGTGTCAAGAGTTGCATTTAATTTGGTTCTTTTTTCTGAGAGAGGGAGAGAATGCAAAATTGTGAGAGAGAACAGAATTCTCCACCCCCCTGGCATAATAAACAGAACAAGGTTTTCCACACTCGTGGACATAAACAAATAAGGCAAGTTAGAAGGCATGCTTACAATATCATGTGCTTTTAAACACTTTTGGCGGTGATGTTATAGATATGTTATGGAAAAATTGCATTGCCTAAATAATATGGGTTATGTGGCATAAATATATTTGATATAAATGGGTTATGTGGCATAAATAAGTGTGCTATACATGGGTTATGTGGCATAAATAAGTGTGATATACATGGGTTATGTGGCATAAATAAGTGATATACATGGGTAATGAGTAAACCAACAACAAACTGAGATTTAATTTAACTTCTCAAGAGAAACATCCTAGTTTAATCAAAAGTCAAAAGTAGGGCAGCTCAAATATGTCATGAAAAAAAATTCTTCTCAACTTAATCACCTACTGTAAAATTCCGACAAAGTTTTGACCTTTGAGACTATGACAGTGGATCCGGCAAAACAAGCATTTCACATTAAAATACGAGTACCATAAATGGCACATTATATGCCTGCCCCATGTTTCCTCTATATCACCGTAGGGCATGGATGACTCTGGTCTCAAGGTATGCAATCATGGCCATTGACCTTTATACTCTACAATCTATAGGTTTCTTGTAAAACATCCACAAAGTATGGTCAAGGAACTTACACCTGAACAAAGTTATTGTTCAAAACCCATTTTTCTTCAAGTCATGATGACCTTGACCTTCTGACCCAAAATAAATAGGACTCTTCTTACCTTAAGTGCAAGCCTTCCACAAAACTTGGTCAAGGTATGTGGTATAGAACATTTTCTTCTTTCTGTCAGTGACCTTGATCTCTGACCTTTTGAATACAAAATCATTATGCTTCTTTCTTACCAAAAGTGTAAGCCATCCACAAACTTTGATAAAAGTAAATGGTAAAGAACTGAGGTTTTTGTGCAGAAACCATTTTTCAGTTTTCAGCCACAGTATTACTGACCTTGGTCTCTTTTGACAACAAAATCAATAGGATTCTTCCTTTCTCCAGGTGCAAGCCATCGACAAAGTTTAGTTCAGGTCTGTGATACAGAACTAATGTTATTATGCAGAAACTATTTTTTTCTGTCAGTCACACTGACCTTGACCTTTGACCCCCAAATCAACAGGTTTCTTCCTTATCCCAAATGCAAACCATCCAAAAAGCATTTTCCAGGTCTGTGATATAGAACTGATGTCATTGTGCATAAACCATTCTTCTTCTTTTGGTTACAGTGACCTTGACTTTTGGCCTTTTGACCACAAAGTCAATAGGCTTCTTCATTACCCCAAGTGGAAGCCATCCAAAATATTTGATCAAACTAATGGTGTAAAACCAAAGTTATTGAAACAAAAATGGTAACAGGCAGATGGATGCACAGACATAAGTACATCTTGATGGATGACATAACATTATATTTTCCACCTTTTAACAGGCATATAAAAATGCAAGAAAAAAGTCTTTTCTGGCCATTTTGTAGCTCTTCAGACTTTAAGTCAAACTGAAAGCTCTTTCAGTGGAACACTATGTCTCTTGAATTCTAGTGGTCAAATTCAGTGGTCCCTCCTTAATGCAAACTTTATATTGATGTAACAAATGCACACTTACCCTGGATCCAGAGAGATATAATTAGCAGTAAAAACACTTCTTTTCAATTAATACCCATTTATAAAGTACAATTTATATGGATCCAATATTTTACATTACAGCATGGAAGCACTATACACAGGTATAGTTAAATACTTTAAACATATTCACATTCAAGTTTTATCCTAGATTGTTCTATCAAGATTACTGAAATGAATGACTAAAACAGGTAGTAAGCATATACAGGTTATGGTGGTGGTGGTGCAGTAGCCCTGGATGGTTGATGGGGCGCCATTCCCTGTTGTGGTGCCCCACCCCACTGAGGCTGATACGAAGGAGGTCGCCCCTCCCCACTGTTGTTGGGGTGGGAGTGGTGCTCCACCGTAGTGCTGCTGAGGTGCTCCAGACCATTGCTGTTGAGGGTGGGGGTGGCTGAATTGGCATACCCCCTGTGGCTTGCCTACAGGTGGTGCTCCTGCATATTGTTGCTAGCTGAGGAGCTCCAGACCACTGCTGTTGTGGTGGCAGGTGGATTGAGGTGACACCCCCCCCCCCTGTGGCTTGCCCTGCGGGTAGTGCTCCTCCATATTGCTGCTGCTGAGGTTGCTCCAGCCCACTGCTGTTGTGGTGTATGTGGCTGACTTGGAATACCCCCCTGTGACTTGCCCTGGAGGTGGTGCTCCTCCATATTGTTGCTGCTGAGGTGATCCAGTCGACTGCTGTTGGGGTGCAGGTGGCTGACTTGGAATACCCCCTGTGACTTGCCCCGGAGGTGGTGCTCCTCTATATTGTTGCTGCTGAGGTGCTCCAGCCCACTGCTGCTGGGGTGCAGGTGGACGATGTGGCACACCCCCTGTAGTCTGTCCCTGGATTGGGGGCCTCATAGGAGGCTGTTGGGAGCCATTTCTTGGTGGCTTTGGCTTGACTCCATGTTTCTGCATGTAGAAAATGGAACTGTGTTGGTACCTCTGCAAGGACCTCCTTAGCCAGAGAGGCCTGAACATTGCCCATTCTTCCTCCATGTAGAAAGTTTCTTAATGGGACAAACTGCAAGAAAACAATTCATATTGTAGTGTGTGTTTTCACTGCAGGTAACTGATGTGCATCAAAATATAATTTAGAAAAAGTTAATAGACTTGTTCTAGAGTTACTTTTTATTTTTTTTTAATATGGTCAAAATGTGGAAAAACTAGGCTGGCAAGTGGGAACCAAAAATGACTACATCAAATACTAATGAGATAAAATAAATGATGAAGTAATTTCTCTCACCTATGTATTGATTTATGATTTATGTCAAATAGAGCACAAGCTTGACAATCAAAATCAGACCAAAAATCTAAAGACAAATCTGAAGATAGTTGACTGGTCAACTAAAATCCTCTTTGTCAGACTACTCCCAGAATTAGATCACAGCCTAATCAAACAAACTACCCTCTTAGTCATTCCTATTTATTTACTGAGAGAAAACAAATATCCTCTTCTAAAATCAGATCAGCTTCTCAATTCAGAACATTTTTATTGTTATGATTAGTGATTGTTTATTGGGAGTTTGTACTGAACTTAAAATCTCCCACAGACATTAAGAAGAAAAAAATCTCATCACTAATGATACATTTTTTTAAATATAAATAATCCTTTATTAAATTAATTTTGTAATGTTCAGTCTAGCTGAACTGTACAATTCAACAGACAATACTTTAAAGTACTAATCAAACAATGAAACATCTACTGTAATATAGTTCAACATGAGAACTGTACATTATGTATACCAAGGATTTCAAGGTTTACCCTGAACAATATCCCTTTTCAGCAAATTTTCCTCCTGAACTCAGCCTTTTGGTTGTCAGCATCCAACACTTCCATTGCTGTCAAAAAATAAATAAATAAATCGATCAATCAATAGTTATGAGTGACTGATACAGTTACCTATCTGCAATGTAAGTGACATATCTTTTTTTAACTTAATAATATTAAAATGAAACAGTTCAAAAAGTGCTTTTGCTTTTAATGAAAAATCCTAACCACATGCACAAATTACACATTGTTTAGTGAAAGACTAGAGCTGTTACCTTCATTTTGTAAGATCATAGCAGGGCTTGAAATTAGTGGTAGTCCGCTAGGCCCGAGGCTAGTAGATTTTCCTGTCAGACTAGTAACTTTCATAATGTTAATAGTCCAATGGCTAGTAAGTTTCGGTTATCAACAGTCAGGCGTTTGTTTACGCCTCTCCCTAATAAAGACTTGACTTCAGGAGATGTTCTGTAGAACCAAGGCAGTGACCATTGTAAACACAGTCATAAAATATAGCATGAGAAGATGAAGTCAATTTCTGACTCGGAAAGGTGCGTTTCTATAACAAGAAGCCATCCGATTTTGCGCATTTTGCTTACAGCGCAATTATTTTCCCGTCATTAACAGCGGAAGTTTGGTAATTGATCCTAATTAATCTGATAAGGTATGATAATGAAAATGATGTGGTATCACACTTTATCCACTTGACCACAGTAAACAAACTACAAAGCGGATTCCTCCATAGAAACACGACCAAAAAATTATTCAAAGAAATTAGTTTGCATGTTTGTTTAATGGGGGGGGGGGCTCGCTAGCCAAATGCTCCAACAGTCACAAACGGGAAACTGCATATTTTACATTTGCATCGAAAATAATTATAAGAATTAGATCAATGTTACGATTACGTTATTGTATCAACATCATCTCATAGAACTACTTTTTTCTATGGATGAATCAAATAGATTTTTATATTTTGCCTTACAAGAATGAACAAATATTTGAATACATGTGGAGATATGCAAGCAGATTGCCATACAATCTGTTGGGAAATTAAAATCTCTGGACATCTAAAGATTTGAAAATTTCCCCGTATTATTAAATTAATTTCAACAATACATTGAGGTCTGTTTAAAATTAATTAGGAACAATTACCAAACTTCAGCTGTTAATGATAAGACCATATTTGGAGCTGTTAAGTACATCGTGCCGAGTCAGATTCATTTGATAGGAAACGCACCTTTTCCCAAGCTGAAACTAACATTATCTTCTGATGCTAATATTTTTATAACAGTGTTTACAATAGCCATTGCTTTTGATCCTGCAGAACAACCGCTGAACGTCAAGTCTTTAATTACGGGACGAGGGCCTATTTCAATTTTAAAGGGGGCGGGGGGCAGAGGCAACATGCTTTGAAACATCGTTTCTTGCTCAGTGATTTTGTTATATAAAAGGGAACACACGTGTGCCATTCCTTTTCTTACTTTAAATAATCCACGTCAGCTATACTGTAACAATTCGTCGTATTTTTCAAAGAACGAGGCACAATTCCCCTGCCTTTGCAAGACAGGCAAAAATGTGGAACGTTTAGTATAGAAGGTGTTCAGCCCACTCTGGAAAAACAAAACAAGTAAGTTGAATGAAAATGACATAAAAGAGAGCGAATAATTCTTATGATAGGGAAAAGCGTTAATCGAACGTTTCAGATAGGCTCAATGGACAAAAGACAGAAATGCTGAATTAATGATGAGGAAGAAGAACAGTTATGTGGGCTGTAATTGTTAGAATTGGAATTCACAAAAAACTCAGAAACACAGAGAAAACTTCCAGTTTTAGTTGAGAGTTGTTCGAACTTTTAAAAAATTGAATTGGTTAAACGCACATTTGGAAAGCTGTGGGCAACACAAAAAGAGTTTCAACGACGAGAATGAGCAGCTATGCATGGATACCACCCAGGAAGATATCTACTCATCCTGCAGGGTATCAGATCTTGGAAAGTTTAAATTGGAAATGCGTGTTCTGACCGGTCCTCATTAATTTATGTTTAGAAATGCACAGATGCTATCGTAACAGAAAGCAGAAGACCTCTGTCACTGATTTTGTGTATGGACTGTGTTCAGCTGGATGAGAGCGCAAGTGGTTGATGTTGGTAGTAGACTTACACGGAATGATAAACAGGTTGTTACATTTACTCACTACATGGTTCTAGAAAGTGCGAAAGGCACAAGGGAAATTTGTCTCAGAGATGAAAAATGGGTGAAGAAGTGACTGGAAGATCGCGTGTTTGCAACCTTGTGGTTCTGTTCAAAACCTACTCTTTCAATAAATGTGTCCATACAAATGACATTCCAACATATGCATTCCAATGTAACAGAAATACATTGTTTGTGGTATGTGTTATCAGGGAGACGGGTAAGGAGACCAGAACAAACCCATATTGGACCCCAAGAGTGCGTAGGTGGAAAGGGACGAGAAAAGGAGATCCCTGGATCACTTTCTGTGAATTGGAGCATCCATAGATTATCTTGACGAAACAAAGGCAATGTGTAATCTCGGCATCTTGTGGATTGATGATCTGAAGCAAGAATTTCTATACTTTCCTCTGTGCATTTTCACATACGCATAATGGCTATTTTGTGAAAATAAAATTGTTGTTAATCTCAATACAAGTGTGGTGACATTGTTTTGTGGACAGGACCTAGTAAAAATTTGGCAGGACTTAGTAACAATTTCTCAGATATACATAGTCCTTCTGGCTACAAAGAAATTTGTGTTCAATTCTGAGCCCTGCATAGGATTCAAGTTCCTGTATAACAATCCAATTATTGATTTTTTAAAAAAATGAGTCTAGCTATATTTTGCTCATGTTGTGCAGTCAAATTAAAGGAAAAATAATAAACTTCTCAAATATAACTTTTAAAATGTACAATTGATGTCAGTTGTTAAAAAGGTAATACAATTCATAAATCTTAAGGAAGAGTTGATATAAAGTTCAATATGTTTTTGTCTTGGAAGGCTTCAAAAAATAAATGGCTATAATTCTATCTTAGAACAAGTACAGTGTCTAATCTACAGCTTGAACAGTGAGTAGCTGATGGTTTACTGTAATGTTTGTATTATGTTGCATATTGTTAAATAAAATATACTTGCAAACAATTTTAAACCAGATATGTAATCAACAGAATTACAAGAGCTTGTCCCTATCAAAGTTTATAATTGCTGTTACTCTCAGCAGTCAGTTTAAACATTATCACACAAAATAACCAATTCTGACAAAAAGTGATTACTTGACTGTATGAAATGTTGGCCCCATGTGACAAGGGAATATAGAAGACAAAAACTCAGAAAGAAAAAATAAATTCTTTCTATAAGTATCACAGTTAAGGTACAATATATGAAAGTTGATAAAAAGCAAAGAATTAATTTTTAAATTAAAAAATAATAATCATTTGTTTACAAAATCTGCTATATGAACCTAATATCTTTGACCACACTCTAGAACCCTATATTAGTACTGGGAGTCAGGTCATAGACTTGAAGTAAATTTTGAGTGACAGCCAGTATAATACTACTATTACAAGTACAGTTCATGCATCTGTAATTATCTTGATTTAACCACTACATCTGAGGACTCGCATGAAATGCATGCATTGCACTACATCTAATTCCTACTCCATCACATGTACGATACAGTTAACCTGCTGTGGGGAATCTATCACAATAAATCAATGTATACTAATTAGCATGGAAAGTTTTAGCCAACTGAATAAACATATTTAATTCCTCCTTGCAACTACACTTGTCATACGAAATGGCCAGGACCTGGGAAGTTGGGCCCATGATCATAGTAATTTGCCCTAAGATGTGTGAAGTCGATCCCAAGGTCAAAAGGAGACCAGCGCGTATGTCGTGCAGTCTGAATTATCCTTAGCTTCCAAAATGATTCATCCAATATATGAACAAAATTCATAAATAGGATTATCAGAAATATAAGGCAAGAGTGAAAAAACTTTAACCAAAACCTTAAATGATACTTTTCTAATGGTCTGAGACCTCGACTACAAGATCAAAGGGTGCAATAGGGCCGTTGTTGCAGAATAAATTATCTTACGCTTCTTATGATTCATTCCATTGTATGAAGAATAATGCATCAACGAGTTTAGGAACTAAAAACAAAACAAAAAAACTTTAACCAAAACCTTAAAGAAATCTTTTCTATGACTGTGACCTTGACCCCAAAGTCAAGGGGGCAAGCGTGCATGTGACCGAAAAGAATTGTCTTATGATTCATAAATGATTCATCACCTCTAAGCATGAAGAAAATCCATTTTGAGGTTTAGCAAATATTACCCAATGAAAAAAGTTTAAAACCACAACCTTAATATGGCAAATTTTTTATGACTGGTGATCTTGAAACCATAAGAACAAAGTGACAAGCGTGCACAACAACGAATGAATTATCATATCTTCATAATGATCCATCCCATGTAAGAAGAAAATTCATCAATGGGTTAAGGAAAGAAACGCAAATGGAAAAAAAAACTTGAACCAAAACCTTAATGCAAATTTTCATAGTACCAATGATTTTTTGGCCCCCAAGGTAAATGGAACAAGTGGGCAAGTAACCCAGAATCAATTGACTTATCTTCATAATGATTAATCTCCAGTTATGAAGGAAATCTAATCAAAAGGTTTAGGAAACATAAGCAAATGGAAAAAAACTATAAACAAATCCTTAATGCAAATTTTCTATGAATGTGGATCATGACTCCAATGATATGGGGCAAGCAAGCCTGTCATAGCTACTTAATAAGTCATGCCAAGTAATATGATGAGGAAATATCAAGAGTTTTTTTTGAAATATATACAAATAAAAGACTTTAACCAAAACCCATAAACAGTTGACACCACACCACTGCCACTCAGGTGCCGCCTATTGGAAAAAGTGACTACTATGATCACGCATCCCATATCAATGTTGTGCCAAATGACAATAAAGGCCTTCTGTGTAGGATACGATGTATAAAGCATGGATAAAATCTATGTGGTCATGAGCTAAACACAAATATTTAACCTATATTAGCAAAGCATAAAATGTAGGTTACAGTGACCTTCTTTAGTTTTGTAAATGTGTGTAGTACTAACATAGATACATCCAAAAAACCAAGATTCATGATTCTAACATAAAACAGTACCCAATAAATGAAAGTATAAACACAAAATGTCTAAGTCATTAAAACATGAAATATATGTCACAGAGACCTCTTTTTGGCAATAAGGGTGTAGTTACTCATCAAGATGCATCCCATTACAAAGATTTTTCGTGATTCTCCAGTAGGACAGTATGCATATAGAGCATGCCAAAACCTCATGTGGTTCCAATGAGGCTAAATGCAAAACTCAACCAAAAGCCAGTAAAAGATGAAGTATAGGTCACAGTCAACTTCAATATGGCTGTAGTGGGTAGTGGTGCCTAACAGATGCATATCATCATCAGTTTCATGACTGAAGCATGAACAGTGCCTTGAAAAAAGAACATCAAATACAAAATTTACCCCAAGTCAGAGAAGCATAAAATATGAACCATATAATTACCCCCTACTTTAGCAATGAGTGGAGTAGTGCTCATCAAGCTGCATCCCCAAAGTTTCATGATTCTAGATAGATTACTATGTTCAAAAGCATTTAAAATCCCATCTGGCCATGAGCTAAATGCAAAAACCTACCTAAAGCCAATAAAATGTGAAATGTATGGTCATGAGTAGCCTTCTGTTGTTGTATGGGTGTGGTACAAATTGAAATAGATAATCATCTAGTTATAATGATATCAAGAATGAACATTACTTGAGAAAACAACTTAAAACAAAATTTATCTAAATGTCATGAGAAGCATAGAAAAATCGATCACAGTGACCTACATTTGTGATGAGGATCTAATATTAATCAAATGCATTCCCCCACCCAAAGCTTCATGATTCCAGCAATAACAGTATGTCTTTACAGGTGTACAAAAAAACTTGTGGATATGAGCTTAACATAAAAATTTAACAATTAAGCAAAGGAAATAGAAATGTACTCCCCACAGTGAACTTTTTTGATGTTGTAATGA
>JAQPZY010000379.1:0-141669 GCA_029931535.1 Margaritifera margaritifera
GGTTTCTTTCCTATATTTTTTGCTCTCGTCATTTTCTTCTAATCATTTTCCTGTGTCACCAGAAATATCTTTTGATATATATCTTTCTTCAGTTGGTATTGGGACAGTGAGTTTGGGGGAAGCGGATGCGCTTTCCTTTCAGACGGTCTGGGACCTTTCCCCTTCATTTGGTTTTTTTTTGTGATCTCTCCTTCTTCTCTGATCTTTCCTTGGTTTCTTATTTTAGATACGAATTCACCAATCTGTATAAAACTTTTATTTGACATGTGTAAGTTTCTGTTCTGTTTTGTGCCTCTCTTTGTTTATTGCTTGTATTTTACCTACTAGCTACATTATACCAGAATGTCTTTATCGCTTCATTTCCGGAGGGCACTAAAATTTTCCACACTAATACTCTCATCATCTCAGTGTTTCCTCGTCTCCTCAAGGTCTTCTCGTCTTACATCGGTCTCCCAACGACTCAACATTCGTCTCTTCTCCTAGTTCTACTCACATCTCCTCCATCTCTCTCATCAATCTACTACTCTCTCCTACGTTTTCTTCATCTTTTCGTCCTTCTTCTATTTTTTCTTTTAGTTCTCTAAGAGGTACTTACAAGATTTGACAAAAATCGGGTTTATTCATAATTGTTGAGTTTTATATACTAATTCAAATCTGTCATATCCCCTCATGTTGTTGGATAGCCTTCCTTCTTGTTTCTCCCTTTATTTTTTGGCATTTCAAACATGGGTGATTCGGTCGTTTACGTCAATAGAGACGAAGATTTGCCGACACGGATTTATTAGCTGTAAAGTTTAGTGGTGATATATCTTGTGTTGGTTTCATAAATAGCTTATCCATTTTTGGTGTTCAACTGAGTTTCAGGCTATTTATAGAGGAGGATTCGTTTATCAATTTCTGACATTCATTTGACTTTTGACATATCTTCTCGGTTTACATTCAACCTACTACTACATATTCAACCTACTAACAAATTCATCTAACCCACTAGACAAATTACATCTGGTAAACTAACTATTCATCTGCTGCTTAATTCACCTACTACTAAATTTCATCTACTGGCTAATTCATCATCTACTACAAATTCCATCTACTAACAAATTCATCTACTACTAAAATTCATCTACTACTAATTACACCTATCTACTAATATCACTTGACTGGCTATATTCTCATCTACTACAAATTCATCGCTGGTACTCAATTTCATTCTACTAACTAATTCACCCCCCCTCTATCTACTCACAAATTTCATCTACTTGCGTAATTCGTCTACTAGCAAATTCATCTTACTACTTCAGGTCATAGATATTATTAATCTTCACGCATACTACTAATATCACCATACTATAAATTCAGTATCTCCTAATCTAAGTTTACATCTAGCGTACACCTAATTCATACTGCTGCCTTAATATCACCATACTCACATTTCCACATTTATCTACTGTCTAATTTCAATTCTTACTAACTACGCAATTCGCTATCTAGCTACTAAATTAAATTCAAATACTGCTAATTCACCTACTACTAATTCTACGCCTACTGCCTAATTACACCTACTACAATTCATCTGCCTACTAATTACACCTAATACTAATTCACCATACTAACTAATTCACCTGCTACAAAATTCATCTGCTACTAACTACTAATAATTCCATCTATGCTCTAATTCATCTACCTACTATGCATCTACTGCTAATTCATCTACACTAGTTCATCTAATGCTAATTCATCTACTACTAATTCATCTACTGCTAATTCATCTACTACTAATTCATCTACTAATAATTCATCTACTACTAATTCATCTACCGCTAATTCATCTACTACTAGTTCATCTACTGCTAATTCATCTACTGCTAATTCATCTACTGCTATTCGTCTACTACTAGTTCATCTACTGCTAATTCATCTACTACTAGTTCATCTACTGCTAATTCATCTACTGCTAATTTCATCTACTACTATGCATCTACTGCTAATTCATCTACTGCTAATTCATCTACTGCTAATTCATCTACTGCTATTTCATCTACTACTATGCATCTACTGCTTATTCATCTACTACTAGTTCATCTACTGCTAATTCATCTACTACTAATTCATCTACTACTAGTTCATCTACTGCTAATTCATCTACTACTAGTTCATCTACTAATAATTCATCTACTGCTAATTCGTCTACTACTTCATCATATATTATTAATTCACCTACTACTAATTAACCTACTATAAATTCATCTCCTACTAATTCATACTAGTACTAATTCATCTGCTGCTAATTCACCTACTACTAATTTATCTACTGCTAATTCATCTACTACACATTCATCTACTACTAATTCATCTACTGCTAATTCACCTACTACTAATTCATCTACTGCTAATTCATCTACTGCTAATTCACCTACTATAAATTCATCTACTACTAATTCACCCACTACTATTTCATCTACTGCTAATTCATCTACTACTATGCATCTACTGCTAATTCATCTACCCTAATTCATCTACTGCTAATTCATCTACTACTATGCATCTACTGCTTATTCATCTACTACTAGTTCATCTACTGCTAATTCATCTACTACTTAATTCATCTACTGCTAATTCATCTACTGCTATTTCATCTACTACTAGTTCATCTACTAATAATTCATCTACTACTAGTTCATCTACTAATAATTCATCTACTGCTAATTCGTTCGTCTACTACTTCATCATATATTATTAATTCACCTACTACTAATTCACCTACTATAAATTCATCTCCTACTAATTCATCTAGTACTAATTCATCTGCTGCTAATTCACCTACTACTAATTTATCTACTGCTAATTCATCTAGTACTAATTCATCTGCTGCTAATTCACCCTACTACTACTAATTTATCTACTGCTAATTTATCTACTACAAATTCATCTACTACTAATTCATCTACTGCTAATTCACCTACTACTCAATTCATCTACTGCTAATTCATCTACTGCTAATTCACCTACTATAAATTCATCTACTACTAATTCACCTACTACTATTTCATCTACTGCTAATTCATCTACTACTAATTCATCTACTGCTAATTCATCTACTCTAATTCACTGCTACTAATTCATCTACTGCTAATTCATCTACTTATAAATTCATCTATTACTAATTCATCTATTACTAATCATCTACTGCTAATTCATCTACTACTATGCATCTACTGCTAATCATCATCTACTACCTAGTTCATCTACTACTATTTCATCTACTGCTAATTCATCTACTACTAATTCAACTACTGCTAATTCATCTACAAGCTAATTCACCTATACTAAATTCATCTACTGCTAATTCATCTACTACTAGTTCATCTGCTACTAATTCATCTACTACTAATTCATCTAATGCTAATTCATTTACTACTAATTCACCTACTACTAATTCATCTACTGCTAAATTCATCTACTACTAAGTATCATCTACTGCTAATTCATCTACTACTAGTATCATCTACTGCTAATTCATCTACTAATAATTCATCTACTACTAATTCATCTACTGCTAATTCATCTACTACTAATTCATCTACTACTAATTCATCTACTGCTAATTCATCTACTACTAGTTCATCTACTACTAATTCACCTACTGCTAATTCATCTACTGCTAATTCATCTACTACTAATTCACCTACTGCTAATTCATCTACTGCTAATTCATCTACTACTAATTCACTTACTGCTAATTCATCTACTACCTATTCATCTACTGCTAATTCATCTACTGCTAATTCATCTACTGCTAATTCATCTACTACTAGTTCATCTACTGCTAATTCATCTACTACTAGTTCATCTACTGCTAATTCATCTACTACTAATTCATCTACTGCTAATTCATCTACTACTAGTTCATCTATTACTAATACACCTAATACTAACTCATCTACTACTGATTCATCTACTACTAATTCATCTACCGGTACTACTGCTTCATATATGATCAGAGGCGGCGCGAGGGTTCGAGGCATCCGGGGGCAATGTTCTTTAGTACCGCCCCTACTGAGGTGCTCGGGTGCAAATTTCTTCAGTGGCGCCCATACTTTGTCACAGAGAACATTTTTTACCAACCCCGCTCCACACCCCACCATCTAAATACAAGTTTTGTGAAGAATCCCCCCCCCCCCCCGCTCCGCCTCTGTATGTGATATTTCTCGTTTCTCTTCCAGATTTGATCACTGGAAAGTAATTTTGTCCTATTTGTTTTTCTGGTTGTTGTGTTGTTGTTGTGAGTTGCACTCACTCCAGGTGTGACCAGTTTGCCGCATTTAAAACACGGTCGGTGGTATGTGCAACCTGGGTACCACGCAGTAGAATTATGCTGGTATGTTTTGTCCCATCTCCCTTCGGGACCTTGATTTGTCGTACCCCGTTTATGATATCCGGATAGGCTTTGTAGGTCCCGTGGTTGTATTCAGAAACCGTGTTGTTGAATTTTGATTTCATTTTTCTTTTCTATCAGGACACTATCCTGGGTTTTAATAAGCAGGCCTGATATGTGCATTGTTATGGACTTTCTTTCTGTCTCACTTTTAATGGGTTAGGCTTCTTCTGTTTGGATTACATTTCCCATTAGAATCACAGGGCATAGTGGGAGAAGTGCTTTTGTTTCCTTGGGAATCGATAAGAACTGACCATTTCCAAGGTTTTGTATGCCTTTTATCTGGAAGATATTGATCTTTGTTTCTCCAAGGCAAGTTAGAATTTCTGCACCATTTAACTGCGCTCCCCCCCCCCCCAAGTGAACTCCCGTTTACAAGTTGGTAACCTTGCCTTCTTTCTGAAATCAGAAAACTGGTTGCATTGTTTCCTCCTTCCGCTTCAATTCGCACATCAGAATATTGGCTCAATTTATGAGCATCCGGAGACGCATTTGTGTTCGGGGTTGCCATAGTAAAAACAAAAAAAAAACAAAAAAAAAAAACAACAAAAAAAAAAACAAACAAACAAACAAAAAAATCAAAACAAACAAACTGACTCTTCTGAATGATGTCATGGTGGAAACCGAATAAACAAAGAAGTGAGCAAAAGTGTTAATTATTAATAAGAAGAAAAAGGTTAATGAAACGATAAAAAGATAATGAGTTGATACATTTTTCTTATGTGTACGTCTTATGAAATGTGTAATTTGTTGAAGCCAAAAAATAAAATAAAAAAATCCTTGCTCTTCACTCGATGCCCGCTGTACTCCATCTCGTATGCCCATTCCCTTCTTCAAATTGCAAAAAGGCTATAAAATATTCTGAAAAATATAAATACACAAAAAATAGAAATAAAAAGTCGTACCTAAAATAGTCAGAAATATAGAAAAATTGGGGGACAATCACAAATAAAAATTATATGTATAAAATATTTTTATACCTACATGATGCATGGTTAACAGGGGAAGTAGCGAATAAGAAAAAAAGAATTCCCTTCATACCAATACGTGTTTACTTTTACAATGGTCAATTTACAAAGGAACATCTAATATAAGAATTTAAATTGTATGAAAGGGGGAGAGAAGAAATAAAGTTAGACACAATCAAAGAGTATGGAGCAGTAGAAGATAATACATTATTGTATCAGAACAACATCAGAAATGGAATAATATATAGGAATTGAATAAACCTAATTCATAACACCATACACACAAATTGGAGGAAATTCAAATGAATCGAGAAACTAAATTTAATACCTTCTCCATAAATATAAGTGTGTGTGTGTGTGTGTGTGTGTGTGTGTGTGTTTGTATATATCTATCTATCTGTGTATGCGTGTGTGTATATGTATGTATGTATATGAGTATGTGTATGTATATATGTGTATGTATATGCATATATATGTGTGTATGTGTATGATTCTGTGTGTTTATATGACATGAAGATGTGTTAATAACTCATAAGATAATTCGTTGCTAATATAGGACTATGGGAGACTAAGTTGTTAAGACGAAAAATGCGAGGCAGACAGGCTCGCATAAGAGGCTTAGAAAACAAGGACACTCCGAAGCCATGTACAAGATGCCAACAAGAAAATGGGGAGGGGGGGGGGAACAGATACAAATACTAACAAATGCAAGTCCAAAAACACACATCATACAAATATTCAGTACAAGAAGCAACCCTTTTCTTTTCTTCAGTACAATACAGCCAATAATTACCACCGCCCGTAAAAATCGTTGTGTGTTAAATACACAAATGTGTGTGTGTGTGTGTGTGTGTTTTGTTATGTAATAAACGTGTATCCAGGATCTTTATTTTTTTTTTTTTTTTTTTGTCGTGGCTGGCGCTCAATGCGGAAAAAAAAAATTAACAAAAATAACCCAAATGGCTATATAAGTTTATTTATGGTTGTCTTCAACGAGTGTGTGCCGGGACCAGCTTGTGTGTTTTATTTTTCCTGGCTAGCGCTCGGTAAAGAAAATAAATAATCTTTCGCATTAAAATTTTAACTTAAATCATTTTTCCTTTTTAACTATAGATTTTGATAAATAAACAACTTATAGCAGATTTGATGTCAGGAAAGCCAGTCCTAACATATCAAAGGAATAAATGCGCATTTTACAGCAAATATCGCACACTGCATACATGAAAAGGACAAAATATATCGATCCATGGCAGGATCATTTCAAACCGCCCAAATGGGCGAGGAAACAAGCCATAATGTTAAATGCATAAGGAGGGGAGTACAATCCTGTTTTTTAAATACAATGTAGGCCTAGACACAGAACGAATGAAAACCTGGCAACGGGAATCTAAGCAAGTACGTCCCGATAAAAAAGAAAATAGGAATCCAGTCAAAATAATATCTTCCTTTTATGACTCAAAATTCTGTTTAAAAAAAAAAAAGAAAAAAAAAACATTGATTTTTAGATCTAACTATAAAACTATTACATAAACATAAACTTAACCATCCAGGCCATTCACTAACGTAGATGTGCTATCTGGAATAAAGCCCCCCCCCCCCTCCCCAAGCCATGGCACTAATTTGTTTGTGGAGAGAGAGAGAGAGAGAGAGAGAGAGAGAGAGAGAGAGAGAGAGAGAGAGAGAGAGAGAGAGGGTATCACGGTACCAATTGTTTTTCCATAGACCTTAATGTTAATGTTTGGTGAAATAAAAATACCTTCTCTTCTACTTTAGCATGCGTGTCACACACTGTCATAGAGAACAATATTAGATTGTCAATTTGACAGTGACAGAACCAGGTACTCCATGGCATTTAAGAGAGATAACTCTGCTGGAACTAGACAGGGGTCAGAGTTATCCAGTCACAACAGACACATTTTCAGGGATGTGTATCACATTTTTAAAAAATCATAAAAAATACAAAACATGATCTACATATGAATTAACATAATCTCACATGTTGCTAAGAGACTCAACTTTTTTTTAAGCCAGACAGAAACTACAACTCTTACATAATACACCAATCACAGCTAGTTTTGTTGTTTATTTCTGAATACAATGTTCCCTACACCTTAAGCTCCACCCCCCCGGCTTTCGCAATTGGTACCGTGATACCAGAGAGAGAGAGAGAGAATTATTTGGTAATTACTAAAATTTACCTAAACAGCAAATATAATGGGCCTAGGCTTGGACATCACAGGAGTCTCGGCCATTTGGGAACTTTATCATTTCAGTCCTTTTCACACTAATTAGATCTCAGTTTTATCTATTACCTTTTTATAAGGTGATGTTTGTCTTTTGTTAATTAGTGTCTCACAATTAAATACGATCTGTGGTCTGTATTTGCATATTTAATCTGTGGCACCAAGTAAAAGCTTACCATTAGAGCATATCCATTTTATCTCACTTCATTCAGCTATTTGGATCGTACATTGTATGTTGAAATTATTTACCTGTTTTTTGTTGTGTTTTTTTTAGGCGAAAACCAACAGGTCACTAAATTATTTGATTAAATACCAATGTTCAGACGAAAAAAATTAAGCAATAGTTTAATTTGTCACAACGTCATTGTCTTTATTTGTGGATACCTTCCCAATCCCCAGCTATGAATAAGCCAGTATGCACATGAGGTGCCCCTCCCATATTCAGAAAATTAAAGGTACTTATTTCTGTATGCATCCCCCACCCCCTTTGTGTTATAGTTTGGGTTTAACAGAATAATAATAATAATAATAATAATAATAATAATAATAATAATAATAATAATAATAATAATAATAATTTTAAAAAATATCAATTACTACTTCTACTACTAATAATCAAAATAATCATTTTGGTTAAAAAATGATAATAATAAATTTTGATTTGGGGTTAGTCATTGTTTTCTATTGCCACAGTGAAGAAAATAATACTGAATTGATCTAACATAATTTGACATCAAAGTCCTTTCTGTACTAGCCAGTCTAACAGCCAACAAACACAAGCAGCGCACTCTTACTGCCCCACGATGGCCTCTCATTTATAAACCGCTTCAATGCGGAATTCGTCATCAAAATTTGTGATAAGAGTCCCCGGATGTGCAAGGTGCGCTTTACCTGAGGCAAGCAATTTGAGAGTGCCGACATTTAATTATCTGTTAAAACGGATAGTTCTTTAGTTCGAGGTAAGTACTTACGTAAGCAGTAATTTTTAACCATTCACCAGTATGTTAAGTTTGCTTGTTGAAAGAATGAATACATCGCAATTCATTATACAAACTTTGCAAAGCGTGGGTGGACAGTTTACCTGTCCCAAATTGACTGAGTCGCTATAGTATGATTATGAACCATAAATTGCAGGAAGTGACCTAGTTTAACCCAAATGAGCGACTCCCTATTCAAAGTATTGATGACTCACAGGGGTCATTGTAATACGACTTTAAACGGAAATACATTCAAAAGTAGGTTTTATAATTAGAAACAGGCTGACTTCCAGCTTTGGAATTTTGGTGCGCAAATGCTGCCTGTGTCATTGCATGAGTGATGGATTCTCCCTCTATTTGATCCCCGAATGATGTCATCTTATACAAGCCGGTAACATTGTTGCCATTTGTTGTGAGACACAAGCGAGGTAGTTCGTGACGGCATTTTTGTGAGACCGCCCCCCCCCCCCCCCCCCAACGCACTGGGGGAATATGTCTAGATTCTCTTGAGGAGTTACTACATATATACAAGACTGGTAAGTTTTTGAGATCTAACATGTTGAACATGATGCATACATGTATAATTTGCCTTTAAATTTAGTCCTTTAAACTTGTACCTTGTAAAGACAGATCAACTCTGTATACTGAAATATATTGATAAAACTTTGCTTGTTCAATGTTGGCTTCATAGCATTGTTCAGAATTTGAAAATGTGTACAGTAATAGCTATATTCTTTGAAGATTCAGTTTGTTGTCAATCATCTGAGTGTGTGCATTACACCTCTTTAATTTGCTTTTTTGTTAAAAATTAAGCATACGTTTCCTCAATCCAAAACAGCAGTTACTACAGCAATCATATCACATGATTTCAGGATAAACATCCGCATTTTGATTTATCAGATTGAACAGTACTTGGCTAAATAGGAGCTGGGAAAAATATCCACCCCCACCCCATATAAAGTGCCATAAATTGTTTATTACAGTGAATTGTACAAGATAGAGAAACGAACATTGCGTTAGAGTCATGCTGTTTTGTGCCATGACATGTGACATTCCGTGTGCCAATTTATGATGAGCTTATCTGAAGTTGTATGGCAAATACATGGTGTAATTACAAAAATGGGTACAAAAAAACTTGAACATTTACCCTCAACATTATTAAAGATTAAAGTGGAAATCCATGGTAACATATTCATACAATTTTAGGCAAGATGAAGGATAAAAGATGAGCAAACCATGTTTTCATTTACTGGAAAAATGGGTCTCTCAGTATAGCCCACATGTTAAAATTACGGATTGCAAGATGTTATTGTTTGTTTTATTTCTACATTTTAAATGGACCATTATTTTGAAAGGTGTTTTAATTTTCTGATATAGGTCCAAGTAAGTGTAACTTGTTTGATTTAGCATGAACAGTGTAAAATGTTTATATATTGTCTTTTATGTGTTTGTATACTTTGTGCAGTTCTTGTGGCCATTACAGGGCTCGAAATTAGCAGTAATCCACTAGTTAGAGGCTAGTAAATTTCCTGTCGGATTTGTAAATTTCATAATTGTAATAGTCCCATGGGCTAGTAAGTTTCAGTTGTGAGCAGGCAGTGTTTTTTTATGATATCAAGGGTAATTTTCAAAAATCTGAATGATCAAACAATGTCCAAGTTCTCTCATATATATTGTGTAGATCCCCAATATTCGATTGCTCCCAGAGTTATAACATTTATATTTAACATCTCATATATCAAAACAAGGCTATATTTTCCGCTTTTCAAGTTCTCTAGTTTGAATTTTCACAAAGCTAATTCTGTAAATCTCCGAGACCCAATTGCCACATGAGAAATAAAACAATTTGGATTTGACTACTTGTATTTCAAAACAAGGGTCTTTTCAAGACAGCAAAAATGTGTCATTTTTTAGAAGGTGTTCAACTACAGGAAAAAAAACAAAAGTTGAATGAAAATGACATCAAAGAGAGGGTTAATTCTTATGATAGTGAATAGCATAAACTAATATTTTAGCATACGTGGACAAAAGACAGGGAAAGGCTGAATTATGAAAACAAGAACAACATTATGTGGTGTAATTGGTGTATGGAGTTCGCAAAAACAGACACAGAAAAAAATCCAGTTTTGGTGTGGGTGGTTGGAACTTTAAAATTGAATAATTAATTGCACATGGAAACTGAGCACCACATAAAGGATTCAGGGAGGAGAGCAGCTATATAAAAATCGCCAGAAGAGTCAACCACTGGTAAGATCTTGTATATTTTGAATCGGAATGTGTTTGGCTGGCTTGTTAATTTGTTTAGTAATGCGCATGCAGTCATAAAGAACCGAAGACCCTTTACTGATTTTGTATGGATGTGTCAGCTAGATGAGAGGAAAGGGGTTGGTGTTGGAGAGACTTACAGGAATGATACACAGGTTGTGACATTTGCTCACTACATGGCTGAGAGTGAAAGGCAGATCTGTATTTCATATGATGATACTATTTAAAAAATAAAAGTGTTGTGAATCTCAATATATGTCTGACATTGTTTTGTGGAAAGCCCTAGTGAAGATTCTGCAGGACTAGTACATTTCTCAGTCTACTAGTCCTTCTGGCTATAAAAAAATTTATGTTAAATTCCAGCCCTGCATTAACACCCTAGGATATCAAGGAAGTGCTTGTCATTACATGGATTATTATACCATTTTAGCATACAGTGGGTAATTGGAGGTCAGTACAGGACAGGGGGCAGTAAGACTTTTAATACAAGTCCAGCCTATGATGAATAGTGATGCCTAGGAGGGGCAATATCATCCAGATGTTTATAGTCTTGGTTCAAAGAAGAAAGACTCTACTCTTCATGGAATAATATGTAATTAATTAGTAGATACTAACAGAGCTCTACAATATTGCAGCATTGGAGGGTAATTACATTATTTATACCTGGCTGTAAGCTGTGTTATAGGGTAGGTGGGTATTAACTAGTTCTGGCGTGTCAACAACATGAAGGTGAAGGTTATTGCCTTATAATATAGTAAGGTATACAAACCTTAATGGTATGGTCTGCTGAGCAGGTAAATAACCATTCACCTGTAAATGATGTTTATGTACATCAGTACATGTAGGAAACTAAGTCACATTGGTCTTTTCCCAACTTTTTACAGGTAGGTTTTTTTTTTACAGTTGTACCAGAAAACCTTTATAGCAGTCCCACTCCACAAAAATAAAAACCAGACTGTTTTTTTTAATTGTTTGGTATTATACAAGTAAAAAATCATTAGCCTCCGTGATAATGATCAGAAAACAGTAACATTTGCCTTAAGCAGCCACCCCTGGAAATGGCAGGTGATAATTTCCGGTGATAGAGTGAAAATTCCAATTGCTGATGAGTGTTTCCTCTTCATTGAATAGGTTGTTTTGTTGAGACTTTCAGTAAATTCATTGAAAGTCGGTATTTTCTATCGCAAGTTTTCCATTTGTTTTGAACAAGCTGATACAGGTGGTTTAATCTCGATCGTCAATGCTAAAAAAATCAGACACTTGATTCACTGAAACTCAGCTTTCCCAAATTTTATACTAATGTTACAACATTTTGTCTAAGCCAGTGGTTCTCAAACTTGTTTTTTGTTTGCGGGCTACTTGACTATTAAAGACAATATTTCATATAGGATATGAATGGAGCTTGCAGAGAACCAGTGGTCCTGGAGCTCACGGACCACAGTTTGAGAACCTCTGTTCTAAGCTGACACTTATGTCCTGGAGGTGATTGGTGTGCCTGGCCCCTACACTTGAGCAAGCAGAAAAAGCAGTCTTGGGTAGAAGCAGCAAAGCTGCACCAATTCTCATGTCCTAGAAGAGGAGCAATAATCTCTGAATATGGCTAAGCGCAGGTTAATTCTTGATTGTGAACCAAGGTGGAACTCTACATTTGACATGCTGGAGAGACATCGTTTAACAAGACCCTGCAATCGAAGTGACCAAGCTTCACCCTGGTTTCATGAGGGAAGCTAGATCATGACTTCTTGATGAAAAAGATGGCAGGGTTGTACAGCAAACTCTTGGCATTTTGAAAAATTCAGAAACGGCATCACTTGCTGGACGCCCCTCGATTTGACTTTTATTTTATCCCCCCCCCCCTTATTTGATTTGATACAAAAGATGTAATTAATATGATAATAAAAATCATGTCTGCTTTTAGTTGAGTGTAACAATGCGGCAAATACTTGTTCAAGTCGGAGATCAAAACATGGTCGGCACTTAATTAGGTACTCACAGAAAAATGCGCAGACATAGCTGTAGCAGTTGAATGAAATTTTTCACGTTTGGATACAAGAGGGCATATTGCATGATTACACTTACACTGAAACTGAATTAAATGATAGAACTAAAACGTGAATTTCACTGAACAAAATGTATTTAATTGGTGTTTTTTTATTAAATTGTTGCCACTAGTAGGCATTAGTGTCATTTTTATTGATTTAAATTTCATCGAATATTGTTTTTTACAGTGTACTGAGAATGTTGTTTGGAAAGAAAATTTAACCGAATATATATGTCTTCTTATTAAAAGTTGCGAATTTTGTAATGTTGATTCAAATTTCCGGGTACTAGCCACTGTTTTCGATAATAAAACAATTTTGTTGGTAATTTCTAGTTTTTAAAAATTGGGATCCATGACTGACACAACATTATAAGCAGGTTCACGAGTTATTGTGCGAGTGGTGTACATCAGTAAACAGGTACTGATTACCTAGTGCACATGTAGAGCTATATCAGTTTGATGTCCGGAACTGGTGGAAATATAATTTGTTAGGGAAGCTAATTCTTTCTTTACTTAGGTTGCCTCTGTTTGCTATATTTTGTTCATAACAGTTGAAAAATATCATTTTTAATAAATTGCATAATACTAGTATCCATGGAGATGGTCGCTAGACTCATTTTGGTTGGCTTGGGCTAAATTTAGTTGCCACAGAATAGGGAACATGGCTACTCTATAAAATTACAAAGCCAGATGTGAAAATAGTCTACTTATATTGGCATCCAGAGACCAAGTTAACTTTAAAAGTCATCAAGTAATTTTTTTGTTTTTTTGGGTTCTCAAACATGACATCATTAATCAGTACAGGCTGCCAAGGCTTTGATACAGCGATATTTTCTGTGTACAAGCGCAGTTCAACTACAACAGTGTACAGCCTTGTATGGTATTGTTCAACTACAACAGTGTACAGCCTTGTACGGTATTATTCAACTACAACAGTGTACAGCCTTGTATGGTATTATTCAACTACAACAGTGTACAGCCTTGCATGCTATTATTCAACTACAACAGTGTACAGCCTTGTATGCTATTATTCAACTACAACAGTGTACAGCCTTGTATGCTATTGTTAATATATTGGTAGATTAAGATAAATACTTTTCATTAGAAATTATTGCTGACCAAATGTTAGACCTTGATCTGCATATCAGTCATACAGTCTTGGACCAAACTGCATATCAGTCATACAGTCTTGGGCCAAACTGCAGATGCCATACAATCTTGGGCCAAACTGCATATCAGTCATACAGTCTTGGGCCAAACTGCATATGTTGTACAGTCTTGGACCAAACTGCATATCAGTAATACAGTCTTGGACCATACTGCATATCAGTCATATAGTCTTGGACCAAATTACATATCAGTCATACAGTCTTGGGCCAAACTGCATATGTCGTACAGTCTTGGACCAAACTGCGTATCAGTCATACAGTCTTGGACCATACTGCGTATCAGTCATACAGTCTTGGGCTAAATTACATATCAGTCATACAGTCTTGGACCAAACTGTTTGCATTTTGGGCTCTTCTTAAACAAGAGATCAGAAAATATGGTAGTCTACTAGCTTCTTGGGCCATCTTGACAATCGGAAGATTAAATAAATCTTTGTCATGGTAAATAAATACATTATTTTAAAAAGTTGACAATGACAAGAAAACAAAGAAAACAGGACACACAACATAATTCATCTTTGAACTTCTTTTTAATCTGTTTCAAACTTATCCATGTTAGAAGAAACGTGTAGAGCTGAGCAGACTTGAAAGTTGCTTTGCAGTGGTGTAGGGAGTATCATGTTGGATTTTTCTGAGAGAGTTGGAACACTACTTCCAGCCCCCATTTCCAGTCCCAGAAATTTTAATTTGAAATATCCCATTTGCAGGTTATACAGATTTGCTTGACAGAATTGTTTGCATCTGTTGTTCATATTCATAACATATGTTACTGAATCTGAACTTTTGATTTTACCTTGTTTCATTACTGGAGGTCATTTTGATTATACAAAAAAATGTCTTTGTTTTAGGGGCATTTAGGAATAATATATATTTATTTTCTCCAACATGTGTGTCATCATAGCAATTGATTTGAGTTTCTTCTTTGATTAGAACTTTTTTATTTTGACTAGCTGTTATGGGTAGTTGACAATACACCAAATGTACTGTTAATGACCAGTGTACACAATCTTGTGATTTGAATCGATTAAATTGAGCACATGGCCTGAAATTTATATGTCAATATACTCTTGGAGTCAAGTGGCTTAATGCTTAATGTTGAATGGCCTTTTTGACAACTTTACTTATAATAACCAAATCATGCTTTTCAACAACCTTCATTGTATTTGTTTTTTTTATATTAAGGTATTAGGTTTTAATAGTGTACAGTATTCTAGTTTGTTGATTTAGGTTTGCTTGGTAAAAATACTGCAAAAGATTACTGCCCTTTAGAACAGTTTTAATTGGATATGAAATTAATTAAAGGCCACATTTGATTATTGAGCACTTTTATTCTAGTACCATCAACAAGTAACTCAGAATTATTATAATCAAGCCTAAATTGATATTACCAGTATGTTAGATGAATGAACAGACAGACACACTTGTTGACTGCAGATCCTCTGTCTCCTGTTCAAAACTGTTTTTTTTTTATACCAAAGATCAATTACTTACTACTTCCCTACAAAACAAGAAAAAACATTATTGGACTAATTTTGGTTTAGACTAGACACAAACCCTTATAATGTTAATTATTTTAGTCTGCTATAAAGGGACATAGGCGACAAATTGCAAAAAAAAATTACAGAAGTGATGAAAGATAAGAATTGCTAAAATGGAGCCTACATTTTTTATGTTAGATAAATGAACATATATATGTTGGCTGCAGATCCTCAGTCCTACTAAAAGATGTTTGTTGTACAAAATATCACAACAACTACTTCTATTTCTGTTACAAAAAAATCCTCTAATAAAGAAATACATGAAAAAAATGTATAGAGCTAAATTTTAATTATACAATATACAAACCCACATAATATTAATTGTTTTAATACACTATAAAGGAACGTGGGAAAAACAATTGCAACCAAAATTACAGGAGTGATGAAGGATATGAAGTTAGAAACACGAGAAGCGTATCTGTTAAATTAGTACTCATTTTATGATTACAAAATTCCCAATTCTAGGGATGGGGACCCCACAGTTATATTGTGGGAATCATCTCAGCAGGTATTCTTAATACAGTTGACCTTTAAAGTAGGTTTGTACAAAATGCTCTCTCTCAAGACCATGTAAGCATATTGGTATAAAACAAGCCGATATATATATATATATGTATATTTGTGTGGGTGTGTTTGTGCATGTCTGTGTGTGTCCGGATCCAACAATTCAGTTAACCTCTGTATTTGTCTATATACGAACATTGTAAGACATGTACAAGAACAAACATATCAATGAATAATATGGAGGCAGGTGCAGATCACTTTTGTTGTTGTTGTGGAAAGATAAAATATAGGTGTTAAGTGTTGTGGCTTGGTTCCCTACAGAGGTAAAGTTGTTGTCACCAAGTCTTGAAAAATAAGAATTACTGAATAAAAAAAACCAAACAAACAACTACTACAACAAAAGAGCATGAACATCAACAAAAATAACTCCCAAGTTCTTGCAGTCTGTGTGACTGCAAAATATGATATCATACTTAAGAAAATGAATCACCCTCCCTAGTTACCTGTATTTTCTATAGTGTTACTGAAACCACACATGTTATTTGACTGGAGAGTTTTGTGTAGCCTGTACAAAGGTGGGCATTCACTTCATTTTAAACAGCCTGCTGAGTTGGATAATTCAACTGGATAAAATTTTTAACTGGGGCATTACCATAATTTAGATATTCTAGTGAAACAAGAAAGATTTAAATGTTTGAATAGATGGCCATACCAACTGCTGGCAAGATCATATTCAGGCACCATACCAACCGCTGGCAAATACAGTCATAATTTTACATTAACTGTTGTTTTCAGACCTTTCTCAAAATTGTGGGGTAGAATGTTTAAAACGAAAAATTAGTGAGTAGTATAGGTGCAAAAATATTATACACTTAACCTTTCAAGATAAACTGCTCCCATGTTTTAACATGCCCTGATAACTCACCAACCAACTTATAATATGGAGGCAGTCACAGATCACTTTTTTGTTGTTGTGGAAAGACAAAATATAGGTGCTTATTGGTACAACATTCAAACATTATGATTTAAATTTGTGAATGAATTCTCATAATTGCTAGTTTTATCATTAAAAATGGCAGTTATTGCACAGAAATTTAGAATTGGCATGATGAAATTTGCAAAACTTCAATATGGAAACTTTCATTTTGTAAGATTTTCTTTAACAAAGTTTTTTTCCTAATAAATAACACAATATCCACCAAAGTATAAAAGAAAATGATGGGTAATGCATACTGGTTGCAGCTTTGTAAGAAGAGAAAAAAAAACATTTAAAAAGTCATGTCAAATAAAATTTGAGTTTTAATTCTATTTATTTTATTTAGTTTCAAAGTAATCATCATAAATGTGATATGCCCTCATCTATTCAAACCTTAAGAGAGTTGATTGACTGTCACGGCAATGTTTGTGATCGCTTCAATGAGAACCTTGTTAAATTGCTTATGTCTGTCTGCAACTTTACTAAACTGCTTGGTACATGTATTAGGTTGCCCATGTCATGACCATTAGCAAGAGGGATGATTTTTTTTTTTTTACCCCGCTCTTGGGGGTCCCTAGCTGGGTGTCAAGTGGGATTTGAATTTTGGACCCCTCTCATGGGGATCCCTAGCTGGGTGTCAAGTGGGATGTGATTTTTGGACCCCTCTCCTGGGGATCCCTAGGAGGTTGACAAAGGTACAATACACAAACATTGCAAGACGGTGACATTTTTTTGAAACTTTTTTTAACCAAACTTTACACATGGATTTATGGTAGGATTGCGCATAATATACTATATATATATTCTTGCAGATAAGAGGTTGTAAAAAAGTCACTTTTTAAAAATGGTCCATTTATAATACCATGTATGAGCTTCATAGTGGAAGTTCTATGCGGTCATGTAAACTTTGAATTCTAATTTCAAAAACTTTAATGTATGCAGTGCTCCAGGTTCCCATCCAACTTTAGTAGACTAACAGCGACCTACTTAAAAATTTTAGGGGTCGTTTCTAATTTTAGGTCACTGAGCCCCAACAATTTGGTCACCGCACACTCTGAGCTGAAATAAATTTAGTGGGGGAATTAATTATTGACAAGAAAGTGATGGTTTTAGTTCAGGCAAATTAGAGAGTAATTATAAAAAAGCATAAGGTTATTTTTAATACATTAGAACTGTCTTGAAAGACTACTTCTTCTGGTCTCTCAAGACAGGTGGTTTCTTATTACAGGTCATAACACTGTATTCAATCAATCTGTGCTTTGAGAACCTCTCAAGACAGGTGGTCTCTCATTGCAGTGGTCTTTGAAGACAGATTTTACAGTAGCATATATGATGGTTCGCAATCATCAACTGCTTCGACTTTGAGCCAGCTATTAAAATTCACTATCTGGAGTTCTCTAAATATAACATATTGCTTGATCTCAGAGTCACTGATATTGGGCCTTTGCATTTATTTTCTTTGATGGCCATTTGATGGTACTTGAACTGATGGTAGTTTTACATTCTAATAATTTCTGCAAGCCAGATGGGTCATGTGTAAAGATGCTGACTTATTGTATCAACCAACAGTCTCATAATCAAAAAGGAATTATGCTGTAAAGTAAATTACATATGGTACTTTTAGCATAAAAAGGAATTATGCTGTAAAGTAAATTACATATGGTATTTTTAGCATTAAAAAGGAATTATACTGTAAAGTAAATGATATATGGTATTTTTAGCATAAAAAGGAATTATACTGTAAAGTAAATTACATATGGTATTTTTAGCATAAAAAGGAATTATAAATTACATATGGTATTTTTAGCATAAAAAGGAATTATACTGTAAAGTAAATTACATATGGTATTTTTAGCATAAAAAGGAATTATGCTGTAAAGTAAATTACATATGGTATTTTTAGCATAAAAAGGAATTATACTGTAAAGTAAATTACATATGGTATTTTTAGCATAAAAAGGAATTATACTGTAAAGTAAATTACATATGGTATTTTTAGCATAAAAAGGAATTATAAATTACATATGGTATTTTTAGCATAAAAAGGAATTATACTGTAAAGTAAATTACATATGGTATTTTTAGCATAAAAAGGAATTATGCTGTAAAGTAAATTACATATGGTACTTTTAGCATAAAAAGGAATTATGCTGTTAAGTAAATTACATATGGTATTTTTAGCATAAAAGGAATTATGCTGTGAAGTAAATTACATGTGGTGTTTTTAGCATAAAATGTACCATATACTCATTGGAAAATGTAGATGTCATTTTCAAGTTGCTACAATGATTTGTAAGGTAATCCAGTTGACAGTTTTCAGTAGCCAATGCCAAGCCCAAATGCAACCATTTTACTTGAAACTAGAGGCACTAATGGTTTCTGCTTATTGCTTTTGAAATGATAAAAGTCCCATTTTTTTATGCATCTTTTACAAATAATGAAACTTGTGCATAAAACAATTAGATGAAGAGTAACTTCCCTTGAGAGAGAAAGATGAACTCTTATTTTTACTATAACACATGTATATGTAAAATTGTTCCTACTTGTCATATGTAATGTCACATGTATATGTAATTGTTCCTACTTGTCATATGTAATGTCAGATGTATATGTAATTGTTCCTACTTGCCACTCACTTGTGGTATTGTAGCTCTACACATATCTCGTGACCTATGCAAGTTCTTCCAGACATAAATATTTATGTGAACAAAACTTGGAGTATTCTGGAAAAAGGTGGACAGCTTTTTTATTGTGAGTTAAAAAAATAACCAAATTTATTAAATGCTGAAATATGCGTAGAGTTGTACATGTACTTCACACAGTCATGCAGATGTCAAAGATATTACTATACTTATTTAGTACTTACAGATGATTGTGTGAAAATCACAAATCTTGTTTATAAACCGTTTTCAGCCTAAAACAACATTAGCTCTTTCATGTTTGAAAATAAATATTAGATCTGTGTTGAGGTATAGGGTCACATTCCTTAAATACCTGAGAACACAGTGCAGTACCCTTTTTGGTATGGGTGTGCTGTACCTGCCTAGGTAATACTTAACAATACCTGTACATTCAGCTAAGTAATTGACTCACCTGTAATCAGAGTGTTTACATTAATAGACAATCCTATAACAGACTTACACACATTGCCTTAAGCAAGGACATACCTGGTAGCCAAGCCAGGCTAATCTAATGATTGGATTTAAACCAGTATCCTTATGGTTATAAGTCCAGTATGCTAACCACTGAGCCAGTATGGCTGTCTACATTGTAACCACTGACCCACTGGGGCTGTCTACACTGATCCACTGGGGCTGTCTACACTGTAACCACTGACCCACTGGGGCTGTCTACATTGTAACCACTGATCCACTGGGACTGCCAGCACTGTAACTACTGACCCACTGTGGCTACCAACACTTTGTCTACTGAGATAGACACCAGTTATGATTATCTAGCTTGTTTCCAAGTAATTGATCATAGCAATGATTATTAAGCACTTGTATTTTTTAAATTTGGTCAAGTGCTGGTGTAATGTCATTACTATGTTTGGCTTATAATTACTAAAGTTGACAGAGCCGCAGTGGCTCAGTGGCTAGCGTGCAGAACTCACAACTGAAAGGGTGCAGGTTAGAATCCTACCAACTGACCAGCCTGGGTCAGCTACCATGTAGTGTCCTTTGGGAAGGCACTTTACTCCGATTGCTTCGGCACTAAATAACCTACTTGTGTTGTTGTGCCGTAAAGCACCAAACCTAACCAAAGTTTACACCTGGCTGACCGACTATGTGGATCTAGTTGCTAGATAATATTATCAATGTGTACAAATACTTTTTATTTATATACACTTGTATATATAGTGTTGTTGTTTACAGTTACTCAAAGTAAGTTGAAAACACTGGTCTCTATACAGATTTTATAAACAAACAGTGTGTTCTGATTTTCCTATCATAGTTAGTTTAATGATGTCATCGATTTCTCTCTGACTTCTGTTTAATGTTCATTGAAAATGAAAGTGAATCTTTATTTATTGTTGAATGAAAACCATTGTAAGCATACTGTTAGACCTATATCCCAATTTTATAGCACATCTTAAAAGTAGCAGATCTTAGTGCACTTTATATATCTGTCTTACGTTTATATGAATAATGAGTGATATACGGGACCGATGGGGGGGGGGGGGGGGCTGGGATTTACTTTTAAATGGAGACATGTTTTGGTCTTTTACCTCGTAATGATATATTTTTTCCCAGCTAATACATGTATAATGGATATAGTTCTTTTTTTTTTAGCTCTACTGGTCCTAGACCAGGAGAGTTTAAAGGATGGCCTGTAATTTATCTATTAGCACAAGATTGTTATTGCTACTCCACATGAGCTACTTTGAGGATTGCCATGAAACTTTACACACGCAGTCATCCCAAGGTCTAGTTGATCCTAATTGAAAATTGTGCTGCTTGGACATCCAAAATCTTAATACCATTAGTGTTCCTTAATGGATGGTCATATCATCACAGGGTTTTCACAGACTTATGATATCTAGTTAGTTCTAAAGGAAACTTGTTCAGATCTGGTGCCTAATATGACCACCAGAGTGGCCATCTTGAAAATCTTGTTATTATTACTCTTAAATTGGTGGTCATATCAGCATGTGTTTTCACCCAAGACTTCTTATGATATCTAGTTGTACCTAAATGAAAATTATGCTGGTTGCACATTGAAAATCTTGTTATCCCTATTCATCCTAAATGGATGGTCATATCAGCATTGGGTTTATACTGAAAGACTTCATATGAGGCAAAAACAAAATATGCGTGTTTCCAGTCAGCCGAAGGTCCATGTTTCTCACTACTGACCCTAGCACTGTTTTCCCCCATGGTAAAAAAAAAAAAAATCACATTGCCGAAATTGATTGGTGCGTTTAATTGAGCTGGTTTGGGTCAGTACTTTGAAGCTCTTGAAATATTATTTAATTTAAGTATGTTTAAAAAAAAATAATACCTCCTACCCTAAATTTTCAACCAGTGCAAAAGGAAATGCATTTTTTTGTTGTTGCATGATGTCTTGTTTGTCCTAAATGAAAAAGGTGCCACTCAGATATCCAATATGGTTGCCATAGTGGTTATCTTGAAAATCTTGTTATCACTACTTCTCCTGAATGAATGGTCATATCAACATGGGGTTTCACTGAAAGACTTCTTATTATGTCAAGTTTGTCATAAATGAAAATGGTGTCGAACTGGCCTCAAAAATGGTTGGCTTGAAAGTCTTGTTATTGCTGCTTCTCCTAGATGGCTTGTCATATTAACATTGTGCTTCCACCAAAAGACTTCTTACCATGTATAGCTGGTTCTAAATGGAAATAGTGCCAATCTGATATCCAGTATGGCCACCATGGCAGCCATCTTGAAAGTCTGGTTATTGTTACTCCTCCAAATGGAAAGTCACATAATCATTGTCGATAATAAGCACTTGTGGTGGCCATATAAACACCAGAACTCTTATGAAGATGTTTTGTTGATCCTAAATTAAAATGGTGCTGATCTGATATCTGATATGGCCACCATGGTGGCCATCTTGAAAATCTTTTTATGGGTACTCTTGAATGGAAAGTCATTTTGACATGGGGTTTTCATCAGAAGAGATATTATGGTGTCTAGTTGGTCCTAAATGAAAATGATGCAAACTGACCCTCGTTATGGCCAGCATGGTGGTCATCTTGAAAATCTTGTTATCTCTACTCTTCCCAAATAGATGGCCACATCAGCATAGGATTTTCACCAGCAGATATCTTACGATACCTAGTTGGTCCTAAATGAAAAAGGTGCCAATCATAAATCCTGTATAGTTGCCATGACAGCGGTCGTGAAAGTCTTGTTGTCACTACTCCCCCTGAATGGATTGTTATATTGACATGGGGTTTTCACCAAAAGACTTCTAATGATTGTCTACTTGGTCCTAAATGAAAATGGTGACAATCTGGCATCCTATATAGCTTCCACAGCTGCTAATTTGAAAATCTTGTTATTGCTAAAGAACATCAAATATACTTTCAACACTCGGCAGTTAAAAGGATGAAGTAGTCTGGTTTGAATTCCTTGGAATTCGTTTTGGTCAGCAGAGCATCAGTCCCATTGGGGGTCACTTGATTCTACAAATAGGAGCAAGAATATTTTCTTTTCAATCAATTTGGGTCAAGACATATTTTTGGCAAAAATTCCTGCCCCCCCCCCCCCCCCAACAAATATTAGATGTCCCACATTGGGAGGCAAATTATATGTTAAGTGAAGATAAGCAGCTCATGATATAAATGTAGTTACATTTTGGGGCATTTTTCATATGAAATGGTTTAAATAGAGACTGAATCTGTTAGGGACCGAACCTTTGATTTTTTTTAGGGGGGGCGACTTGGATTTTGTTTTGAGACAGGATACTCCACCCCCATCCCTTCAAATTAAATGGTCTGTCCCGTATGCTTTGACTTTGTTTACAACATAAACAGTTTATTTTTGACATTTAAATATATACATGTACATGCATTTCAAGATAATTTTATATGTAGCTATCTCCTTGTTTTTCATGTGAATTGGAAATCTTGTGACTGGTCAAGGTTGGCAGTTTGTGGAAACATATTTTTTTTGGATTGGTTTGATTTTATTTATTGTGTTGTTTAATGTATGCATCATCAGTTAGAGAAGAAGATAAAGTCTAGCCTTTCTGATAAACAATCTCTGACTGCTTGAATGCCTAGTACAGTCTGAAAATAGGATGAAGTCTAGCCTTTCTTAGAAGCATCCTCTAACAGTTTAGATTCCTGGTACTAAATTAAGCCAGCTGTCATGGAATTCCTTTAATTTTTTCCCACTCCAGGAGCATGTGAAGCCTGCAGGAATTTAGACTATTGATTTTGTTTACTCAGTGAGAGCAGACAGTCAGCTTGGTTGGCATATTTTTGTCATGTTTTGTGTGTGACCTGAATTTGGATAGTGCCCCTATACTGTTCTCTTGTTTTGTAAGACTCCAGTCCTGAGGGCAGATGTTGATTCAAGTGCTATCACTACTGACTCAACTTTTCACCTTTATATAGATATCACACAATGTTATGTTCATTATTTTTCATATTTTCAACAGTGATAAATTTGATACTTTTCTGAATTGGAGATTTGTAGCATAGTATCAGATCTGCATACTAGGAGAGGAGCTGAAATATCCAAAACAAGTAAGTTATGCTTCTTGTTATACATCAGAGGGGTTTGTATTGTTGCTTACAATTTACTTATAAATCTTACAAGTACTGTATCATAATATTATCATACAGTACATTTAACAATAAATCATACAAGTACTATATAATAATATTATTATACAGTACATACATAATTTATAAGTAAATTGTAAGCAACGATATGAGTCACTGTGGTGTACATGTTCCATGTTATGTCAGTGTATGTTCTAATCGAGCCTGTATTATGTACATGTTTCAATATACAGAGCATAATGGTTTTCATTAATATTTAATAATATAATAATATCAATTCAGTAGCTGTAGAACTTTCAGCATTGTTATTTCAATGAAACTGGATCTAAGAATACAGAATATATATATACATGCACATTGGTATCTCCTATGCTATATAGATTGGGAATGTGCATTCACTTCTTTACGGAGTATGGTGGTTGGTGCATACAGGCAAGGCAATGTGTGCTGTAACCTGCATACCTGGGTTCAAATCTCAAATGAGGTCGAATTTAAAATGATCCAACCTGAATGCGTGTCTGATTATGATATTTGTCAATTCTGAGTCTGTTTGAAAGTGTATTAAATGCTTCTAAGAAAACATTGTATTTTCTTTTGTTCAGATTTGAATTTCAAGTCAACGTCTCAATACATACATGAGCAGATAACTTACTCTCAATTGTATGAAATCACTTCTATGGGTCACAAGCTCTGCTCTACACCTCCCGGCTCTGCTTCCCTAACGTTGGCTGTGAGGTGGATATGAATGCTGAGTGGGTCAGCTATGCATGAATGCCTGTTCCGTTATTTTTGGGGAATGTGCACTTAGTTGAGATGGTATAGGGGTTGGTGCACACAGGCAAGGCGATGGGTGTTGTAACCTGCAGACCTGGGATTGAATCTTAAAAATTCTCCAACGTGTATGTATGTACCCGATACATTGCCCTAAACACAATTATTTTCATATGGCTATATTTGCCACCTCATGCCAATCTGATTAAAAGCAGATCTCCACAGTCCTACGTGGAGATATGATGGACACCGATAAGAGGTCATGTTTTGTTGACCTTGTTGTTCACCAATCAAATCACAACTTTAAAATTTCTGAAAATAATACTGGTCTTTCGAAACATATCGTTACTAGCGATAAGTCTTCCAAACATGAAATACTATGCTTTATCTGATAGGCTACTAAAAATAAGCTGACTGGGAATTCCAAAGGTCACCAAAACATTAACTGTTATCAGTGTCTGTAAGATCGCTACTAGTACTGTATAGATCTGATTTTTATCAGATTGCACCTCATGCTGTTATGGTCAGTGCCATATTAAGAGTTCACTACAATTAAATCATGTACATTTGACATACATGTACACTGTTCAAGGAATAATGATTTGACTAAATAAAGCTTTGGTAGGAATTTAGTTGTGTACAAAATCAAACATTTACTGCTTTATGCCCGTTATCATTTAGAAATCTAATTTTTCAAGGCTTACCCCCTCCAAAAAAAATTCAGGACTTAGCCTTAAATCACTATATACAGTGTGTATATAATTACATGTAGGAAAATGAAAATAAATGTCACATATGGTATTTGGTGTATTTATTGTGGATTCTTGTTGTATACACTATACACAGTTATCAATGGAAAGAAAAGGGACATACTTTATATCGGCCATAAAGGTAAAAATTCAAAACTCAGTGGTCAATGTCAGCTTTTGGTATGTGATAATAATGAACATAATTGCTTCCCTTTGTCATGGTAATGATGATAATTGCTTCCCTCTGTCGAGCGAAAATGTGAAGCGATATTTATGAAAAAGATAAATTATGGTGACATTGGTTTAGTGTTGTAAATGGCTCTATTACATAGTTTGCATATAGGATGCAGTGAAAGATTACAGGGGCTAAATTCTTTGCAATTTATCTCATAGGAATATTACATGTACTATATACCTGTAGTTATGATTTGCAGTGATAAGGTAAAGCTTGAAATAAAAATTGACTCATCCAGATAATTTTTTCTTGGTATTTTTGAATGGCACAGTCAGCACAGTATTGCCTATATTGCTGAGGATAAAGGCTCTAAGTGCCTTCCCAAGGACACACTGAACATGTGAACCTTGGGTTACAAATCTGACACTGCCAGCTGAGCTACTGCAGTTTCCTACATCGAGAATAAGAAGAGAGCAGCAGTGGTCAATGTGGTGGTCTCGTGACTAGAAGGTTGTGTGTTCAATTCAATTTAGCTCAGATCAGCTGCCAATGGTGTGTTCTTGGATAAAGTACTTTACTTGCTGTGGCATGATATAACCAGAAAGTGTTGCTGTACCGTGTTACATCCCTCCCCACAAACCAGAACTGGAATTGTCAGAGGATTGTACTCGTTTACGCATTATTTATTTTTTTAGAGAAAATTTGGGTTAGTACTTTCCCCATTCAGTTTTTTTTTAAACATCATTAAGAGAATTTATTAGCTCACAGAAAATGATTTTCATGGAACGATGATGAAGAAAAATGATGAGGGACACATTCATTTAAAATACAGAGTTATATGTATTCTTAAATACAGTGTTTATTCATTAAAACGAACAATTTCGGATCCATATAAATCTCTTGTTACAATGAAGTTTTTATAGAGACAGTCTTGCCACATGGCACACACCTATTCCATAGCCTGAATTCGGATTCATTATATCAGGAACTTCTTAATATCAGGGTTGATAATATAGTACCATATATTGTAATATCAATGTTGATAATAGGGTATATTGTAATATCAGGATTGGTAATAGGGTATATTGTAATATCAGGGTTGGTAATGGGGTAAATTGTAATATCAGGGTTGGTAATTGAGTACAGTTTAATATCAGGGTTGGTAATGGGGTATGTTGCAACATCTGGGTTGGTAACAGGGTATATTGTAATATCAGGGCTGGTAATAAGGTATATTGTAATCTTGGGGTTTGTAATAGGGTATATTGTAATATCAGGGTTGGTAATGGGGTGTGTTGTAATATCAGGGTTGATAATAGGGTATATTGTAATATCGGGGTTTGTAATAGGGTATATTGTAATATCAGGGTTGGTAATAGGGTATATTGTAATATCAGGGTTGGTAATAGGGTATATTGCAATATCAGGGTTGGTAATAGGGTATATTGTTATATCATGGTTTGTAATAGGGTATATTGTAATATCAGGGTTGGTAGTAGGGTATATTGTAATATCAGGGTTGGTAATGTATATTGTAATTTCAGGGTTGGTAATAGGTTTTATTGTAATATCAAGGTTGGTAATAGGTTTTATTGTAATTTCAGGGTTGGTAATAGGGTATATTTAAAATGATTGGAATGTAATGGGGAAAAAAAACTGGCATGGCGAGTACTGAAAGTGGTATGGGACCTGGATAGAATGCAGGTACTGATAGTACTGATTGTGCAGGCTTAGGATGCCAAAAGTGGGGGCAGGAGATGGTATGTTTTAAAACAGCCTCAAGTGTCATGGTAACAATCAGATGCCAAAGTGACCCATATTTAACCACATCTTTGTCCAGGATAATAACTAAATATTGTTTCATTTGATCCTTTCTAAAAACAATTGCATTCTTCTGCATTCCAGAGAAATTTGATATGACCTTGGAGAGACTAATGGTCATGAGTCTGGCTTTTCTTATCAGTGTAATGGAATGTTAAATTTTTGCCTCTCAGTCAGGTGTACCATCAGCCCTTACTATCAGCATCAGAAGGATTAGTGTGGAAGTTGCCCTCTCTCACAGGTCTTTGTCTGTCTGGGGCTGATTACAGCTGAGGCACTGAAATAGTAATGATGGATTGGAGCTGATAATTCTGTACAGGTTTGAAAGATCTGCTGATTTCATCTTAAGACATTGATGCTGGAGGAAAACATTTTAACAATAGGGATTTTGAAAGACCAGTTTGATCATAAGCTGTACTCCTAGACTTTACCATTAGTTTATATTATTATCAGAGGGAATTGACAGATTGTGGCAGAAATCTGTACTCTCTGTATGGAATCACAGAAAAAGGAGCACAGGGACTTGGAAACTTTAATTGCATGTAAATTGGGTAAAGAAAGCACCTTTTCCCTGCCACTTAAATAAATTAATTTCATGGAATGTGTGGCAGGTCCTATTCACAGTAACAGTTGTAATATTCAAACAGTATGCATTTGTATAGTGAGGGGCATTTAATATTGGATATTTAAAAAAAAAAAACGGAGAAAACAAAAATAACCTGTGTATGAGGTTCACTGAACATTTACTTGTATTGGGTCCATAAATAAAAGCTGTGACCATCAAGCCCAGTGCATTGAGCCACTCAGTTCCCACAGTCCTGTTAGTCTACATTACACAGCACTCAAGAGGGTAGAATGAAGTGGTATCACACTTTAAAGTGGCATCACACTTTATGAAGTGGGGAATGCTTGTGACTTCCTTCCTATGTAGTTTTGAAACAAGTAATATAACCGAAACTTACAAAAATGCTTTTAATTGGGCAATTATTGTTCATTGTGGAATTTCATCATTTACAATGTCTAAGTGGAAAATCCCTCCAACTTGTTTCTAATTGTATTTATGTATTCATGATTGTAACTACAGTTACATGGACATTGTTGTCTTGCATTTTTTAACATATAGAAATATATGATGCATCATCGGTGTCATGTGAAAGATACCCATCTTATTTCAAGTCACATGAGCCTGGTTTTTTTAAGTTAACTGCAAATTGAAAGTATTGGATAGTGATAGCCATGAAGGTGTTACATGTGGATGGTGATAGCCATTAAGGTGTTACATGTGGATAGTGATAGCCACGAAGGGGTTACATGTAGATAGTGATATCCATGAAGGTGTTACATGTAGATAGTGATAGCCATGAAGGTGTTACATGTAGATAGTGATAGCCATGAAGGTGTTACATGTATAGCCACAAAGGTGTTACATGTAGATAGTTATATCCATGAAGGTGTTACATGTAGATAGTGATATCCATGAAGGTGTTACATGTAGATAGTGATATCCATGAAGGTGTTACATGTAGATAGTGATATCCATGAAGGTGTTAAATGTAGATTGTGATATCCATGAAGGTGTTACATGTAGATAGTGATAGCCATGAAGGTGTTACATGTAGATAGTGATAGCCACAAAGGTGTTACATGTAGATAGTGATAGCTATGAAGGTGTTACATGTAGATAGTGATAGTCATAAATGTGTTACATGTAGATAATGATATCCATGAAGGTGTTACATGTAGATAGTGATAGCCATGAAGGTGTTACATATGGATAGTGATAGCCATGAAGGTGTTACATGTGGATAGTGATATCCATGAAGGTGTTACATGTAGATAGTGATATCCATGAAGGTGTTACATGTAGATAGTGATAGCCATGAAGGTGTTACATGTAGATAGTGATATCCATGAAGGTGTTACATGCAGATAGTGATAGCCACAAAGGTGTTACATGTAGATAGTGATATCCATGAAGGTGTTACATGTAGATAGTGATATCCATGAAGGTGTTACATGTAGATAGTGATAGCCATGAAGGTGTTACATGCAGATAGTGATAGCAATGAAGGTGTTACATGTAGATAGTGATAGCCACAAAGGTGTGACATGTAGATAGTGATAGCCATGAAGGTGTTACATGTAGATAATGATATCCATGAAGGTGTTACATGTAGACAGTGATAGCCATGAAGGTGTTACATATGGATAGTGATAGCCATGAAGGTGTTGCATATGGATAGTGATATCCATGAAGGTGTTACATGTGGATAGTGATATCCATGAAGGTGTTACATGTATATAGTGATATCCATGAAGGTGTTACATATGGATAGTGATAGCCATGAATGTTACATGTAGATAGTGATATCCATGAAGGTGTTACATGTAGATAGTGATATCCATGAAGGTGTGACATGTAGATAGTGATAGCCGCAAAAGTGTTACATGTAGATAGTGATAGCCATGAAGGTGTTACATGTAGATAGTGATAGCCATGAAAATGTTACATATGGATAGTGATATCCATGAAGGTGTTACATGTAGATAGTGATATCCATGAAGGTGTTACATGTGGATAGTGATATCCATGAAGGTGTTACATGTATATAGTGATATCGATGAAGGTGTTACATGTAGCTAGTGATAGCCACAAAGGTGTTACATGTGGATAGTGATATCCATGAAGGTGTTATATGTAGATAGTGATAGCCATGAAGGTGTTACATCTGGATAGTGATAGCCATGAAGGCGTTACATGTGGATAGTGATAGCCATGAAGGTGTTACATGTAGATAGTGATAGCCACGAAGGTGTTACATGTAGATAGTGATAGCCATGAAGGTGTTACATGTAGATAGTGATAGCCATGAAGGTGTTACATGTAGATAATGATATCCATGAAGGTGTTACATGTAGATAGTGATAGCCATGAAGGTGTTACATATGGATAGTGATAGCAATGAAGGTTTACATATGGATAGTGATAGCCATGAAGGTGTTACATGTAGATAGTGATAGCCATGAAGGTGTTACATGTCGATAGTGATATCCATGAAGGTGTTACATGTAGATAGTGATATCCATGAAGGTGTTACATGTAGATAGTGATATCCATGAAGGTGTTACATGTAGATAGTGATAGCCATGAAGGTGTTACATGTGGATAGTGATATCCATGAAGGTGTTACACGTAGATAGTGATAGCTATGAAGGTGTTACATGTGGATAGTGATAGCCATGAAGGTGTTACATGTGGATAGTGATAGCCATGAAGGTGTTACATGTAGATAGTGATAGCCACGAAGGTGTTGCATGTAGATAGTGATAGCCATGAAGGTGTTACATGTGGATAGTGATGGCCATGAAGGTGTTACATGTGGATAGTGATAGCCATGAAGGTGTTACATGTGGATTGTGATAGCCATGAAGGTGTTACATGTGGATAGTGATAGCCATTAAGGTATTACATGTAGATAGTGATAGCCATTAAGGCAAATGTTGATTCTTTCTCTTTATTGGCGAATTACCGTATATACTCGCGTACAAGCTGATACCAACTGCAAACTGCATAGACCCAGATCTTCCGTCACATAATGCGCTGGCTGATCTGGGTGTATGCAGGTTGTAAGGACTAATCAGTAGAACAAACAACATAGGTTGATATTATACATTTTGTTACATCAGAGGTTTTCAGTTTTCCATTGTCCAGGTATCTTATATGCACTATTTCTTGCTCCAATAGGGTAGCATCAGTACTTCCATCAGCAAAAAGGGGTCCAGAACTCTCATGAGACTTGATTGGTTTAATCCTGAATTTGTCAGTTCCATTGAAAAATACACTGGTTGAATTTCCAACCTGTGCCAGTTTGGGATATTGTTTGCAATTACTGCAAAACAATTTTGTTTCCGAGTCAATGAATTTAAGCCAGATATAACTGTCAACCCAATTGGGCTGAAAATTTCTGTCTCTTTGTAGCGTCATATTTAACATTTTTTTGTTGCCACATAGTCTGGCTTATGTCTCTTTGGAGAAATAGTTACCTCACACTCAGTGGCAGTGTTACATTTTACCCCTCCAATTTCACATTATTTTTTCTTCTCCAACTTTTCCTTATTACCTTCCTTGAAAAAATAATTTAATAAACTTATTTTATCCACATAATAAATACCACCTTGGTTGACAACTATTTATAAAGTGATCATAACATACATTTTGTCCTTTAAATACGAACAGGGACAGCTTCTTAGAGTAATTGTTTCGCTTCAAACGTAATATGAGACCTGGAGGTTAATCCTCGATATTCAATTAAAAATTAAACAATCAACACTGCCATTTTTTCAGTTCGTGAAGAGAACCGACACTAGTGTAGGTAAAGTGCCTTTAATTAATTTAATTGGATTAATTCGCTGGATTAAAATCATATGGTGAGTCGTTCGTGAGGATCTGGTTTAAGCAAACACAATACTAGGAAGCCATTTAAAACACTGCTGTTTAATTATACCAGCTTTGTTTTGTCTCATGTGTTTTGATTGGCCAATAATTTAGTCGCTTACTTCAATATGCAGTCAGGCGATAATATAACGTGCACACATGCAAGAGTTATCAAACCGATGTACATGGTCGAATAGCCGCACAGGTCATTAATCTAAGATAAGTAAGTATGAGTTATCAATGACCACCAGTAGGTGTGATACTGGATGTAAATAAATACATGGAAAGGGGTAGAATCAAGCATTCAGTATGCCCGGAGGGCATAAACAGCCAGATAAAGTTACATAAAGTGATTATGGCATAAAAATAGGCACTTGTCAGACTTTTTTTTAATAGGCAAAAAGCACTTGTCCTGGACTAGCTATTTGGAAAATTTTATTTGCCTGACTTTGAAAATGAATAGTCTGAGACGTCTGGCTATGGGATTTGCTCAGACCTGCTGTTCTCTTTCCTTCAAACTTTAAGCAAAATATTTGATATGTAGATCGTCTGTTACTGTCATGTATTCAATATGTCCACTAGCCTATCTTATTTTATCTGTTTCATGCTACAACCCCAACCCCCAACACTCATACTGCACTATTTATAGAACTATCATATCATAATTTGTTGCGAACCATTTCAAAAAAAAATTATTAGCCATTTGTCTTGTAGCATTGGCTGTCATCTATTCATAATGGAACATGATTGCCACTCGTGATGGTGATTGATTGGGCACAAACGTAAAGAGACTGGACATGTATGCAAGGTTCTCATTAAGTGGAGATTGAATTGAAAATCAGGCAAGCATTTCCAGTAATGGCAGTAGGAACAAGTAAGTGTATTCTAGACTTAGTCCTACCTGTTTCGACCAGACAAAGATATTAATCACAATTGGATTAACAGACTCCAGCAGAATATGGTAGTGAATTGATAAACTATTAAAATTAACTTTTTCAAAATTCTGGTCTTGCATTCAGTGATTCCTGTAAAAATAAATGCTGAAAAAATTGCCAGCTATTGGCTTCTGTTGAAGCCACATGACCTTATATTAAAAAGGTCTATGTGAAGCATGATTTCTATAATTTTTCTGATATAATTTTATGGAGTTATAGCCCCCGTTTGACTTCGAACTTTTCCCTTCAATTGCATCATTTTGGTTTGGGCATCCGTGTCATGTGGACACATTTCTAGTTTATGGCTGTTCTTTACTAATCATGTAATTTGCATCAAGAACATAGAACAAGTTGTGAGATCGTTTGTATAAAGTAGATTACTTGCATTTAACATCTGAGCTAAGACCCATCCAGGAAGGAGATAATTGGACCTTGCATTCTATTGCTAATACATGTTTTAATGTGTAAAACTTCACTTAACTTTGCATGTATGTCATTCAATATACTCAGTACAATTGATAATATGTGCAGCTTAATTTGGAAATGACAGGAATCTTTTCTATAGTTGACAGTTGCATGATTTATAGCCCTTCAGACAAATGGGTAATGGTCTGTTGGTTATTGTCTTGTACTACACATTATCTTTGAGGAGCAAACAATGTGATCAATTGGCCCCAGTTAAAGTCCCACTCATTATAAGCTAGATGTAGAATTGAATCTTTACTGCACCTTGCCCTGTTACTTGATTCCTCTTGTGCAAATCTTGGCAGAAAACATACAGGTTTAATCACATGGTGATCAGAAATCTGATAACAAAGTAGGGTAATGGAAGTACATACCGCATTTGACATAGTACACGCACTCTGTACTCCAAGAATTAAAGTTTGGATAAATAAGCAGAGACCACCAATAGTGTAGAAGAGTTGGCTCCCTTCATCAATGTTTGGAGATCTCCACTTTGAAGGTGCTTTCTCTCGTCCAATATGATTGCACTGATACAAGCACATGTAAGATGGTTCTCAAGATTGACAATACCAACTTGTGAGATTATTTTAGAGATTGATTTGGTCCTTACATTTCACAGGCAACAGCTTCTGGTTAATAATGATAGAAAGTTTAGAAAAATCTTTGTTTTACATGATTTGGAGTGGAACTTCCTTCCAATCACAGGTAAATGGGTCGAGACATGCTCAGTAATGGATTTATGTATGCAAGTTTTGACCCAAATGAGGGGTGTGCATGCAATTATGGAATGTGTGAGTGATACTTTGAATAGGGTAGTATTAATACAGTTATATGTTTGTGTCCAGTTTTAGAAACAGCAAGGAAGAAAAGGCTTTTTTAGTACTTAAAATCTTGGATGTGAATTTGAAAATGCATTTGGTACGTAATTTATGAAATGATTTATATGCAACAATCTGCATGAAGTGAGTGGCATATTGTATTATTATCATTTCAGTCGTTCATTGAATGAACGGATTTTAATAAATGAATAGAACACCTGTTTCATACATGAATGGCAGCCACTGTTTTTCTGCTTTGGTGAATCTTTTATGAAATTTGAGGCAGATGTGGGATTCCACACAGCAGTAACATGGGAGTTCAAACAATATTCTTGAACTTTTTCCTTCATGTGAAATTTTTGATTAATTAACCAGTCTGCAACACACGCTGCCACCTTGGAGGCAACGATTTCCTAGCCCAACTTGCTCAGACAAATAATGATATATTTTTAATGTAGCCAAATTTTTACGTAGAAAAAAAGAACAAAATTTGAATGTAAAAACTGCTCTCCAGGAATGGTCCTTTACTGGCTAGCTAGTAGGTCCGACTCGAAGTTGTCACCCCCTTATGGGCCAGTAGGTCAGACTTGGAGTTGTTACCCACTTATAGGCTAATAGGTCAGACTTGGAGTTTTCACACCCTTTCAGGCTGGTAGATCAGACCTGGAGTTGTCACCCCTTACAGGCAAGCAGGTCAGGTTTGGAGTTGTCACTCCCTTATGGACTAGTAGGTCAGACTTGGAGTTGTCACTATCTTATGGAATATTAAGTCAGAATTGGAGTTTTTACCGCCTGTACGTATGGGTTGATGGCTAGTACTATCACTAGCAAAGGTCCGAGATAATCAGTCACATTGAAATCTTGTCACACATTTCTGTCTTATGCTCTGACATTTAGCAGCTGTTGCTATAAATCATTATGCATATTCAACTGGTAATAACTTGAACATGTTCCAACCTTTTTAAATGTATTTGAAATATACTCATAAAGTATATACTTTTCATTTAGGGCAGTTGTCATACACACAGAAAACAGAAAAGAAAAACTTGAGCTGCTATGCTGGCGTGAAGGTCTATCTATGTTCAGGTTTTTGCCTGCACATGTGTTACATCATATTATTGGGGATATTCAGATTATTTTTTTTATCCATCAATCCTAGCACTCTGTAGGATTTAGAAAATGTAACAAAACCAGATTTAGATTTCTCATAGACATAAATTAGCAATTTTATGTAGATAAATGAATTACTCAAGAATTCAAATGATCTTACGAGTGAGTGGTATCCATATGGGTACAAGTTAGCTTACAACACAACTGATCATCTAGGTGGGTGTTACCCATTTGGGTACAAGTTAGCTTACAACACAGCTGATCTTCTGGCTGAGTCTTTACCTATAAGGGTACAAGTTAGCTTACAGCACAACTGATCTGGATGAGTGTTACTCATTTGGGTACAAGTTAGCTTACAACACAATTGATCTTTTGGCGGAGTCTTTACCTATATGGGTACAAGTTAGCTTACAGCACAACTGATCTGGGTTAGTGTTACCCATTTGGGCACAAATTAGCTTGCAGCACAACTGATCATCAGAATGAGTGTTACCCATTTGGGTACAAGTTGGCTTACAACACACCTGATCTTCAGGGCGAGTGTTACCCATATGGGTTACAAGTTAGCTTACAACACAACTGATCTTCTGGGTGAGTATTAGTCATATGGGTAGAAGTTAGCTTGCAACACGACTGATCTTCAGGGTGTGTTACCCAGATGGGTACAAGTTATTTCTCCTGTTTGAAACTTGAGCTATGTCGCAGCCTGCATGTGATGACCATATACACCGCTCCCTCGATAATTCGCGCCCGGATAACTCGTGAACCCGCTTATAATGCGGGGTCAGGAGTGGATCCCATTTATTTTAACTAGAAAATACCAAATTTTTTTTTTAAAAATGGCCCCTATTTGTTGAAGGTGAAAAAAATCTTGATCAAAATTAGTAAATGGAACCTTGATATATCGCTCATTTTATCGTCAAAAACAGTGGTTAGTACCTGGAAATTTGAATCAACATCATGAAATTTTCAAGTTTTAATAAGAAGTCATATTTGAATTCATCATGCTTGAGTAATGATTTCTATTTCTGTGCGAGGATTTGAATTCATCATGCTTGAGTAATGATTTCTATTTCTGTGCGAGGATTTGAATTCATCAAGCTTGAGTAATGATTTCCCTTTCTGTGCAAAGATTTGAATTCCTCATGCTTGAGTAATGATTTCCATTTCTATGTAAGGATTTTAATTCCTTATGCTCGAGGAATGATTTCCATTTCTGTGCAAGGATTTGAATTCATCATGCTTGAGTAATGATTTCTATTTCTATGTAAGGATTTGAATTCATCATGCTTGAGTAATGATTTCTATTTCTGTGCGAGGATTTGAATTCATCATGCTTGAGTAATGATTTCTATTTCTGTGCGAGGATTCGAATTCATCATGCTTGAGTAATGATTTCTCTTTCTGTGCAAGGATTTGAATTCATCATGCTTGAGTAATGATTTCCCTCTAGAATTAATCTGGACATACGAGTTTACATATATTCATCCCTGTGGGCTACTTTGGAAATAAATGCAACAGTGTTTCTGGTGAAGATATCACTTTCCTACTTTTCGTTTTCTATCCATGATCATCAACCATGTGTTCTTGGTTGCAGCACAAGCTAATTAAAATCAGTAAGACATCTCTGTCAGTCAATAAAATTGATTGTCGTTTGCTTCCTTGGCAATGAGTGTATCTGTATCATTAAGCCAACTTGGGGTGCACTCAATTCAGTCATTCTATAACCTCAACCATAATGATCTTTTATATTTATTTCCTGGAAAGGGGGGTGGGGAGGACGTTTCTATATGGATGCCATAGTGGCTAATTTCTTCCACTAAATATGAACAATAAGATTCAATGGCACAATAGCCTGAAATAAACACTGGCAGGGGCCCATCTCTTAGAATGTGAATTTTCATCCAGTGATTTAAGAGATGACAGCAGTAGATAGATGTACAGATGAATGGAGGGTATCTTAATATACCATTGGACAAAGCATTGGGATATATGTGCATGGTGTCTTTATCAGTCACCTGTGGGATCTGGGTCTTTTAGGGAGTTATGGGGCAGTTTAATTATGGCACAAAATGTATTTACAGAGTATTTCTGGGAAAGACAGACACTGACTACATATGAGAGGTGATTGTTGAATTAAGATGCAATCATGGAGGTTGTAATGTATACAGTATTTACTCACTTATAAACTGGGTCCAACTGCAAACTGCATGGACCCAGATCTGTCGTCACATGCATTGGCAGACCTGGGTCTGCAGTTTGTGAGGCGTAATCAGTAGAACGAACAACATAGACCCTGATATGAGGCGCATTATGCGATGATAGAGCAGGGTTTACGTTGTCTAAATTGGACGTGATTTATAAGCAAGTGTATATTGTATTTATTATTGTCACATTTAGAGCAACCATTATATTCCTTGATACATGTATGGTTGGCCAACAAAACACCAGGAAATTGTTTCTTCTATAATGAAGTCAGTTCAGTTGGATGCAGTATTTATCCCATGACAAGACCAAGGGGCAAGATTTTACTCAATTTGTTAAACGGTAGTGACGGGTTGTTAAAGCAAGTATTTATAAATGTTGATCGGCTTACCATCAGAAAAGGGCTTATCATTGGATAAATGCAGTTGATCATAAAATAAATAATAATCAAACATTTTTTAGCATGTTTTATTTCACCTGCATGAGACAGATGTAACTTCTGGTGCTGTTACACTCAGGATTAATGTTTTTCAAGTTAGATACAATAACCATGGATATAATTAAGACACAAGGTTTTGTGGAACACTTGCTTAAAGATCTCGGCTGTAATGGTTTGTAAACCATGGTCCATTCTAGACTGTGTGATTGCAGAATTCATGCCGACTTTTAAAAAACTACAGAATGCATGAAAATAGCACATTTTTCAAGCTCTACCTTTATTTTGTTGTTAAATCTCTCCTATGTTCATAATAATTCCCCTTTTATCATATAGATGGGGCAATTTCCCCTTTAAACTATCAGTTCTAGAATAGACCCTGGTATACATGTCTGTTTTCATAGATTTTTGTATTGTTGAATAACCATAAGATCTATTTGTTTACAAAATACTTGCAGTAGTTTTGCTTTGTAGGTATCAAATTGTTCCAAATAATATTCATTGAAATGATGAATTCATATTGTCTACAGTTATATGACAGTAAATAGTGATTTTGTTTCAAAATAAAAAGTATTCTGCAGCATATGAAAAACAAATGTGTAGACACAATGAAGATGTACATATTGATACATGTGAATTTGATGTGTCGACACAATGAAGATGTACATATTGATACATGTGAATTTGATGTGTTGACACAATGAAGATCTACATATTGATACATGTGAATTTGATGTGTCGACACAATGAAGATGTACATGTACATATTGATACGTGTGAATTAACTGTGTAGACACAATGAAGGTACAGGTATTGCAAAAGATGATTGACATAAGAGATGAATTAATGTTGAATAAATAAACAAGGTTAATTTTATTCCTTGACATACTGTTTTGGCACCAGTATGACAACTTGGTTCATAACACAATAATTTTTGTTCACTAAGATGGTGGAAGTTCTAAACAAGCACCATGAACCTTATCAAAGGAGTCTGGATAATACAGTAATCCTAGCTTGATAAAGCCTCTCATCTCCATTATTAATGTGCCAATCATTCTGAGGGTTCTCCAGTTATGTAGTGTTATAACCGGATATGACTAACCATTGCATATATCCTGTATGATACTAGAGATGTATGAGTAAAATCAATTACCTGCTACATTAGTATACTGTTGTACTTGTGGTATTATGTAAACCATGCACACAATCTAAATGGACAAATAAAAGCATGACAATGAATTCTTTTCTTTGTATTTATATATGAAGGTATACACTGTAGTATGTCAAAGTGTATTTTATGCATTAGATCAGTGGTTCTCAAACTTTTTTGTTCGCGGACCACTTGACTGTTAAAGACAATGTTTCATATAGGATAATAATGGAGCTCATGGACCACAGTTTGAGAACCGCTGCATTAGATATATACATTAATTACTATTATTATACATTAATTACTATTATTATACATTAATTACTATGGATCATGACTGACAAGGTCTGAAGTTGAAGAATTTCTTGATATTTGTAGATACAGTAAAACCTGTCATGAGAGACCGCCCCTTCTGCCAGCAAAAAGCGGTCTCTCAAGACAGGTGGTCTCTCATAACAGGTTTGTACAAAAAGACCAGTTTCCAAGGTCGAAATTCAGCACTGTTTAAGAGGGAAAAATAAGCACAATCATGTACATTTATTGTATTCTTTGTTTATAGTTCTTGTTAAAATATTGCATGCATTAATCTGAAAATAATTTTAAATAGTAATAAAGATATACATCTATCATTAAACAGGAATCACATTTATATTTGAAGATCACACGTACATGTACTAGTATTAGCATATGAGTTCGTTTCTAATTGACTCATTGTCTTTTATAACACCCTAAATTTGAGTTTTACCGATGTTTTAAGTGGCTGCTATGTTGCAAACGGTCTCCCATTTTTCACTTCTTTCAATCACATTAATTCTTTCCTCCAATGTTAGAATTTGTTTCTTTTTCATTGGAGGTTCTGCCATTGTTATTAAAGTGCTAGGTGTTAATGTTATAAGGGATCAATTGTAATAACGACTGTAGCGGTTTTGATCAAGCTTTGGGGAAATATGGAATACATATACAATGTACATGTATATGTACCAATGAATGAAATAAAAAGACACAATTAATTTATCCAGAAACAGAATAAATTTATTTAGAGACAAAAGTCAAAGACTTTATTCACCGACGATACAAAGGGATTAACTCTATAAACAGGGTGTAGCCAGCTGCACTAAGGTGAGCATATGACGGTTTGGTAATCTCTGTAACAGCAAAAACACCCCAACAAACAACACAAGCCTTTCACAATGACAATCGAATCCGGAAAACGATTCTCACCTACTGGTATTAAAGACAAAGACCTCATTCACCCCAGGCATTACGGATTAACTCCAAAGAAAAATGATGTATGCGACCGCTATATTGACTTTGGCACTACAATGGCAGTTAGTGACATGTACTTTAGTCTGGTTTACAGTCCAGAACAAAGGACACTACATGCATGACCTGCAAAAGTTAGAAAACCGGTAGCCAGTCTAATTTGTTTTTATAATTTTTTTTTGGGTTAGAACAGTCTTTATTTTGGAAGCGGTCGTTGTTACAAAGGATAAAATAAACGTCAGTGGTGTTTATCTCAGTTCTCGCGATGTTCATTGCAGTATTATTTTAGAACAAGCTGCCATACGCAATTTCGCGATAAATCCTATGGATCATACTTTTGTCTCGCAGAAATAGCCGAAGTATTTCCGAATGAGCAATCGGCATGTACTCTAGTCTGGTGTACAATCTATAACATATGACACTACATTCATGAGCCGTACAATTCAAGAAACCGGTTGCCAGCCTAATTTGTTTTTAATTTTTTGATTTTGTTTTTAACATCTTCGCTTCTTAAGCGGTCGTGGTTACAAAGAGTTAAATAAAGGTCAGTTGTGTTTATCTCTGTTTTTGTGATGCGGTCGCTCATAGCAGTGTCGAAATGCATATTTTGCCAAGAAATCGCGGTCGCTGGTCGCGTTCTGCAGGTGGTCGCTGACGACAGTGCGTTTATATAACAAAATCGATCCGTGCATTACGATTGTGGTCGCTCATGACAGGTGGTCGCTCATAGCAGAGGTCGCTCATGACCGGTTTTACTGTATACATTTTTGTGGTTTTGCTAAAAGTTAATTTTAATTTTAATTGGTACTTGACTTTTGGATTGAGGGAAGTTGTCCTTTTTGTTTTAACTGAAGAAGAATTGCTAAGTGGGTCTTTACATTTATGGCTTGTGGCAGTGACAAAATCCATTAAAATTAGTACCCAACAAAAAACAGTGAATTAACCTTTCTTCATAAAAACTGACAATGTCATACCTTGTGTGGATGCAGCTTACATGTATCTTTATTTCATGAGCCATCCTGGCTTGGAGGCCATTCAGTTTAGTACAGATAATACAGAGATACCATCCAATATGGTCACTATTACTTAAATAGAAAAAAAGACCTTAAAAAACTTCTTCTAAAGAAAGTTCAGAGAAACCATCCCATCTTGAAGGTCTATCCACAATAGAAACAAAATAAACATTTTTAAAATTATTTTTCCTCAAAAGAAATGTAACATATTTTGATCAAAATTGACACCAATCATCTTGGCTGGAAGGACTTTTAACTTTTTTGATCTGCTGCACATAAAAGCTTATATTATAGCTTTCTTCTATCATTTTTCCAGATAAATTCTTACAACTTTGAAAGTGAGAGAAAAAGAAGAGGAGAGGTCCATATTGACAGTGTGCACTTGACTGTAAGAAAGAAGGCCACAGAATGGGATTTATATCCCCAATGATTGGATGTGCCCTCATGTTGGTGAGCTTTGTAATGGGTAAGTTCAGCAATCCATGGAAGAAAGGAAATGTAAAATATAATTTTACAACAAGGTATGATACACAAGAATACTGATTATCTAGATGTGGAGTATTCATATTATTTACTCTTACAGACTCCCACCAATGTGATTCCAAGAAAATTTGGGTTTGAGGAATCACTTTTGTTCTATAGGAAGTTCCTTAACCAAACTACAGTCAAACCTGTCTACAGTGGCCACCCATTGGAAAAGACCAAAGTGGCAGCTGTAGACAGGTGACCTCTGAAGGCAGGTGCAGCTGTCAAACTTGGTTCATGACAAATACATGTACTATGCACCAAATATCATTATCATTATTATTAGTAATAGTAGTATGCTATCAAGATACATGTATTTAGTTTAGCTATCTAGCAAAAAAAAAATAAAAAAATACCACAATAATAAAATAAAAAGTTCCACTTTAATCCATCATGTACATTAAATCATCACTTATCAGTAGAAACAGCATCTAAATAAAATCACTAATTGACAGCTTACCTATGATTTTCAGACACAGGACTTACTTTTTGTTAGGCCAGCTGGTATAATTAGGCATGAAAACAGGTGTTCACATTTAAAACAATTGATGGATTAAGCAGTTGCTCAAACTCACCGAGATCAAATGACAGTCAGCTTTTGTGCCTTTGATAATTAGGGACTGAAAAGAAGCTTCCTGCGGCTATTGTTAGTAGCATATAAACCGTAAGGGATATCACAAGTGCAGAGTATATGTATCTCTACTCATTTGGTGTGATTGTACATAATCTCTTACACTTCAGATTAATGTTGTTCTCAAAATCGTCCAAAATATCTCACTTACATTTAATAATCCCTTGGATCTGAGTTTGCCCGACTCCCATTTCTGCTGCAACTACACAACTACTTTGTCCACTATTCAGCAAATGAATTGCTTTGATTCTCTCATGCAGCGACAAAAACCACATTGCTTTCAAAGCTGACATGTTGACAACTTTGAGTTTGACTCGCAGCGTGACTGGACTACGATATGTACAATTGAGATATGAAATGCTTGAAATGATCACTGCTGATACGCTCCAGTGACCACTTAAGGCAGAATGAAACCAGTGTTTGTTTAGGAAACACCTGGCCTGGCTGCTGACTGCTGAAAGCAGGTGACCATTAAATACAGGGCATTTATATAAGAAATTTGGGGCTGATTACAACGACTTGTGACCAGGTGACTGCTGAACACAGGTGACCGTTATGACAGATTTGACTGTATATGGATGCCCTGCACTTAGGGTAATAAAGAACTCTGTAGATTCTTGGGTCTAATTGTCAGAGGTCATAGTCATGGTAAGTCAGTTTAGAAAATAATGGTTTCTGCACATTGAGTTTAGTTCAGAACTACATAGCCTGTGTAATGGTTCAGGTTATTGAGACCCAATGGTCAATCAGTATTCTCAAGAATTAACCGTACACTACTAGTGGATGACTATTAAACACGAGTTGGGCGTATTATGTGCTGTTCATAATAATCTTGTTTTTCTATACTTGGTTAGTGATGGAGTTGTTTAGTAACATTTGTCTGCTAAGTAATTACTTCCGCTGTCACAGCATTTGGTAAGTTATATTAGACAGTATATTTGTTGCTAAATGAACTACATATAAGACTTAAACGGTAATGTATTCATTATATGTTTTTCACTGTGTTCTAAAGTATGCTATGACTATCTTGAATGCCATATACCACTACAAGGTTCAGGAGGGTACAATCATTGTGTACAGCATGATAAACGAACATGTAACATATAGTCCTGTCCACATGCGTATCTATCAGAGTGCTTGATCTGCACTACTATATATTGAAGATAATAGTCCAGTGGGATAATAAATAGGGTGGACAAATCACTAATATGTGTAGTTGTCCATTGGACTACAAAAAGGGAAACTAGGGTGGCCCACAACACAATTTGATAGCCCACATTTTTCAAGAGATAAACATTTCATTTGGTTGAAGAGCAATGGTAGCTGAAGAATGCTAAAGTTAACTTACAGTACATTTTCTTCAATTAAACAAAAATGTCCGAGAACATTTGGCCAAATGTGATTAGTCATACTTGTTTCATTAAAGAAAAGTAACTGCATGCTAACCGACTTGGCATTCCTCAGCTACCATTCTTCTTCAACCAGTTGCAATGGCACACAAGAGAGTATGAAAAACTCAACCGCTTGATTGGATATACTTCGATCAGGAAAAAGGCATTACAAAAAGTATAGTACGACTAAAGTAATTGGACTTGAATCTGTGCAACAGTGACAATATGGGAAGCCAGCTATGTGAGATATTTTTGAAAATTTGACATCAAGTTCCAGGGTCGACTGACAGGGGAACACACATCATGGCTCTGCTTATTCAAGTAGTAACACTTCAGCCAATCCCTATCATAAATATCAGGGGCTACATCTTACATTGTGGGACTATACAAAATGTTGCACTGTAGTTTATACTTATACTGTTAAAAACGAAATGTGGCCAGTAGTCCAACGGGCTTTAGAACCTTACAGTTGTCCGAAAACAAAATTGAGTAGTTCTGGGCACGCAAACTACCAAGTTGTCCAACCCTGGTGATACCATGAATAGTTTTATATTTTTTAAAACATGCTTTACAAGGGATAATAATTGTTAATGACACTTAAGGAGGTTAGAGGATATTCTAGAAATTAACAGTATTATAATCCAGTGTCTTTATTGCCTTCTTTCAGCTACTAAATTTAACCACAGTTACCAGGTTCTTTTTGCTGATTATGAGATTTGTCAGACCCAGGAATAGAAAAGGTGCTTTGCAACAGATATCTAGTGATTATAATGTTTTCACTACAATAACTGAATGTGGCAGTTGACTTTCATTTTCTCCATGTGTATCATCTACTCGTTTTACTACCTGCCTGTTTTATCCCTAATTCATTCGGCTTTTTTGAACAAGATGGCAGAAAGAAAGCCAAGACAAAAATGAATCTGTTTGATCATAGGTCAATGCAGAAATGTATTTATAATTTTATCTAGGAAAATAAGTGTTATGCTCTAGTCAACTTTTGCACAAATGCATTCACTCTCTTTTTATAGGGGATGTCCCTCCTAACATGTTAACAACTGTTTTCAACATACAGTATGTGAAGCCGAACAGTATTGCAAAAGAAAGGTGTCAGGCTGGTGGAGATCCTAAACCCATGTAAGTACCCCTTTACTCTGTCAATGATAGGTGAGTACATCAATACTTGCTTATTCCTTTGCCTTGCATAAGTACATTTGGATCCCTCTACCACATTCCAGTGGAAGTGCCTTTCATTGCCTTGATCTGATTCTCATACAAGCGCATCTGGACGCCTGAACACCACCTGCATAGAAGCATGTTTTGATGCCTTCAGTAAACATCGTCCATTTTGAACTGGTTTTCATAGCACCACCTTTGCGGAAAACTCCCTATTAGAAACCATAGTCTCTGAAGTAAATGACCATTATATCACATCATATGATTGCTATTTAAGGTATAGTCATAATCTGCTATTTAACTCGTTAACCACTAGCACCACGTTTATGCATCATGAGGTTGTACCCTACTTCCGAGCTCTAACCTCAACATCATTAAAGATACACTAAAGTGGATGGTATTGCAGGAAAGTAGACAGACGTAGCTCTGCAATGATACCAAATAATGTCGACTATCTAGCTGCATTATAAACTACAGCGGAAAAAACGTAATGTTTGAGACCCGATTTTATTTAGGTGCACACGGACAGATGAACCTATGACAAAAATATAATAAGTTTGAGATTTGTAGTAAAAAGGGGGCCAGGACACAAAAATTAGGGGTACAATATGAAGAAAAAAAAGAAAAGGAAAAAAAAAAAAGAGATCCAACTTTTACCCTTCTGCACATATAATAGTCAATCAAAAAAGTTGTTGATACACATAAGCGTCTGACTAAATGAAAAACTCTCTGAAGCAGATGTGTTTGGCTGCATTCAGAAGTAACCTCAAAAATACATTTCCTACCCCCATTTCAGGCGTAAATGAAAAGAATCTACCGGGGTTAATGAGTTAAAGTAACTGGGTCAGATTCTTCTTTATCCAAAATGGAGGCCATGGATTTGGTTCAGCACTTTCTCAGTTTGGATGATTAGAATTATGACTATGAAGGTTTCAAGAAGTCAGATATAGGCTCCAGTATCAATGTAGGGAACACTGATTTTGATCAAAATTTGGATGATTTAATGATACAGAAAGAGACAATGAACTGGTAGATTTAGAGGTTGAGAAAGGTCAGCTATGGTTGGTCACACAACTTCAGTGAGTTGACAGTGAATGAATCTCTTGCAAAATTTTAAAGCATATACAAAATTCTTCTATGAAAAATAATTATACTGCCATACAGATCAGATTTTACTCCTCAACCAATCTATATAACAAACGTGTACAAAAAGGTAAAATGATTAAAAATTTATGTTGATCATAACATAAACTATACTGCTCTAACAGATGCTCTGAGGTAACAGGTTAAAGCAACTTTACTTAATAACTACCACAGTACTCTGGTCATAGATAGGTGAGCAGAACAAGACTTGATTATTTCCATTATATTCTGTCAGGGTTAGCTGGGTACTACTGTTGTCAGGGTCGTGAGTATCACTTTGATATGCTGTCAGTGCCATGTGAATACCACTCTAATCTGTGGGGGTGGGTAACCATATAGAACAATCTGGTTTCCCAGTAAATTATCTGGTTGTCTGAATAAATATCTTTAAGGAATTCCAATTTAATGAATCTGTGATTACAAATTTAGTATTAGTGTTCTTACAAATTATGTCAAAATGGGTTTCAAAATATCTATTCTTTATCTGTCTTTTCATATAGAGAGCCCATTTGATTAATTTTGCATCATGGCAAACATACCTACTGTAAACCATTGCTGTCAAAGGCAGGTGGTCTGGCTGGGCTTTGACTGGGAGTCATATGGTTGCACAGCATTCATTTTAAGTTGTCCAGTGCTAATTGACAATGAATTTTTCTGCCATTGAGTAGCATAATACTGTGTCAGGGCCATTGAAGTACCACTTTGATGTCTGAGCGTATGTGAGTACCACTGTAATTTGTCAGTATTCATAAAGTACCATGATACTGCGTCGGGGCCATATGAGTACACCACTTTGATCTGTGGGGATATGCATAAGCACCATTGTAATTTTTTATCTAGGCCTGCACAATGTGCACCTTTATAGGACTCGCGGTATAATTTAACTCCCATAATAAACATATGGAAACATCATGGTATTAAAAATTCAATAACTTCAAATTTCTGAACGCTTATGATCAAACCTATATTTATCAGTATAGACATATCCTTGATGCAAGCTTCTGTGTAGAGAAAACTATATGAGCTGCAGCATTTTTTTTATCTAGATTGTTTTCAGTTCTGCATCAAAGAGTCGGGTGCTAATTTCAGAAATGAGTTTTCCAAACTCAAGTCTGTAAAAGGACTGAAATTCCATCAATAAAACTGTGTATCTATTTTGTTCAGTTACAACTAGGATAAACTCTCAAAAGATTCTTTTGGCTAAAATGTTTACTTTCATTATCAAACAATCTTTGCCAGGCAAACCTATATATACTGTATTTTATGTTTACCCATTTCTAGACTGGTATTCATTCGTCCATATCATTAGTACCGTGAGTCCTGCAGCTAACAGCATAGACCAGACTTGCCATCACATAATGTACCAGCAGATCAGAAATGTTTGTTAGAAACTATGAGTAACTGATTGCATGTAGTGTTTGATCAACCAGTGCATTATTGGTATGAATTAAACACATATACAAAAGTACATATGGTTTTTGTTCTAAGTCCGAGGACGGAACAAGTTTGGCATGGCATAGGGATATGGCAAGGCTGTCAGGCAGAGACGTATTCATGGGCTGTATCAAATGAGTTTTTACCCCAATTCGGCAATGTCAATATGATAACATAAGTGACAGCACCAAAATAGTTCTTGTCAGGGTGTGTATTACAGAAGTAAAGAACATCCTTATTAAACACTAAATTAACCATGTAAGATTAAATGGGTACATAATAAAAAACATATACTGTAGCCTGATTCAAGCATTAAGTTTGAAGGCATTTTACCAGTACTAATAGTCTATCTGACTATCACATGCAAGTACTGTTAAAAAAATTTAAATTGGCATCAACCGAAAACTTTATTTAATTTTTTTTTAAACAAATGTAACAGAGAGAAAGTGTGTAATAACATTACTTTGACTGATTTTTGTTATAGATACATTTGGAAGAAGGATGGAAATGTACTGACATCTGATTCGCATTATGCTATTAATCAAAACACTGGTGAGATAGAAATCAGAAGTGTGACAGTGCAAAATGGAGAGGGGACGTACCAGTGTTTTGCTAAAAATAACATGGGAACAGCACTGTCAGGATTTTGGGAAGTCAGAATAGCATGTAAGTCTAATTTGTACTCCCTTTGCTTTTAACTTTACAGTAAAGATGTGTTGCTTTGATTTAATATTTAGATTTTCTTTTGTTTCTATTACCGAAGAGTCCAATAAATAGGTCTTATGAAGTACAACAAAGAAATTAATATTTATAAGGCAATCATGAACTGTTCTCGAGGGATACCATGATTACGTTTTTTCTCTCCAATCGATGAATAGACAAAAGCGACATATCCGTGCCTGCTCATTAGCATCTTATTTTCTGTAAAGCAGAAGATTTATTTTCATTGGAAATTGTATCACCAAATTAGAGACAGATTCTTGGTTTATATTGTAATATTTATGCAGTTGAGATGAAAAAGAATGAAGTTTTAACCATTCTTGTGTAGTGCAGACTGACAAGCTGGTTGTAGATAGGAACTTGGAGATTTTTTATTTGAGCCATTGGTTAGAAGACATACTTACCTTAAAATTGACCACTAAAATTAAGCAGATTGAGACCGAAGGAAATTATTGTATAGTCAAATTATAGCATTATTAAGGTACCAATTTCAAGCCACTTGAGTAAGTTATATGTTGACTTCGTAATGACAGTCATTAATACTGATAGCCTTTGATATTGCATCAGTAACCAGCAGCAGTATCTTCAATTCAGTTAAATATATTTGTGAATTTAACTATAATTTCAGCTCTAACTGGTTTTGAGCAAGTGAAGATCAGCTCCCCATCGGTGAATGCATATTCATATTACAGCATGCCATGTGTACATCAGCCCAGCAGCGTGCCGGCATCAAAGTTGGATTGGTTAGTTGGAGCTGGCGATAACTCTGCTTTTCCAATGTCTCTAGATGACAAACGCAGAACTGTTATAGATGCTGATGGTAATAGGATTTCATTGTCATTTTTTTTTTTGAGCAGAATTCACTATTTTCTGTGAAATATTTGTTTTTCATTGTTTTGGGAAATTATTACATTTTTGTTGGTACTAAAATCCATGGATTTTGGAAGGGTCCTATTGTTTCCACAGAAGAATCATTGTTCATTGGGTCCTTGAAATCGTGGTTTCTAGCAATCAAGAAATACATAAACATTTCACAGTATTTTGACTTTTCTGCCTGCTGTTTTTTCCCTCCAAAACTCTTATATTATATATAAATGTTGCTCTCATTTGCCGCTGATTTTTACATGTTACTTTCTGTTCAAATATTGTGGTAAAAGACTGAAAACTGAAACAATTTTTCTACGTAGGATCTGTAACATGACATTGTGTAAGGTGATTGAATAAAGTCTAAGTCCTCTGAACGCATTTTGGGGTCATTTCTTATTTCATAATGCTATATTGGGGTTTTATTGCATAAAGTAATTAGATTTCCATACATGATAAAGTAATCTTGCGGCTGTGCAAATTTCCATTTAAATTTGTGAAACGTGTTGAACAATGTTAATCTTTCACTTATCAAGACTTACAAAAGATATAAATTAAAGTACAAATTTCATAAATTACGTCAATTTAAAAGTCGTGTAAAATTCTATATTTATTTTGTTCGTCATATTAGTAGTCTATATAAGCAATTCAAGTTGATCAATGTGTTTTACTGTTGTTCGTTCTGTGTCTATATTACTCAAGTTAATATGCTGTTCTCTTTTTCAACTGGCAGGAACTCTTCATTTTCTCTATGTAATTGCTACAGACAGCTCAAATAACCCTTACAGATGCCAGCTATTCAACAATATTATTGGCATAAAGGCTGTATCCCAGGAAACATTCAATTTGAATGTTTTACCAGGTAAGAGTTATCTCCCTATTATTTTTTTTCAGGTACCATCTCTGTTTCTACATTTCAGAGCTTAGCATGTGAATGAGTAGAATGTTTGGTTGGTCTTCATCCTGCAATTTAACAGCTAGTGTTCACAAATTGCAGTCTCCAGATTTTAATCTGACTTAGTAGGTTCAGAATAAGCATATGAAAAGTCATGTTTTCCTATTAAAGCATTACCTTCTGTAGACCATGTTTTGCAGCTCTCTTTTAAAAGGAAATATCCCATAAAAGAATAAAAGATTCAGGAAATCATGTCATTTCAACATCCAGATGTTTGTTATATTATATTTGATGAGTTCGTAATGTTAAATGGTGTCATTACACCCTTGCTACACGGTGAAGTGTACGATGTTATTTTGTTCTCCTTGCCATCAGTCTGTTCCCAATTTTATTTCCCCAAATGTACTCTAGTTCTCTGCCATATATTGTTACCAAACTTTGTAAGTAGCTTGCATTTGGTGGAAAGAATAGACCGGTCATTTTTGGGCATGAATGGTCGGAAGTCAAGGTTACAGGAACTGAAAGAGAAAGAAAACTGTTTCCACCCAATAACTTCATATGTATACCAGGTTCCATGACCAAACTTTGTAGATGGCTGCATTTGAAATAAGAAAGACACATTGATTTTTAGCTCTACTAGTCGGAGACCAGAAGAGCCTATGGGATGGTCTGTCATCCATCGTCTGTCCATCCGTTAGCACAAGATTGTTATCGCTACTCCTCCTAAACTACTTGGAGGAATGCCATCAAACTTTACACACACATTCATGCCATGGTCTAGTTGGTCCTAAGTGAAAATGGTGCTGATTTGACATCCAAAATAGCCACCACTGCTACCATCTTGAAAATATTGTTATTGCTACTACTCCTACATGGATGGTAATGTTAACATAGGGTTTTCACTAAAAGACTTCTTATGATATCAAGTTGGCCCTAAATGCAAATGGTGCTGATCTGAAAATCTTGTTTTTTCTACTCTTCCTGAATGGATGGTAGTATCATCATGGAGTTTTTACTAAAAGACTTCTTATCATGTTTGGTTGGTTTTGAATGAAAATGGTGCCGATCTGACTTCCAATATGTTTGCCACAGGGGCCATTTTGACCAAAATACTTGTTATGATGTCCAGTTGGTCCTAAATGAACATGGTGATGATCTGATATCCAATATGGCAGTCATCCAGCAGCCATCTTGAAAATATTGTTATAGCTACTCTTGGATGGAGGGTCATATCAACATGATGTTGTCACTAAAAAACTTCTTATGGTGACTAGTTGGTCCTAAAGGAAATGGATGCCGATCTGACATCCAATGTGACCACCATAGCAGCCATCTTGAAAATCTTGTTATTGCTACTCCTGAATGGAAAATCATATTGAGATAGAGTTTCATCAAAAGATTTCTTATGATGTCTATTTGTTCCTAATTGAAAATGGTGATGGTCTGTGTCTTATATGGCTGCCACAGTGGCCAGCTTGAAAATCTTGTTATAATGTTTTGTTGATTCTAAATTTAAATGGTGCTGATCTGATATCCAATATGTGGCCAATCCCTTGAAAATCTTGTTTTCGTTAGACTTCTTAAATGGAAAGTCATTTTGACATGGGTTTTCATCAGAAGAGTTCTTATGGTGTCTAGTTGGTCCTTGATGACACTGAATAACCTTCAGTATGGCCACAAAGGTCAGATTCAGAGTGATGCCATGATGGAAGACTTTCCACAGATTAACTTAAGTCCTGTACCTCAACCATGGCCAAACCATTGTCGATGACTTGCACTCGAGACAAGAAGACCACATATCTATCTTGGGTCAATAGTACAAACATTAAAGTTGTAGAGAGTGAAAGAAGAAATACGATTTCTGTTAAATAACTTAACATGGTTGATGTGTAATGTAGCAATTCTTTTGTTTTTATTGTCGAGCCCAAGTTTGTGGAAGTGAATCACTTTTCTGTGGCTTCAGTTGCAACAATTTGATAAGGTTTTAGCTAAAGTTTCTTATTTGCATATATTTCCTCAACTCCTTAATAGATTCTTATCATACTTGGCATTAATCATTATGAAGATAAAACAATGCATTCTAACAAAATACTCGCTCACCCCTTTTACCGCGGGGTCAAGGTCCCAGTCATCGAAAATTTGCATTAAGGTTTGGACTAAAGATTATTTTTGATTTGCTAATATTTCTTTAATCCCTTGATAGATTCTCATCATACTTGTCATTAACCATTATGAAGCTAAGACAATTTGTTCTGTGACATACATGCTTGCTTCTTTGACCTTGTCAAGTTGACAGTCATACAAAATTAGTGTCAGGGATTTGAATGTTTTTTAATTTGCAGATAATTTCCCAACATCTTGATGCATTTTCATCATACTAGGGATGAATTATTATGTAGATAAGGCAATTAATTTGATGATGTGCATGCTTATCCCTTTGACCTTGGAGTCAAAGTTACAGAAAATTTGTGTTAAGGTTTTGGTTAAAGTTTTTTCATTTCCTTATATTTTTTAATCCCCTTAATATATTTTCTTCTTGGGTTGAATCATTATGAAGTTGAGACCCTTTGATCTTAGGGTCACGCTCATACATTTTATGGCAAAACCAACCACTCTGAAAGTTTTGGAGACTTAACTTTAATAGATTTCAGATTCCAGAAAGATTCTCTGCAGTCACTTGCATATCAAAACATTGTTTTCACTGTGTTTTAGTTCCTGAAGTGACGTCCAAACCCATCTTGAAATATTCCAAATCAGTTGAAGGGATTATTGGATCGAAGGCCACTCTACTGTGTATCTTTGCTGGAGTGTAAGTGAAAGTATTAGGTCAGAAATCTGTCTACAAAGTTAATACATCATTTGATGCTAAAGGATTTACTCTCTTCCTCAGGTTTTAACATGGGTAACTCTGGCTTATCAATGTAGTTTGTGTATAATCAATTCAAATTAACCACTAATCCACTTTTTAGCAAGGTATAAAACATAATTTCAGCTGCACATGTAGTGTGTGTGTATGTATGTTCGGACAAGAGTGGATCGGTCTCTTAACAAGTTACACTACATAACATATGCAGATTTCAGAAAAGTTTCACTACATAATTAAAAGTTCCATCTCAGTCACTAGGAATATTTGAAAAAGAAAACAAAATTGTCTTTAATGGAATAGTCACACTGGAGATGATGCAGAGAAGCATCAGTTTGTCTGTATGATCAATGGTGGGACTTGCTGCATAGATGGTTTTTGCATCACACTATTAGATGTTATTTTATAGCCCACCATGACAATGATGGGGGATACAGTGTTATCTTTGTCAGTCCATCTCTCTGTCCCTCTGTCTGTCTGACCTTGTTCTGGTTTTGCATTAATGTAATGTCAGGTTCTGTGGTGGGGCATGTGTGTTCTATGAACATTTTTAAAGTCAGTCCCTGCATACAGAATTCATGGGTTTATTGATTGGTGGTTAATAGCAAATGCAAACATGAAAGATTATATTGTGCTGAAGCAATCTGAGTAAAGTTTTTGCTTACAGATACACCACGATGGCTTACCGTAGTCTGGTCTTGGACGGATTTCATCTCGCACCCTTTTGATCCCATTTCGAGCATCCTAACACTGATCCATGGCAGCTCATATATGTCGAGCTGAATGTTGAAAAATGTGCTTTATGGTGCATGAGAATAGTGCATCATGGGTTTGCTTTGTTAACAATTGGGTTTTGTATGATACAAAATGAAATATGGGATTATTTTGCTCTCTGATATTGCTTGCCTACAGCATTTAACACCCTACGTACAAAAACAATGTATTTAGAGGCTACATATTGTAATCATACTTAATCCTGTTAAAGCTTATGCCAAACAAACCTGTTTTTCTTTAAAGACATTGTAGTCTATCTTTTGTCCTCTGAGGGCCCTTAAGAAAATCCCAGCTTGGAGTTGGGTTTTTTCCTTGTCCATATAAAGATCAAAATATATAGTGTCTACAAAAATGTAACTTCTATTTTCTTTCTGTCTGCAGCCCAATCCCAGAAGTAGAGTGGTTGAAGGATGGTGCAAAGCTTCCAGATGCAAATCCGAGGTTCGTGAAGGATCCTGATGACTCTACAGGACGGAAATTAATAATTTCAAGGCTGGAAATAAACGATGAGGGAGTCTATGTATGCCGTGCTACTAATACACTTGGCTCAAATGAGGGAACCGTCAAGGTCAAGATCACAGGTATAGAAATAAGAGGAAAAAATGAAAATTCCATCTGAAATTGAGAATTGCTTTCGAGCTGGTACAGTGATTAATTGTCAGGAATGTCATTCTGCAAATGAGCCTGTATAGAGTATTTGCAAAAACAAAGAAAGAGCTTGTTTTGCATGCACCTGTGAATGGTGAAACATAGTGTTGCATCTGAAGTGCGTTTCTGACTGGAGGAATTTCAAGCCCTTCATGTCTGTTGCATTGTATACATTATCTTTTACCCAGTTTAGTTTGTATTGCTAAAATAGTAGCAAACTGTATGGTCTTAATAAAATTAGTAACAAAGCATAGATGCTTTTAGAAGGAGAATACCACAATAATTCCGCAAATAAGGTTTCATATTTTAATATAAATTCTTTAGTGTCAAAAAGAAAAGAAAATGTTGAATAAATATTTTAAGGCTTATTTAGAGCAGTCTGTATAGGGATAATATAAAGGACCATGAAACTGTGGAGGTGTGATCTTCCTTCTGATCTCTTATAAACTGGTATCACTTCAGCTCTCTAAGACATCAGTACTTTGCATAATTTACCTGTGGATTTGTAAAAGCCTCGCACAAACTCTTCAGTCCTGGTCTCTTGTGTTGTAAAATATCCTTAGCTGTTGCAAAAATTATTCCAATGGTTTTTTTCTTTTTTGTTGAATTTTTTGTAATATTCTGGAGTATACGTGACCTTTTGGAAATTCGTGAGCTAAAAAATTGTTTCCCAGAAGTGAAAATATACTGTACCTTGGTTGGTACCCTTTAGAAGTCTTTTGTATCATGATGTGCTAGGGTTTCCTGACTTGTATGCAATGACAGCAGAGGTGTTTGAAAGTCATATTTTCAGTGTTGCATACAGGCTGCATAGTTATGGGATTCTCCCCATTCTGCGAGCAGCTTCAACAAGAATAGTTTAAAGGGGGAGAAGTTGCACAAAAGAAATGAAATTTCTGCATGTTTTATGTAATGGTACACAATGTAGTCAATTCAAAATTTTATATGTGGGGCATCAAAATGGACAACAGTCTCCTTTCCATAAGCCAGTACTGTTTAGCATAGTTTATATTTAGAACTGGGATCCAATGGAAATTTGTCACATGAACCTGGACATACCAGTAGTTGCCTTCTTGGCGCATATGCAGTGTTGCACATCATATCCCAAGTGCCATGGACACTGTGTCTGCTACACTCCAAATTTTGTGTTACATGCAACATTTTGGATGGACAGAGGAAAGTAATAATACATAATGCACTAATAGTACTATAAAAAGAGATACTCCTATTTGTTTCAACAGTTTTGCCACCTCAACTTTGTGGCCTGCACTGTTGCCACCTCAACTTTGTGGCCTGCACTGTACTATCATATTTTCCTTGGACACTTACATTATTGCAATAAAAGTTGTATCATGTGCTCAACTAACTCATGAAATCGTTGACATTATTTAATATCTGGTTAACCTGATATGAGCTGCACCATGAAATTTTCCATTCCAGATCTTGCTATCATGTAACTTTAGTGTACACATTATCTACCAGCATTTATTATAATAAATATCTCTGATTTTTAAATTACTTTACTTTCCAAAGTAACAAATCTCCAAATTGTGTATTTGTATAAATGTAGCCTCTTTTTGTCGTTATTTCAACCTCAAAATAAATTAAATCTTCCTTGCTGTAGGGGTGAATTTAGCCTCAAAAATACATTACACCAATGACCCATTAAACATTTTACATTGCAACTCGGCCGACTCGGCCGACTACCACAAACCTTGAATATTTTCATAGCCAGATACATTGTTTTAAAATAGATGTTCATTGCCATCCTACATTTCTTTTAACCATTCACAACTTTGGCCATTGCTAGTGCCAACAGACACATGAATGGGCAGCCACTAATGGAAAGTTGTAGGTGTATTTTTCCCTTTTTTTTTTTCTGATTAAAAAGCGTGCCTATGGGGGTGCACAGCACAGGTCAGTGATTTCTGCACTTTGATTGATTCATTGCAATTTCTTTAGCATTTTTTAAGATAAACTACACTTTATTTGTTGCAGAGCAAATATAGTCTCATATTTATACAAAATGGTGTTAAAGTGTTAAAATGCAAATTTTTTCTTGCTTTTATATCTACACATAAACAGCACATTGCCTTCATTATATACCATTATGCTTCATGAAAATGACAGTTAAGAGCCAATTAAGTATCAAGCAGTATTATTTAGCCAAGGTTAATGAGCAACCCAGTCAACTGCATTTTTCTTTTTTTTTTTAATTTTTTTAAATTTTTAGAATCCATCTGTGAAAGTGTTGTAGCCCCACTGAGTGTTTTTCTTGGTAGATTTTGAGTATTGCTACTCTGAGATATTTAAGAGATCTTGCTCTTTAAGACATTTAAAGCGTTTTGATCTGTGTTAATCCTGCATGTAAACTGGCAACTGAACTGGTGTTGGTTCATTTATAATGCTTGAAAACTCCCTTCTGATATTTCTTCCACATCAAAAGGCTTATCATATATTGATGGGTCAATGTTTTTAATGTCTTCATGCAGGAAATCTATCTGATCTGGCAAATTTATCGAAAATTCTCCCTATTCTGACATTTTGGACATGGCAGTTTGATGGAGAATACCGGTGACCACTGACCTTGAACTAGCGTGCTTGCAACATTTTTATCCTGTTTTTTTTTCTCATCATATTTAATATAAATAATAATTATTTATTCATAAAAAGTACAAATATGTGTTGTTTTAGTCTCTAATTCAGTTCATTAGAAAATTTTGAAACAAATTGTAACATATTTCTTTTGTTGTGAAGGCATACGTCTGCCTTCACTTGCAGTGTTTATCTTTTGATTTGCCTGTGACTTTGTTTATAGAAGTTGGTATTTTTAGAAAAGTAGTTCTCCTCACAGTTTATACAGAAAAAAACACAGCTCAAATTGATCACATGTTTACGTTCTGACCAATGAAAATCATAGTAATTTTTACCAGATAATACTACTGTAAATATTATAATAAATATCTCTGTTTTCTGAACTACTTTTCTTTCCAAAGTAACAAATCATTAATTGAATTCCAAATTGTGTATTTGCATAAATGTAGCCTCTTTTGTTGTACCTTCAGCCTCAAAATAAATTAAATCTTTCTCGCCTGAGGGGTGAATTTAGCCTTGAAAATACATTACATTAACGACCCGTTAAACACTTTACATTGAAACTCTGCCAACTACCACAAACCTTGAATATTTTCGTTGCCAGATACATTGTTTTAAAATAGATGTTCATTGCCATCTTATACTTTTTTAACCATTCACAACTTTGGCCATTGCTAGTGCCAACAGAGACATCGATGGACAGCCACTAATGGAAAGTTGTAAGCGTATTTTTCCTTTTTTTTTTCTGATGAAAAAGTGCACCGGGGGTGGGTGGGGGTGCACAGCACAGGGTCAAGATTTGGGGGACATATGACAAAAAAATTGCAGGAAATCCTTGCGCCCACACTCAATGTGCAACACTGCATATCAGGTGTTGTAACTTATTCAGTGAAGAGGATAATCATTTTTTTTTCTATGGAGTACAGACAATGAGGATAATATAAACATCCTTCTGATAATGACAGCACCATTAAATGGTAAGTTAGGAAAAATAGCAATTTGATGAGTGAATCCCCTTCCTCCCTGCAGTACCTCCCCCACTTTTGGGTAGTTAGGAAAAATAGCAATTTGATGAGTGAACCCCCTTCCTCCCTGCAGTACCTCCCCCACTTTAGGTAGGCTGAGGGGGAATTCACCTATCTTATAAATTCCTGGATGCAACACTGTATATCATCTATATCAGTCATTGTAATTGGCAGAAACTTTCGTGCAGTATAGCTATATGCCTAAAACTTGTATAGCAGGGTTTTTCTGTTTTGCCTCCTCAATACAGGCAAGACACCAAGGTATGCAGAATAGAGCTCGCAAACTCATGAAAAAGTTCTTGTACTTTGGTGGTTAAGTTGAAAAGTGATCAAATTTGAGGTTGGCTCCAAACCATACTGGAAACCTGGATAAAGTGCTTGAAAACGCATAGTAGTCCTTGAAAAGTGATTGAATTTCAAAATGTATTTCATTAGAAAAGACTAATTTACTGATATAAATAAAAAAGTCAGAAACTCCATCTTCCTGAAATTGTACTTCAGTGTTGGGTCATGGACATTTCAGTAAGATTTGTAGTTCGGTGACTTTCTTCTCATCCTCATTTGGGACTGTAACCACCTCAGCTGGTATAAATTAACGTATTCTGGGTTGACTGGGCCATTAAGTTTGATAAATAATGCCTTTCCGGTACTTGCGATTAGAAGCAGTATTTTCAAATGTGATTGCTATAAATAAAGCAATCAACAGAATTACAGTGTGTTTGTCAAGATGAAGTTGGCATTAGATCAGTGGAATAAAGTGCTTTGAAGTCTCATGGCAAGGGTGAAAGCACAGAAGGAATGAAGTATCAAAAATAGGAATGAATTTATATTGTCTGCTCAAACATGTAAAGGTTGTTGACAGAAAGTCCAGCAAATAAGACTGCAAACTCCCAAACTGATGTAAATGAAATGACTGCAATCCCCATTCTCTCTCCCAGTCCCCATCCCCAATCAACTTAGCTAGTGTCTTCTACTAGGCCTAGTTAAAAAAAAGTATGAGTTCTTGACAACGAATGAAATACATAATCTGAAATTTGTTTGACTCTGTACATCAAAATCAACATTATTCCAGATCCTATGTTCATACATAGTTAATTATAGTGCTTAAAAATTAATTTTCTGTCCTTGAAAAATCCATGGCAGCCATCTTGAAAATCTTGTTATTGTTACTTCTGAACAGATGGTCATATCAGCATCGGCTTTTCACTACAACGGGAATCTTGAAAATCATGTTATAGCTACTCCTCCTTGGATGGTCATATCAACATGGTGTTTTTACTGAAAGACTTTTTATGATGTCTAGTTGGTCCTAAATAAAATTGATGCCAATCTGACATTCAATATGAACACCGTGGTGGCCATCTTGAAAATCTTATCACAACTCCACCGGCATAGAAAGTCATATTGTCATGGTTGTTTTCCCTAAGAGACACCTTATGATGTCCAGTTGGTCATAAAATGAAAATGGTACCAATCTGACATTGAATGTGGCCACCACACAGCAAGTAACTTGAAAATCTTGTTATCACTACTCCTTCGGAACAGATGGACAGATCAACAAGAGGTTTTCACAAAAAGACTTCTTATGATATCTAGCAAGTCTTAAATGAAAATGGCACCGATCTGATGTCCAAAATGGCCACCACAGTAGCCATCTTGAAAATCTTGTTGTAGCTACTCCTCTTGAACATAAAGTCATATTGACATGGAGTTTTCACCACAAGACTGCTTATGATGTCTAGTTGGTCCTAAATGAAAATTGTGCCGATGTGAGCTCCACTATAGCTGCCACATTGGCCATCTTGAAAATCTTATCACTACTCCTCCTGAATGGAAAGTCATATTGACATGGCATTTTCACCAGAAGACTTATTAAGATGTCTAGTTAGTTGTAAATGAAAATGGTACCGATATGATGTCTAATATTGCTGCCACAGTGGCCAGCTTCAAAATCTTGTTATCACTACTCCAGAATTAATGTACACATCAGCATGGGGTTTTCACTTGAAGACTTATTATAACATTTTCTTCATCTGTAATTAAAATGGTACTGATCTGATGTCTAGTAAGTGGCCATCTTGAAAATCTTGTTTTCACTACTCTTAAATGGAAAGCCATTTTGACATCGGGTTTTCATCAGAAGAGTTCTTATGGTATCTAGTCGGTCCTAATTGAAAATTACTAACTCTCAATATGACCACCATAGTTGCTATCATGAAAATATTGTTATCTCTGCTTCTCCCAAATGGATAGTTATATCAACATTGGGTTTTTACAAATAGATTTCTTATGATACCTATTTGGTCCTAAATGAAAATTGTACCAGTCATACATCCAAATATGGCTGTCACAACAGCTGTCTTGAAAATCTCATCACTAATCCCCCTGAATGGTGATCATTATGGCATGGAGTTTTATAACAGTGTCTACTTGGTCCTAAATGAAAAGAGGTCCCCAGGTGGCTGAGTGGTATAAAGTGTTCACCTTTACAGACCACTCACATCTCACCTATGTCTGTGTGGGTTCCAGTGATTGCTCAACCAGTGTGGGTATGTGAGAAAGCTTGCTAGTAACTTCCTGTGGGTCAGTGGTTCTTCCTCCACCAAATATACTGGCCACCATGTGTAGTCTATCATGTGCTGAAAAAAAACATTAAACCCCACAAAACCAAACCAACCTAAATGAAAATGGTACTGGTCTGACATCTAATGTGTCTTTCACAGCAGCTACTTTGAAAATCTTGTTATCGCTGAAGAATATCAGAGATGGTTTCAACACTGAGCAGTTAAAAGAAAGAATGGTGTTTTATTCAATTCCTGGAAATTCTTTTTGCGCAGTAGAGTGTCGGTCTTTTCTAGAGCGTTTAGCCTAATATATTTTTGAACACATTTTGTTGAATTCCTGGAAACTTTTGCCCATTAGAGTGTCGGTCCTTTCTAGAGCCTTTTGTTTAATACATTTTTGAACTCATTCAGCCTTATTTTTTGGGTGTAGTGGGGGCATACATGTTTCTCAAACAACAGTCTAGTGTCTTCCCTTGCAGCCAGATTTGAACTTGTCACATATATGTCTGCCCATCTCTTTGTCTGTATATGTCAACTTCCAATATAACACTTGATTCTTCTGTGCTACAGGTGCTCCCCAGTGGACTAAAGGACCTCTTCAATCGATCCGGGTCCCAGTTGGATCAACAGCTAAATTCCAGTGTGACACAGTCTCCCATCATGCCACTAGCAGTTTTCCCATGTGGATGACAAATGGAAAGCCCATTATTGGTCAGTTCTTTAGTTTTCACAGTTTGCTTCCATTATTGGAACTTGTCTTACATCATAAACACTCTCTCGCTGTCTTGTCACTATTTCAATTTTTTTCAAAGTTTTTCAGCTGTGCTAGCATGGTTGGACATAGAGGTCTCATTTTTAATGCAAGTGGTAGTGGTGGTGATGGTGTTTACAGTGTCAACAATGCCAACGTTTTGTGTTGAAGATTTTCTAAGATATTCTTGGTGGAGGAGACGTAAACATATGGACCAAAGTAGGACACCATGTTCCGTGGAGCACGTTAGGATATCTGCTGTAACTTGACTGTACTGAACACTATGTTTCAGTGACAAGGCAAAATTAGATTTCTGAAGATAAGTGGCGCCATTTTTGGAACTTTTCTTACAAGATAAGAACTTTATCACCGTCGCCTCACTATTTCGATTTATTTTTTTCTTTTCAAGTTTTTTTTCAGCTCCGCTAGCATAGTGAGACAAAGGAGTATGATTTTTTATGTCTGGTAGTGGCAGCGATGGTGTAGTCAGTGTCAACAAAGCTAAAATTTCATGGAAAATATTTTGCCAGATACCCTTGGTGGGGGATGTTAAACACATGGGCCAAGGTAGGACACCAGGTTCCATGGAACACGTTAGAACCTGCACTGTGACTTGAATGTACTGAACAAAGTAATTTTTAGTGACGAAGCAAAATAAGCTCTTGGAAGATAGGCAAATAACTGCATTATCAGTGTTTGCCTCATTGATTGCTGTGCATTTCATGGTTGCTACAATTCCTTGAATTTATGCAGCCGTCTGGAAAACTCTAGGAATTTTTAAAAGTTGGTTTATCCTTGAATTTGTTGAAGAACTACTTGAATTTATACGAGGGAATACAACAAGTTAAAATGGAATACAATATGTCACTTTTAAAATTTTTTATTTACTTATCTTTCCAAAATAGCAAATTGAAAAGATAAACATGAGATAAAATTGGGTAGATCAAATGACACACGACATGGTTCTACCAGATTGAGCAGGATCCATTTGTTGTAGTAATTAGTTATTATTAAGCACTGGTTTGTTTTTTTTTCTTCTACTTCTGTTGAAGAATGGGAATCTGTGGAAACAATAGCACCCCTCCACCAGTTCAGAAATTTAAGTACAAATGGAAGTGTTGTTTTTGCAAAATAAAAAAAATTTATACCTGTATAAATGGATGAATTCACATTAGCTGAAAACTGGTTGTACTCTGGGTCATGCTGATGACTGGTTGTACTCTAGATCATGCTGATAACTGGTTGTACTCTAGGTCATGCTGATAACTGGTTGTACTCTGGGTCTTGCTGATGACTGGTTTTACTCTAGGTCATGCTGATGACTGGTTGTACTCTAGGTCATGCTGATGACTGGTTTTACTCTACGTCATGCTGATGACTGGTTGTACTCTAGGTCATGCTGATAACTGGTTGTACTCTGGGTCATGCTGATAACTGTTTGTACTCTAGGTCATGCTGTTAATTGGTTGTACTCCAGGTCATACTGAAAAGTGTTCACACTCTAGTTCATGCTGATAACTGGTTGTTCTCTAGCTGATGCTGATATCTAGTTGTACTATAATAAGATTGTGAAGGTTTGGCGTCCTTGCAAAATTTGGGAACAACCTTTCATGCTTTTAATTTTTTTTTTTATTGTAGTATTTTTTTCCCTGCAGATATTATTTTAAATAATTTCAGCACATAATTCATTTGTTGTTTAGGCAGGAAGTTTTTATGTCTTAACTTGAGCCTGCAACTGGCTTGAAGCTGTTTGAATAAATGTGTATTCCCTCGACTTTAGTTCTTGATGGTACAGTTGATAGTCCAATCGAAGTATGATCATGCTGGACCTGTGATTTTTGATGTAATGGCTCACACAACCTGATATATCCATGAATTTTATGCATTGCTGTGAGATTTTGATTTGTTCCTTTACTTTGTTGAAAATCTTCTTGAATCGTTATCGAAACTCCTTGAGTTTATCTGAGGGAATACAAAATGTTGAAACTTGTTGTTGTATGCATATTTTCCAAAAATCATGAATAACTAAATAAATAAAATTGGATAATTTTAGGTGGATCAATGACATGCAACATTGGTTGTTGTTAAATGGAGTAGTGCCCTTAGCAGTTGTGGCAAATTAATTAGTTTCCTTTTTTCTTCTTTTCTATTTTTGTACCCATTTATGCACAGATAAACAAATTTACATATAGAGAAAGTTACATTTTAATTGGAAAGAAATATGCCTTGTGAACTTTTTTAAGTCCATAAAATTCCTAGAAAAGTCCTTGAAAAACAACTCTCAGGGTCTGTACGAACTATGAATATAATTATAACCTAATTAATCCAGGAATAGATAATACAATCTTCCACATGAGTGTAGACAGGATAAGGAAATGTTAGCCGAGGAAGATAATTTTTCTCCATCATCACTCTTTTTCTAAAAACACAGCTTTGTGTACAGTGCAGATTCAGTGTAAAACAAATTGTAATACGTTCTTCCTGAGGATCCCAGAATTTTCAAAAATAATCAGCTATGTCTAAAATCTGAATTCCTGCCTATGAATGATGAGCCACATCAATACATAGGGTACATTCTACTAATTTACCTTTCTGCATGTCGTAAGAGGTTACTAATGGAGAGAACCTTTTTGCCCTGGGATGCATTTGGTGATGATGTTCCACCTGAAAAACTTGTTGACAGTTTAAAAGAGTGCGTTTTATATAAGACATTGGACTTTAGGATTTTACTCTTTTTTACCTATATCTTTTTTCTGTGTACCTTCTTGAAGATACCTAAACTTGCTTGGCACTTTTAAGCCAGGATTGTGCTACCTACCTTGGTAAATTTAGGTAAATTCCAGGATACCCCTATCCAGTGAGCAAGAATCAGTGGTATGCATCCATGGAAGATGGATGCATTATAATGCTTATTTTGCAAGACATGGCAATACTGGATTTTGTACTGAAAAAGAGAAATGAAATTATCAGTTTATTTATGTCCTTTATTAAACTGAAATGAGTAGCAACATGTCTGATAGTTCTCTGCATTATATTGACAGGTTGTGGCATGAAGAAGCTTTGGTGTGGAACTGGGGCAGGATGTTATGACTACAACAGGAAGTGTGACTCTACAAATGACTGTCCTGGCAATCCCAGTGCAGATGAACAGAACTGTCCAGGTATGTAGAAAGCAAAAACCAGGGCTTTAGAAATGTGGTTTTAGCCATGTTTTAAGAACAAATGACTTTGGAAGTGATTTGTCATAAGCAATTTCTTACTTGTCCCATGTTGATACACCTTATCATCCTTCTATCTGTCTGTTACCAAATTCGTTCGTGCACAACAACTTGCATTCACCATCTACAGTTACCAACCTTTTTAGATGGCTTGTACTTGGGGTAAGGAAGAGCAATTTTGGTGTCAAAATGTCACAGGTCAAGGTCACTGTCACTGAAAGAAGAAAAATGTTTTTTTTGCAGAACAACTCGAGTTTTCCGCCATCTACATTTGCCAAGCTTTGAGCATGACTTGTCCTTGATAAAGAAGAACCCTATCAATTTTGGGGCAAAAAACCAAAGGTAAAGGTCACTGTGCCTTAAAGAAGATATATGGTTTCGACACAATACTTTGTGTCATACACCATCTACAGTTACCAAACTTTGTGGCTTGCACTTGCAGTGAGAAAGAACCCTATCCATTTTGGGTCAAAGATCCAAGGTCAAGATCACTGTGATTGAAAGAAGGTGGTTTCCACAAAATAACATTAATTCTATGTCCCTTACCTTGACTAAAATTTGCAGATATCTTCCAGGTAGGGTAAGAAAGAAGCCTATTGATTTTGGGGTCAACAGGTTTAAGATCAAGGTCACTGTGACTGAAAGAAGAAAAATGGTTTCCTCACAGAAATTTCAAATATTGAACACATAACTTTGCCAAAGTTTGTGGATCACTTAAACATTTGGTACAAAAGAAACCTATTGAGTTTGGGTTCTAAAGGTCAACCCTTATCTGTTATTTTGTATACATTTTACATAATTCTAATATCCTTACGTTCTATATTTTGTCCTTTTCAACTTAATTATACATTTACTTGGAAGGCTTTATCTACCTAAATTTTTTAGCAATCCAGTTTTACATTTTTCAATCTTAAACTTTTGTTGGTACTACATAGCGACTTTTGTGCTGAGGTGCCATAAAACACTACTACATACATACAAATCAAAAGGACAATATGTCATATCATGTGCCGGCAATGGAAATGGTGTAGAATAAAATCTGACAGTGTATAATGTGCTGGCAGTGCAAACAGTGTACAATCGGATCTGACGTTGTATCATGTACCAGCAGTGAAAAGAGCATAGAATCAGATCTGATAACATATATTCTTTCCCCAGAGCAAAGTCGGTGCTGTATTACACAGTATTTCTCCCATGAATAGACCAGAGGGTCAGCTTAATAAATATGTCATTATGTACATGTGGACTTGTATCAGACAAACATTGTCCAAATTTTTGTATCTATTGGGGTGTGTGCTTATCATTGAATAATTATGAGTATAACATAATATAATACGACAGCAGATTTAGATCTTTGCTATTTTTACAGTTTATATTAATCATGGATAAATAGAGTATGTGGCAAGTGGAACTTGCTGAACAATCATAAGAAATAACTAATAATGACTTGTTTCATTTGCAGCATTGGAGACATGTGGTGAGGGGAAGTTTTCATGCGGAGGAGGCGAGTGTAAAACAGCAGCAGACGTGGTCATATGTGATGGAATTCCACAATGTGCAAATGGAGGGGATGAGTCAGTTAGACAATGTGGTATGTGTCCCACTATTTAGCCATACAGCAACAAAACAGACCATATAAATTGAATTGAGGGAAGTAATATTAGTCTCAAAATACCTTAAAAGGTATTTATAAAAGAAGACATAATACTTTATTTAATTGTACTCTATAAAATAATGTATACTATTGAAGCTTCCTTCAGTTGGAAACTTTGTATGGTAAAGTTCCTTTAAATTGTGCCAAGACACAATAATGGCTTACTGTTATAGAACTTAAACTAGCATGCTTTATGTTCATCGGTAACTTTTAATGTTTATTCTAAGTAACAGATTTTTTAGCTCTACCTAAATTACTTGGAGGATTGCCATAAAACTTTACACAGTTTTCCCATGGTCTGATTGGTCCTAAATGAAAATGATGCCTCTTGGACATCCAATATGGCCACCACAGTGGCCATCTTTAAAATCTTGTTATAACAACTTATTCTGAATGGATGGTCAACTTCAGCATGGGGTTTTCACTGAAAGACGTCTTATGATGTCTAGTTGGTTCTAAATGAAAACGTGCAGATTTCATGTTCAGTATGGTCACCACAGTGGCCATCTGAAAATGTTTTTATTGCTACTCTTGAACAGAAAGTCATATTCACATGTGGTTCTCGCCAGAAGACTTCTTATGATGTGTAGTTTGTCATAAATGAAAACGGTGTCAATCTGATATCCAATATGGCAACCACAGCAGCCATCTTGAAAATCTTGTTATTGCAACTCCTCCTGGACAGATGATCATATCAACATAGGGACATAAAGGAAAGTCATATTGACATGGGGTTTTGATGGCCAATACTGCCATCTTCAGAATCTTATTATTATTCCTCCTGAATGGAGGGTCATATCAGCATAGGGTTTTCACTAAAAGACTTATGATGTCTGGTTGGTCCTAAAGGAAAATGGGGCCAATCTGATTTCCAATATGGCCACAACAGTGGCCATCTTGAAAGTCTTGTTTTCACTATTTCTGCTGAATGAAATGCAATTTGGCTTTCACCAGATGACTTCTTATGATGTCTAGTTTGTCCTAAATGGAAATGGTGTTGATCTGATGTCCAATATGGCTGCCACAGTGGCCATCTTGAAAATCTTGTTTTTGCTAATCCTCCTGAATGAAAAGTAATATTGCGGACCTGTTATGCCCCATGATTTTGGTGTATTTTGTACACATTTTGGTTTCAAATACACACTACACATGGAGATGCAATTTCATGCATTCCTGACAACAACAAAAAATTCATATCCATTCCTATTCTGGATTTCTTGAAATGTATTCTGTATCAGAACTTTACTGGAAACCTGTGAGTTTTGCCTGCACATGCCCAGTGCAAACAATATGGGTACGTGCCAGTCGAGTATAATATAGAAACCGCAGAAACAAAAGCTTTTTGAGCCTGATGATGACCATGAACCTGTAGAGAAACATTCAGTTTCAAAGCAGAAACATAAAATATCATATCAAGGCACATGGAACTGTCGTGGACCTTTACGAAAGGTGGACATACATTGTTCATTGCACAAATTGGTTTATCTTGTGCTCATTGCTGTTTCATTCTGTAAGTGACATGTGGAGGCTAAGACACACAAGGACTTTGTTCGGTGGTGATTTGTTTATTGAGATATTTTTAGTTTTAGATAGCCCTTTTGTAATGAAGTTGTCACTAAAAGACTTCTAATGATGCCTAGTTTGTCCGAAACGAAAATGCGAAAATGGTGCCAAGTTGATATCCAATATGTCCACAACCACAGCTAATTTGAAAATTGTGTTATCGCTGAACAATATCAAAGATGGTTTCATCACTCACCATTTAAAAGGATGAAATAGTCTTATCTTGAATTCCTGGAAATTCTTTTTATCTAGTAGAGTATCAGTCCCTTCGAGAGACTCTTGTTTTATGCTTAATAACAAGTGGCAACTGTGTGTTAAGTTGGTAATATTTTATGCACTCATAATATGCTGATAACTTGGAGTAGCTGGGTTCCCACCCCGCTGGGAAATCAGGGAAAAAGTCACGAAAAAGAAAAGTTTTTTTTGCAACTGAGAAAAGCCGTTTAATTTTGCAAATTTTGATCAAAGATGGGGGAAACCTGGAAATTCTCAGCTGCCACTTGATGAGAGAAAAAATACATAATTGAATTGTAATCAAACTGATAGTGAGTTTTTACCAGAATTTTCATAGGTTGTAGAACTCTCTGTCAGTTGAGATACAATTGCTGTATGGATCATTTGGGTGCTTGCCCTAAACATATTTGTATAGTCAATCAAAGTGCTCAGGTGATCAGATTGGTTAGATAGACTGGGTACCCCTTTGTCCACTCCATAATGGTATCTATTCTTTTGTAGAATGTAGGAAGACCAGTGAAGCATCATACTGTGCTAACACTTTGTCTGCGACATGTGAACTCGGTGTTATTAGAGAAAAATAATAGAGCTCATCTTCCCCAGATCCCATTTTGATAAGTAAAGTTGACAAAAATGCATGTTCATGACAATGACTGCATTAAATATTCAGTCGATTATTGGATTACATGGAAAGTAGATTTTAGGGCACCAGCCAGACATAAGCAGGGCTCAAGAAAACCACTCATCTCAACCTGACTGCATAAAAATAGGCTGTACTGAGGAAACTTTAACTACTTTCTTGTCCATGGGCCAAGTAGATGCAGATATGTACCTTGAGAATATCTGCGCATTTTCTACCCTTCACATTGTTTAACATCTAGCATAGGTCAGTTATCACTTTGGCCTACTTGTTGTAAGCCCAGAAAATGTTCTAAAAGAAGCAGATTTTATGTTTTACACATGCATCTGGCACAAGCTTGATAATAAAATGGGTTGAGATCATGAAAATATTAAATTCAGAGTTACTACATCAGGCTCTAAACCCAGTTTTTTTTTTTGTTTTTTTTTTGTTTACTTTTTGTTTTAGTAAGAGCTCAAGTAGTGTAGTTTATAAGTGTACTCTGTTTGGTAAAGTGATGATAAGGATGAGTATCTGTTGCAACTCACTAGGACAAGTGGTTAGAAAAATTTTCCCCGAAACCTGCACAAGTGGATTTTTTTAAAAAAAATCATTCCTTCCTTTTATAGAAAGGTATATCATTTTTAAGTGATTCATGTCAAAATGAAAACAACCCCTTCTAAAACCCTTTCTTCATACCAACACATGCATTCTGTAGATTGAAACAAGTTTGCAAATTTGTATGAATTTCAATAGTTCATCATTTCTAGTGATACATCTTGTGGTTTAGTACATAGTCATATTTCTAATTCAGTTGTTATGTGAGAGCCTCAAAATAGAAACCACTTTTGATTTTAAAAATGCATGTTTTGTAAGTCCAAAATGTTTTATAATTTCATTGAGTAATGGTTGTAAGTGATTCTGGAATTGAAAAAATCAATTTCATCCAGGAAAAGCTTGGAAAAGACGTGGAAATATTTGTTTCAAAGAGTCGGGAGCCCTGGAGTAAGTGGTTATTCAGGTGAGGAGAGCATGTGGTGAAAACAGGTTTACATGTCCAAATATGTCCAGGCTGTTATAATTGATGTTATTTTGATCTTCATGTATTACTAAATATTAGTTTTTTAGATGTGAAATTGATTTGATCCTGGAAACAATAAACAACTTGTTCAGCTTATGAGCATATGTAACAGCCCTTCATCCATCATCCATTTGACATCTGGTGTCTGTCCTCCTAAATGGAAAGCATTATCAATAATATATTGTTATCTCGACGCCTTGTCAATATAGATGGCTATATCAACATGGAGTTTTTATCAAAAGACTCTTTACATTACCAAGTTGGTGCCAGTCATACAGTCAATATGGCTGCCACAATGGCTGTCTTGAAAATCTTGTTTTCACTAGTCCCCCTGAATGGATGATCATTATGATGGGGTTTTCCTCAAGTGCTAAATGAAAATGGTACCAGTTGTACATCCAATATGGCTGCAACAACGACTGTCTTAAAATTGTCAGTACTTCAATTGAATGTATGATCATTATGACATGGAGTTTTCACTAAAAGACTTCCAATGATGCATAGTTTGTCCTGAATGAAAATGGTGCCAAGCTGACATCCAATATGTGTACCACAGCAGCTAATTTAAAAATTGTGTTATTGCTGAAGAATATCATAGATGGTTTCAACACTCGCAAGTTAAAAGGAAGAATTATCTTATCTTGAATTCCTGGAAATTCTTTTTGCCCAGTAGAGCAACAATTCCTTCAAGGGACTCTTGTTTAAAACCAAACTTGATATGTTGGGGTTTGTTGAGAATATTTCATGCAGTTGAAAAGAATTAAAGAATTTAATAAACAGACTTGACATGGATTCCTACAAATTCTTTTCATTTCAGTGGAACATCAACCCTTTCAAGGGACTCTTGTTTATTTCAGGTTGCAAGGTGAGCACTGATTTTATGTGTCCTGACATGAAAAAATGCATCTCTGCCAGTGAGAGATGTAACAAGAATGCAGAGTGTAATGGTGGATCAGATGAGATAAATTGTGGTATGTATTTAGTTTTCCTTGTTGCTCACATGGCCATTAAGCTGTGTAAACTTATGGAATGGCTCTGCATTGTGGATATCATTACTAAATATAGCAAGTACAATTTAAAACACCTTCCTCCTCAAATACATTGCAGAAAAAGAACAATTAAGAGAAAATATAAACAAACAAGCAATCTCTCATCAGGGCTTTTCAGGTTTCACTTTCTATCAAATATGGACTTGGTTACTCAAAATAGATGAGCACTAGAAATGGCTTCTTAACATAATTGGAATCCATTTGAGCAGAAGCATAGTATTGAGGCTTTTCAAGTTGACCTCATTTTTAGCTGACATGGCTGTAAGGCCCTGTGCCCATGTCTCCATCTGCCAACAATTGCTATTTATAACTTGTCTAAACATCTGGATCTATTTCAACTAAATTGAAGAAAGCACCATGGCACAAGACAATTAAAACATGTACAAATACAGCTGCCATTACTGTAAATAGATAAACCTTTAAATGGCTTGTCAAAAGCCACTGGAAAGAATTTTATCAAATTAGATACAAAGCTTTATTGCATTTGGCATTTCAAATTTATACAAATGATGATCCACTATCAAATAATGCTGCAGTTGCTAAAAATGGAGCCCAAAAAAGTTATCTTTGACTTCACAAACACCAATGAACAGAATATGGTCAAATTTGACTGAAAGCATCCTGGCATGAGTGCTTTTCAGATTTATAGAATGATGCTGATTGATCAGTCCTCATATACATCTGACACTACTAAAATTGGAAAAACCTTAAAGCAATTTCCTCTAAAACTGCTGAACAGAATTTGACCAAATGTGACAGAAAGTATCATGGCATCAAGGCCATTCAACTTTTTTAGCTTGTCTGTACAAAGTTGAGAAGAACTATTTTAGTGGTATCACTGTCAGCATTGACACATATAAAAGCATAAAATGACTTCCAAAAAGAAATGAATGGAATTTGGTCAAATTTGACAGAAACCATTCTGTCATAAAGGCCATCAAAAATTTCACAAATAATGCCACTCTGCCATCAAATCTGTCCACATGTACTAAAAAATAGAAAAACATTCAAAAAATTGTTTTCTCAAAAACCCCTAGAATATAGTTTGAAGACATTTGAACAGTTTCAATATTAAATTTGTACTTGGTAGAGCATTGGACTCATAATCCAATGGTCACAGGTTCAATACCTGCCCAGGCCATCCTGGGTTGGCTGCCCCAGTGTGTCTTTGGGACAGTCTCTAAGCTTCCATTTTCTTGGCATGATGTAGCCAATAATGTGTTAAAAGCGCCATTTAAACCAACCAACAACAACTAAAAACAGACATTTTTAAAAAGATTTCTTCTTAAAAACCAGTGAACAGAATTTGATCAAATTTGACAGAAAGAATTCTGGCATCAAGGCCTTTTAGATTTGTAGCTTGTCTCTAAAGAACTGCTGTACTTCCATCGCCATCGGTGTCTGCACATATAAAAGTGTTTAGGTATGTATAACCAAACTGCATCTCAACCATTCTTTCTTCCTGGGTCCTACACAATAGTTTAGAGTATGTTTCACACCACCAACCCCCTGGATTGGGACTAACTTAGTACATGTGTTTTATTTGTTCATTCTTGGTTAAGGTTTTGCATTAAGCTCAGGTTTTTGTGCACCCTGTACACGAACAGTTGTACCTGATATCATGAAACGTGGTAAGTGGATGCATACTGATGATCAGTTACTACACCCTCACCACGAAAGTAGGTCACTGTGGCTCATATTTCATGCTTCACTGACTTCATTAAATCGTGTTTAAGGCTTCTTTTTCAAGCACTATTTATGCCAGAATCATCAAACGAGATGATTGTATGCATCTCTTAATACCACACCATTGCAGCAAATGAAGCTCACTTTACATTTCATCTTTTACTGGCACTGGTTAAGTGTTTGCATTTAGCTCATGACTGCACAAGTTTTTTGGCATGCTTTATGAATACCATCCTACTTAGGATCATGAAACATTGGGGGGTTGGGGGCGGGATGCTTCTCGATAAGTACTACACAAAGTTTCCCTATTAATGACTGTACATTGTATATTGTGATAGATTACCCTTAATAGGTTAACTGTATTGTACATGTGGATGAGTATAGAAATTAGGTGGCTGGATGGCAAGCATTTTATGTGAGGCCTCGGCTGTTGTGGCTAATCAAGGTAATCACTGATGCATGAACTATGCTTTTAATAGTGTTCATACTGGTTGTTACGGTAAAGTTACATAAAACCTGCAGCTTTCACCAATAAAATCTGACCTCTGGGGTGGACAAGGATAAGAGTTTCAGGAGCAGAACAGTTACTTGGTAAAAGAAAGTCAAAATTAATCTCTGCATCTTATCAACTGATTATATTTCCTCCACTTTGATGTCATAGTAAATACTATTCTTTGTTATTTGATTACTTTCTGGTTGCAAATGATGCCAATCCATTAGGATATATGGCTGCCATTTAAAAAAATACCCCGTCATGAATGTTTTTAAAGTTTGCACAAAGGATGCCAATCCATCAGATATGGCTGGTGTTAATAAAACTAGGAAATTCTTCTTACGACTTTTGAAAAGCACTCAACATAATTGAACAAATTTAAAAATTGAGGCATTCTAGTTTAAAGGCTTTTAAAAAAAAATTCTAAAGATGCCATTAAATATTGCCACCTCCACCAAAAAAATAGAAAAACTTGTTAAATGACTTTATGTCAATAAACACTGAATAGAATTAAACCTCATTGAACAGAAGTCATCATGACTTAAAGGTCTTTAATTATGGAACAAATGGTGCTGATATGCGATCAAATATGAATGAAATTACAATAATTTTGAGAAAGTATAACACCATTTTTGTCATAGCATGTAAAATCAGTAGAATTGGAACAAATGTGTACAGAAGTATCCTTCTGACCAGATTTCTTGGCCAACTCTGGCCATTAGGCAAATGTCAGCCAGATAAGCAGTCTCAGGACCACATGGGACTCTTGTTTTTAGTTTGCAAAATAAACTTTTTTGAAAAAATGTATTGGTGTTTTCTCTTGTGGCAAATACAAAAAGTTTTGGTTTCTGACCATTGATCAGACTTTTCATGCTTCCTTCATGGATTTTATGATTCACATCCAAGATAATAAATCCCTGAAGGATGCAGGAAAGGTCATTCACAACCAAGGTTTTAATGAATTTCACAAATTGTTGTCGTGAACACTTTCTATTTTGATGTGGAATATCGTACTAGACCTGTGGTTGAAGTCTGACAAATCTGAAAATATCTTTTTGCCATTGTTTATCACAACCATTATAGCTCAGAAGTTAGCATGCTGGACTCCTGACAAGAAAGTTTTGAGCTTGAATCCTGTCCTTACTATTTACCATTACTCTGCAAGAACAGTAATTATAATCTGTAAGCTATAGGTTTCTGAAACTGTACAGAATTATTTGTATCTGTCAGCTCTTTTACGAAGCATGAATGAACGTTTACTTTTTGCCAAAACAGAATAAAGTACACCAGCCTATTATCTCAGCAAGTCATTTGGATAGATACTCCAATATGAATTAGTATATTTCTGAAAATTTCCTAATACAGGGTTGGAACATTTGGAAGTTGGGACCATTCAAAATTTTATATGATTCCTAGTAACAGTCACTAATTTGGTGGAGGATCATGCTGGAATACTCAGACCAGTTGTCTTTTTTTTACCGTGTTAATAGGAGAAATTCTCAGTTATTTCTCAAATTTATTGTGTTAAATTGCTAACAATAATTCAGTAGTGAATCATTGGTCATATGGTGTATGATGGCAATCATTGCTACTGATTTTCTTGTCGAGAACCACATAACTTGTGGTGGTGGTGGTGGGGCTTATTTATTGTTTGTTGTCTGTATTAGTTAAAATCTTCATACATTTTACTGTTATGGCTGGCACACATGTGGTTGTTTACTCAATGCGTTAACAGTGTAGACAACTTTTTAGTTGCAAATTAATGTTCCTCATGATTTACATAATAAATAGAATAATTCATATTAGCATAGCATTAATGTTGAAGAATTGACTAATTTTTAATATCAGGGAACTTGTTTGTTTGCCATGATGACTGGAGAGTTCCATAATTTTAAAGTACTTTTTAAATTATTAAACATAATCCCTATTGAAGTGTGCTTTATCCTATGTTTACATAACATGTAACACTGTGCCAGTCATATCATTGGTCAGTGGTCAGTCAGTGTTGATTTATAAAACAGTGTCTTCCATGTCAACATAGACTGGTTTTATTCTGTAACATTTTACATACAATCAGATCTTTTAATTATTCATGAAATAAATCAAAGTCATTCATTAGTTCTAAGATAATATTAGAACATTTATAACAAGCACATTTTGATTAGGTTCCTTGAAGAGGAAATGGTTAATATTTCCTCTTTTCTTTATTTTTACAGCATATGACCCAGTGAAAGTGATGGGTAAGTTTCCGTTGTGGTCTGTATATCTATCAGTGCTTTTCCTAAACTAGATTATTGATTTGTGTTGATTCTGCGTTGATGAAAGCTTAATATGAAAGAGCTTAACATTAAAGACTGGACTGACCTCCAACCTACACGTTATCGATACTAACATGTCAGTAATATGAAAGAAGAGCTTTTTGACATTAGATGTGTATCTGTAATTTTAGATTTCTTGAAGGAAGCAAATAGTTATAGCAAAATATAACTTGTTAACGCATCTGATTATCTGATTCTGTAAGTGATTTTAACCAGTACATCTTGATTTTAAATACCTTGTGTAATATTTATACTTTTTACAATATTTCATCTGTTTACATTAACCATTGATTGTGATTTATTACATACTTTTATTTTATTTGTATAGGTGCTTATAGATCATGTACTTACATTATTAGCATTGCTTTAGGGCTGTGTAACCTTTTTGGGAAGATGAGCTTATCATCATCATCACCCCACTCACTAGGATGCATGGAATTGTCACATTAATAACATTGTATTACCCAAATCACTAGGAGATGTGGAATTGTCACAGTAATAACATAGTATTACCGCACTCACTAGGAGACATGTATTTGTCGCAGTAATACATTGTGTTACCCCACTGACTAGAAGACATGGAATTGTCACTGTAATAACATTGTGTTACCCCACTCACTAGAAGACATAAAATTGTCGCAGTAATGACATTGTGTTGTTCAAATCACTAGGTGATGTGGAATTTTCACATTTAATAACATTGTGTTATCCAAATCACTAGAAGATGTGGAATTGTCACATTAATAACATTGTGTTATCCAAATCACTAGAAGATGTGGAATTGTCACATTAATAACATTGTGAAATCCAAATCACTAGGAGATGTGGAATTGTCACATTAACAACATTGTGTTATCCAAATCACTAGGAGTTGTGGAATTGTCACAGTAATAACATAGTGTTACTCCACTCAGTAGGAGACATGTATTTGTCACAGTAATACATTGTGTTACCCCACTGACTAGAAGACATGGAATTGTCACTTTAATAACATTGTTTTACCCCACTCACTAAAAGATGTATAATTGTCGCAGTAATAGCATTGTGTTACCCCACTCACTAGAAGACATAAAATTGTTGCAGTAATAACATTGTGTTACTAACTAGAAGACATCTAATAACATAGTGTTACCCCATTCACTAGGAGACCAAAAATTTTCATAGTATTACAATGTGTTACCCCACTCAGTAGAAGACATGGAATTGTCACAGTAATAACATCGTGGTACCCCGCTCACTAGAAGACATGGAATTGACACAGTAATGCATTATGTTACCACACTCACTAGAAGACATGTAATAATATTGTGTTACCCCATTCACTAGGAGACGTCGATTTGTCACATAAATAAAACTGTTTTACCCTACTCACTAGAAGACATGGAATTGTCACAGTAATACATTATGTTACCCCACTCACTAGGAGACATGGAATTGACACACGGTAATGCATTAGTTACCCCACTCACTAGGAGACCTGGAATTGACACAGTAATGCATTATGTTACCCTGCTCACTAGAAGACATGTAATAATATTGTGTTACCCCATTCACTAGGAGACGTCGATTTGTCACATTAACACAAATGTGTTACCCTACTCAATAGAAGACATGGAATTGTCACAGTAATAATACAATGTTACTCTCTAGTAGTACTAGGAGACCAGGAATTGTCACAGTAATCACTTTGTGTTACACCACTCACTAGGAGACATGGAATTGTCACAGTAATAATACTGTTACCCCACTCACTAGGAGATGTGGAATTGTCACAATAATGGTATTGTTTTACCCCACTCACTAGAAGACATGGAATTTGTTTGTATAACAGATCATTTCTATAAATTATAATATCAAATCCAACCCGTAAAGCCAGAGGATATCCCATTAGTATGCCAAAGTAAAAAGTCCTGATAATCGGAACATACATTCATCTTCATTGATATGTTGTATTTCTTTTCGTAATTTACTTGTTCCGTTTATTTTTGTTTTTTATTTACTGTCTCCAGATAACAGGTTTCATTTCTCGGCTGATCTAAAGCAGTTGACAATTCCAAATGCTAAGAAGACTGACACAATGTGCATACAGTGTCTCGTGTATAACTACCGAGAGTATGGCCCTAATCTAAAACCAGACGTCGTGGGGATTACATTTGGAGATGCCACCCTCACAGTACTTGGTAAGTAACCGGGGCAGATTTAGAGGCAAGAGGGAAGTTCAGGAGACCCTTAAAATAAAACAAACAAAAAAAGAACAGTTTTTTTATAATTTTTTATTATCAAATTTGTGTTAAAATACATCAGAGGCAACAGGACAGGATACAGATAAAATTGCTGTAAGAGAACATAAATGTCTTGTATACTGTGTAGGGGTGAAACGATTCATCGATATATCGATGCATCGATACTTTTGCCATATCGATACACATATCGATACAAGAGATGAAGAATCGATACAAAACGATACTTACCATATACAAGTAACTTTAATTTTCATCAGTCATGAATAATTATTAGTCGTTTGAATTTTTTCTTTCTTTAAATTGAGAATTCGTCTGAGACAGATGTCTCTGGCAGAGGCACTCATTTTTGTCAGCAAAAAAGACAAAATTATTGACAACACCCACTCGCATTAAATTAACACAAGGTGAAGTGGTTCGAAATCTGCGCCCCCCCCCCCCCCCCCCCCCCCCCCCGCCCCCGCCGATTCACTGCTAATTATTTAATCCCGTCAGCATGTTGGGCATAAATGAGACATTCTTGATTTGTTCCCCATGTATCATGAAGTACTTTATTCATCATTTAATAACCACTTTTACGCGAAGTGTATCTGTTGCTTCTTATCGAATACTAGTAGGTGGCAGATTTCAAACTGCACGAGTCTGACACTTTGTGTACATATGTAAAGTTTGTATAGAAGGGGAATACCTGTGGCCGCGGCAGTTGTTTTGCATCTTGAGGAGTAAATTGTGATGGATTTGGTTGTTAGTCATCTCCGCTACCACACAATGACTTGTTCTAGATCAGATTTTCCTTGCACGAGGAAACTGCACTACTCTGTTTTGAAGATAACACAGTAATATCTTTAAAGTTTAAGTGTTTTTAAAGCATTCATTCAGTGCAAAACAAAGGGCGTGGTGGCGAAGATTAGTCATGCAGCCTGAAATAGCCTAAAATGTTGAATTAAAAACACTGACAACTAACAGGTAGTCTGTTTAGAAGTATATTTGTTATCTTGTCATGGATGAGAATGGCATATGAATAGATGCTACGTCTCTGTCTGGCTGTAATCCGCATACAGGAAATATAACCAATATGTCAACACGCATACAGTGGCACCATTTTACCACTGACAGACCTTCTAAAGATGAAAAGACCATCAAGTTGATATGTGTATCGATAATGTATCATATCGTAGGCTGTGTATCGTGAATATCGATACGCGGCACAGGTGTATCGTTTCCCCCCTAATACTGTGGTTGTATTCACTCATCATTCAAAAAAAAAATAATTGAAATTATAATTTAATTAAAATTAAAACAGTTTGGTGTTTTATGGCAGAATATCACAATTAGGTAAGTTGGTGCAGATGCCATTGGAGTAAAATGTCTTGACCAAGGACACCAGAGAAGCCGACCGAGGCTGATGCGATGGCATGATTCGAACTAGAACTTTTTGAATGAGAAACTGGCATGCTAATCACTGTCACACCACGGTTCCTGTCTCCATTAGAAGCCTTTTATGACATGCACATGGCTGCGTCAAGCATATTCTACATCCCCAAGTGAACAGGGGTAAAAATTAAAACAGAAAATTGAACATTCGGAGCTAAAACATTTGCCCTCTTCTGAAAAGTGAACACTCCTTGAAACAAATCTAGATCTACTCCCCGAGTTTGTAAACAGCCTCTGATTATATTTTAACAGACTCAGTATTTCTGTTTGGTATAAATAGTTTTGAATAAAGCAATCGTAAAAAAGAGAATCAGTCCGAATTACTTACACTACATTTATTCGAGTAGTAAGCAATGAACAAACTAAATTCATCTTGAAATTATGAACTAGTAAGATTTAATTACTTTAATTTATGCGATACAGATTTTCATGGATTTTAATGTTCACAAGAAACCATTGAATCAAAGACCCCTCGATTAAAGATAAACCTATTTATAAGACAGGAATCCAGCACGTCGAAGTTTAGCTATAAATTTAAGTATTGATAAAAATGTTCTGTTTTGAACATCAAAATGATCCCCACAAAAATAAACTAGAAGTCTGCAGCTAAACATTATCTGCACCCACCCCCCACCCCCCACCCCCAGTCCACTAAACTTACATGCAAGAGTGTTTCCACCCTCCAACTTCTTCCATGGAGTTGACCAAAAGTCGACAGTTGTAATGTACATCAACCTACCCCTATCACCACCATATCCCAAGGTTTCAAGTTTCAGTCTTAATGATTGACATGTAACATTAATCGAGCATTCATGTTCAGACAAACAGGATTACATAATCATAACATTGTCTACAAAACCTCTTGGTATAATAAATGTCCAGTGTTTTCTGAAATGACTTTCAAATATCATAGCAAACAAACCATGATCATAAGGTCTTGTGCGCATGTGTGTATTCACATTTATTATTATTTTTGTCTCCATCTTTTTCATTGCCATTATTGTTACCATCTAAATCATCAATTATGATGATAATGATTATGACTATTACTATTATTATTATTATTACAGATCCAATCGACATCTTGTCAGGGTTCCCAGACAAGCAGAAGAAGGTACAGCCGGGTGATGTTTTCAACTTTACGATCTTGGCTAAAACAAATCCTTTGGAGCAGCGTAACCTTCGATACGACTGGTACATTGGTGGAAAAAGGTACCCAAGGCAGTTTTCAATGGGGAAGTGGTCAGAAATAATTCAGCTCAGCATGGATAACACGCACATCAATATTGACACAAGTAAGATTCATCCTCAAGATGCTGGACTATTCCAGGAACTGATGGGGAATCTATCGGTGAGAGTGTACCACGAATATGACCAAAGAACCATTAGCACAGAACTCTTTACTGAAGTTCATGTTACTGTTCCGCGTAAGTTACAGGGATTTAATTTTGTTGACGTTTCTGTATGTTTATAAATACTCTGTGGCAACAGACAACAGTATAGACCAAAATCTGCTGTTCGGTCCATAACTGCAGCCATTCATGGTCTAGTCTGTTGTATATATACCTGCAGCAATTTAGAGTCTATCCTATTGTATATATAATTTTAGCGAGTCAGAGTCTAACCTGCTTGCGAATTATCATAATTAGTTTGAGAGCATAGATCCTGATTTGCTAATGATGATCTTTGTCCATTCTGTTCGGTGTTATTCGTCCATTCTGTTCGGTGTTTTTATACATGTACTAATTACGGTACCCGTATAATTTTCAGAATATTAAACTTTCCTTAGGGATTTTCGATCTGAGTTTTGGAAGTTACTATTAGAGGGATCTCCAACAAACGATTTAGTGACTCTCTGACAGAGAGATAAAATAATACAATGAATGAGCACTATATTAATTGTGAAATATGTCGATAACTTTGTCTTTGCTCTACTGCACACACATAAAACTGGGAGTAGCATATTGGATTATATTAGCAAACCCGTCCCTCCTACAACTTAAATGTTTTTTTTTCCAGAGTCAAAAGGCCAACGACGACAATAAATGTAACTTGGAATTGTCATATTCACTGTAAAGATAAAAGACAATGCAGATCGTATATGAAACTTATCCGAGCATTACAATGACTGTTAGCCCGAGTAAATCCGAATGATTTTAAGATGATATCTGCATTTCTGACTTCATTTGAGGGATGTAAAAACGATCGAGTTAGAATTTAAGCGTATTGGTTTATCCATATAATGACACCAAATCATATATCAACGACATAATTATTATCTCTGATTTTTATTAAATAAAGCAGCGTCAAATATTCGCTTCAGACGTTCATTGTTGGATTATTTATGCAATTACTTAATTACGTAGTAAATTAATTCATTTATCAATGCGAGAGATAAGCTCCTTTCAACAATGAATTATTTAGTATACGGGTGTGTATGCTGCTTCATTGGGCAAGCTTTGTTGGCCTCCCTTTTGCCACGGAGTCAACAACAAATGCATAAAATGCATTGAAGATAAACGCAAAGCAGAATTATAAGCATTATTGTTGATAACTCAGTGCAAATTAGATTAAAATTTGTCAGCTTTTTTAAGAGCTGATATCTTTTTTAAAGATTGGCAGACTAAATAAAATGACCAATGATGTCCTATTGACAGATTTGTTATGAATATTCACAAATATGTACTTTTAGCATATGTATTCATTTATATTTTCAAGAATACATCTGGCCGGATTAACAAACAAACTCGAATTTACTGTGGCAAGAAAACTTTGTGTAGTATATAAAATATCCGTCAGGAGAAATTGGTGAAGAGGTAATACACATTGTTATATCTGAAATCTTATTATACTTAGCGTGTTAAAAACAAAGTTATCTTTTGAGACTGTGTGTATTGTGATAAACATATTGGCTAAACATGATTCCAATTTTTATTTTGTGTGTAACAAATATATTGCATATCAATCGAGATACAATATTTTTAATGCAAATGAAACAACAAATTATGTTGTTATGCATTTTGTTTATGACGTTGCTTTTTCTATGATCTAATACACTTTTCCTTAGGGTTTGTAAGCATTTCTGGTATTTCTAACAGTTGTCGACGTGAGTTCGTCAGAACCCTGTGCCACTCGGAAGTGCATTGGGAAGCTAAACAGTATCAATGGCTATTGGGAATTTAATGTAATTAAATGATGTTTACACAACAAATGGATTCTAGACGTTGTGCTATAACACTCCCAGATAGGTGGTCACTGCAATGTAAATGTTTGATATGATAGCCCATTCTGCAAGGTCAGTTTCTTCAGACACGGCTACAATGTTTTTATAAATTAATAGACAATCATTGACGGGGCTGTTTGCTGCGCTATCCCATTTAGCAGCCATTCAGTAACAAGTGATCAGCGTTGGAAGCGGAAGTGTTTGATTCACTATTTTGTTGTCATCATTACTTGCCATTCTTTTAGGAACTTGTACAGGAAGAAATTAGTTTTATTCTCTCAAGTGGATTTCATGTCATCATTTTAATTCATAACTTCACGAAATGAAACGTTCGGCTCGTTCGGCTAATGAATCATGCACTTGAAAGTTAAGTTTTATGTGTGTGTGTGTGTGCGTTTTTTTTTTTTTTTGTTTTTTTTTTTTTTGTTTTTTTTTTACAGCACGGGTAATCGCAGTTTTATTCTTCTCGTGGGTCTTAGTTCGGTCAGAAGGAAACAACAATGGGACTCCCAGACCTCCCAAAATTAGTCTGTTGCAAAAGGGCTTGAGCAAATGTGGAAAATTAATAGTATTGTGCCTGCTTCGCTCAAAAAAGCTCTGCTGATTCAAATTTATGAGAAACAAAAATATGAAGCGAATTTGAGACGGCTGACAAACACAACGCTTTATGCCCCCGGATTCTGATACGCAATAGGGATGCTTCTTCCTCGTCCTTGGTCAGTGGTGCTCCAAGTACAGCAGAGAATATAGGGCAACAACAACTACACCATGTCCATGCCGTGATGCCGTCCCAGCTAAATTTGGCCAACACTACAGGATATGTTAGAACAGAAGGGATGGCGCACACCCTTGCAACAGCTATGACGGCATGGAAACCCGATTGAATATCAACATTTTTTGTAATGTCCATGTTCATCGACAAGTCTCTTTACTACTGGACATTGCTCCGTCAGTCCACACCTTCTGAAGGATATTGTAGCTGCTAAGTTTGTCCTTATTAATGTTGCATGAATGCAAATAAAAACTTCCGTACAATCAGGTCAGTGGGGTATGGATTTAGCGAGAATGTTGAATAGTTACTACTCAAATATTTCCCAAGTCAGTGACCATGGGCATTCCATGCATTTGACTCTCAATGCGCTTATGCTGGCGTTCAGTCGATACATAGCAATCATGTATAAAGTCTTCCCTTCCTGAACACAAACATTGGACTCATATAAAAATGAGATGATAAAAATGCATACCATAGCAATATGGAGTCCTGCATTCTTCGAGCTTCATGAAGAGTTGCAGGTAGATCTGCTTTATTCTACACTACTGCGAACATTAATGTAGACTGGAGTAAACTTGGCCCCAAAAAGCAAACTTATGTGATATCTTCTTATAAGGGGCTGCATGCCAGCACTGTCGGAGCTATGCTCTGAATACAGAGTTTAGTACCCCTGTTCCTCAGCCAGCAAATAATCAGCCAAGAGAAACACCTGTCTATAGACCGAGCACGATATATAGACAACGACGGAGAAGGACAGTCACCTAGGAAAGTAGTATGCAATAACTTTACTGAACCAAAAATTGTTTCAGATCTAGCTATATTTATGTGCATGTGTACTTCACTTGTAAATTATCACATCCGCAGTCCAGACGCAACTTTGTAATTAAGCAGTTACCTAAGCTTACAAAACAACAATGACTAAGTCATGAGGTACAGATAATGACATTAAAAGCAACCACACCCATTCACATGGTTAAACATCAAGAAGAATTACAGCACCATCCCAAAAACGAATTTGTTCATTATCTTATTAATGGTCTCCACTATGGTTTTCACACTGACCTTACTTGTAAACCTAGGTCTTCAACACAGTATATATATATAAAATTGATATCAGATGCATACAAAACTTCACACGGTTGTTGAGCCTGAGTTCTTCAGGAACTATCGCATTGATCCATTTGAAAATACCCTGCTTCACATATACATTATTATAACCCCTTGGCTCGGACCAAGATCCAACAGAGTGAATATTTTGAATGTGAGATTGGAGTGATACAAGAGTGTATAGTAAGCCCTCTCCTTGTTCCTTGTTGAAAAATGCTGTATTGTAAAATTTGGATGAAAATGGTGAAACTTGTATCTTTGTCGACAATGAATTACAAAGTATGATTATGTTAATTTATCCTGACGACTTGTGTATTTTGTCTGATACTGTTTAAGAATTACAAAGAGAGATAGACACATTGGAGCTCTTTGTGCACAATAGCGTCTTACTGTTATCGTGCATAAGACAAATATCATTGTTTTTAGAAACGGATGTAGCTTTAAGAAGTATCAAAGTGAACTTATCCTAACGAGAATATCAAAATGTTAACTTATTATAATTGTTTTGAGGGTAATGTTTTCTAGTAGACTGAACTGATCCAAAGCAATTGAAAGACATGTTATGCAAGCTTATAAAGCTGTAATACCACTAAAAATAAACATTAATAAGCAAACTCGGGTTTCCATCACCGAGCATTGTGTCCAGGTTATTTAATTCTCGTATCAAGTTCATTTTCCTCTATGCATCTGAAACTTGGAGATACAAGAATAGAAAATCTGTGGAAAAATTCCATCAACTGTTCTATTAAATGTATCTGTCTCTTGGAAAAACAGTCTTCAGACATGGGGGGCTCTTGGTGAATGTGGACGTCATAATACGTATATTGACTATTGCATTAGATGTATAAACTATTGGTGTAAATTGTTGCATATGCCTAGTTATAGATATCCCAGAAAATGTAGCTTGATGATAAAAACACTGAATGATAGTTGATATCACATGATATTAGCAATGTTGATTTATTTATTGTGAAGTTTATATAACTATTAATGGCTTGCAACTTGCAAGAGTGGCACGAAGAAGTAAATGGATCAAACCTTTTAAAGAATTATAGGAATTATACAAGTATTACAGAATGAATACTAATATGTTGTTTGAAACAAGCAACTAAGACGAGTGTACACTTTATTTAGATCAGGAGAACTTCCTATTAATATAATCTACATGTAGAAACAAAATGTCGATAGGGTGCGTTTATTATGCTCTTTATGGACATTATTATGTGAAGTATAGACTGATTGTGGACCTGTCAGAGCCCCACAACACCCGTGAGCATGAAAATCCTAATGCAATAATCAAGTAAGAATAATTTTCTGTATCATACATCAAAGTAGATTATGCTATTTGGATTTTCAATCTGCATTTAGGATAATGTGCATATATGTGCAAGATTTACATTCTTCGTGCATTCAAACTAAATCTTATAAACCGTATAATGTGGCCTCTGTATGGTGTCAAATGGATAAAACAAAAAACACTTTCTACACGAGATTAGTGTTTGGTAGTCACAGCAGCCCCAATATTTTTTTTATACACTGGCCATAGTAATTACATGGATAGCACAACACAACGATGGAAATTCACAATTTAACATTTACTGGTTAATTTTTGTCCATTGATGAGCCTGACATTCTAGCTGGAAATAAAAATGAGAATAATTCCATTGCTATTCAATATGTTATCTATTCCTATTGCTCCGTACAAGACTCTTGGGCCATCACCAGTTGTAGAATACCTCTGTACTAGAATCTTTAAAAAATGAAAGCTACATTGCCGCAAAAAAAAGATTCACATATTAACTGGACTGATAGAAAGTTTCAGGCAAAACGAAATCTTGTCCAAGAAAACAATTGACGAGTCTTTTGTGGACATTTAAACTATGCATGTCGAGTGACAGCCCTGGTTGTTCTTTCACGTTGTAGCTGATGCCATTGTCAACAACAGTCACATGATTAAATAATCATGTGACACTGAATAGTAAATGTATACTGGATCCGAAACTGTGCAAATACTTTATGGCACAATGGAATAGAATTTCCTTTTTCCCCCACTCAACTGTTACGTTTGCTATATGACATTTATATCTTATACTGTGGTGAATTTAATGTTATGTCAACCACTGATATGGATTACTTGCTTGCCTATGACTTTAGTATATCTATAGACAATTCTAGTGGGACCCTACTATTAAGGTTGTCAGAGTTAGATTCGTTTAGATATGAGGTGCACATTCGACACTAGCCCCTTGAGTGATATAAACAATTATCTAACAATCCTCAGCATTAGACGATATTAATCCGCTTTTTATGTCGATGTTCCTTTAGAAATAGCATCTTCTTCTACATGTGTTATGCTATCCAAATTAGAAATGCAATAGACACTCCTTCTGGATAGGAGCTGCCACATCGGCAGCTAAGGCAGAAATTGATGACCATCAAATTAAAATGCTGAGATGTTGGACCTCAGATTAATATGTACTTTACAGGAAAACCTCAAATGGCACCATTCAACAAGAACATGTGCAGATACGCCCATTCCTAGAATCTTATAGTACTGCATAATAGAAAGCTTGATATACTTGCATTGTGTAATTTTTTCTTTCACGAACTGTTTTAACATTCAGGTGCTATGAGTGCAGTGATATATATTCTCTCGAAGTTTTTTTGCATTTTAGCGTTGTTCGTGCACAGTGCTTGCCAATATATTCCTCTCTGATGTGAGAATTCATAACTTATTCTTAGATGCATTTTGTGACATTGTTTGCTTATCAGAATCATATATTGTATTCGGTCACCCTTTTCAGACTTTCTTGGTGGTCTTTTTAGATACAGTGTGTGGTATTCTTGAAGATTATTATTTCATCGCATCATCGCCTTTTAACTACCATATTACTATACAGAGAGTGATTTGATTTGTCTTACATCCAGAAATATTGCATCTTAGGGCACATAACCTCAAGTCAACATCATCGGCAATTTATAACTTATTTATTGTAGATTCGAGTGACTTGTTTGTCGACACATTTGATTGAACGTTTATGGCACAAATCTTACCTATAATATAAATTTCTCAACGATTGACACATATCTAAGCTTAGTAGAATGGACATTCTTTTCATTTAGTTCTTATGTCTACCTATACACAATAAATGTATATCCACCTTTGTGCTATTTTAGTTTCACACAGTAACAGGTTATTTCATACTGAACGTCCATTCCGATCCCAAGATATTCTATTGCCTTGTTGACTTGCATGTAGACAAGTTCATCTAACTCATTTACAGTCTTCGTTATCCATCGCCTTTTCATGTTTTTTTGCTTATATAATGTTACTTTTTGCTGATGTTAACATAACTGCAGACACTCCTCCTTCTATGCAAATCCGTTCCTTGGGGATTTCCGTCGTATACTGCTCAAGTCATTGGGGCATTCTGTTCCCAATCCATTAAACTTGCAGATTAATTTCCAATAAATTTCCTCATAACAAGTTATGGTGACTCCGCTTCAAATATGGGCAATTATGCCATTTAGTCTACTTCGTGGTTAAGAATGGCCAAACTGCCTAACACGTTATGTTATTCTAGGTAGCTACTGACTAATTTCCTTACAGCATGTTATGACGACTCCGCCTAAAAACTTGGCAATTCTCAAGTAGTGGAAGGTAAGAATTCAAGGACGTCCTTATATATATATATATATATATATATATATATATATATATATATATATATATATATATATATATATATATATATATATATATATATGTATGTATGTATGTATATATATATATAATGTTGGTTATAAAATTAAGTAGTTGTTTTAGATGTTGAATAAAACATTTTAGTAGACTACTTCTTTATTATTTCTTCCTATGCTGTTCTATATATTAAGTTCAGTTCACCTCTCCGTCAGTTCGTCTAGCTGTATATGGGTATTTAGTGAATTAGTGAGTTATGTTGATATTTCACCTAGCCATCATTCCATATATTCTATATTGTGTAAATATTAATTTTGCAAAGAAGGCTGGAGTATAAAGAACGGCAACTAATCTGGTAAATGAATTGCCATTATGCGTTATTCATATCACGTTCCTCTAAAAAAAATACCGTAAGTTTTCTTTAAAAATTTCTTTACTTCAAGCATATTATTTTCCTCAAAACAGACCATGTCCGAAATCAAGTTTTGAAATGAATAATGACTGAACACGTGTCATGAAAAACTTTGGAAATGTTTATGTGTTGGCGATATGTATTAGTAGTATCTGATGTTTTCACCGTTTGTTTGCAATCATTTACATATCGTGTAGAGGAAAACCATGTATAATTTACAGTTTAAAAGTAAATAAAATCTGCTGAAATTTTTATATGTACGTCAAAAGTATTTTTGTGTGATTCCATATTTTTCATATTTCTCTTCATGTGATTCATTTATACATATGTATCTTTTCTCATTATCAATACAGCCAATACAGCCAATGCAGTTGTTCCGAATATGTATGCAATCATAATTGCCTGTGTTGTTGGAGTCGCAATTGTACTCATACTCGGTATATGGTACCGGTAAGTTTAAATATATTAACATAAATTAATATGCATTCATGGCAAGAAATTATGTCCTAGTTCAATTTAACTTAAATATTCATGTATATGACAAGATTACAAATATTAACCAGAGTATGTAGAGTAACATAAAGAAAATTGTGTATGTGAGTGAGAAAGATATAGGATCAGGTAGTGACAGATGTGGTGACACATAGGTGTCTAACTAGAGCATGGTTGCATTAAAAGACTTTAATGAAAACAGTTGGTATAGTTGGTTTATTTCTCAGAAATAAGCTGTCCAAAAGGTCTAATGAAGTTGTCGATGATAGTGAAAATGAAATTGAACATATGAGTGGATAAAAAAAATAGTATTTATGTTGTTTTCATTGATAGCATTGCCATGGTCATACACAGAGACAAATGCATTGGTAGCTAAAGTCAGAAATAAATATATTAAACACTAGCTCAACTAGCTATGTCCACCTCATTCATTATTATTATTATTATTATTATTATTATTATTATTATTATTATTATAGAAAATATAAAAACAGACCGAACATGACCCCATCGACAAATGGCGAAGAGTCAGTATACAATGGTCCTGACCAGGGTCAACCTGGATATTACTCGACTATAGATGATGACAGAATTCCAAGTCGAGTTACATCAGACGTATCTAGAGAGGCAAGTTACATGCATCCATTCTAGTAAAGAAACTATATGTCTTCACACAGAAGGTGGCTTGGATGGGTTTAAGAAAGATGCAGACTGATATCAAAAACCGACAACCAGTCATCCCTATTCCTAAATTGTGAATTAGAAAGATTTAAAATTCTGGCGATTACTTCTCAAATTATGGAAACCATAGTGATGGAGACAATATTGTTTGGGAGAAAACACTTGGGGTGACATGTCTATTTGCCAAAACTGAGTTTTTCAATACTTTTAGAATTTTTAAAATTCTGTTATTTTTTTATTCTTTTTATGTTGTTTTTTTATGTGTGGTAAACTTTACAGTAATTTTTAGTTTGAGTTTATCAAACATCAATTTATTTAATAGTCTCACATGACATGTGGTGCAAAGTCTTCTCTTTAAAAGATATGCATGCATCCAGGAAGTTTACTTTAAGTCAAGTCTGGCGCAAGCGTTGTTAAAGGTTATAGTGATTCATTGAAATATTCTCTGCAAATTATCGTTGTTAAATGCACTGCTACGCAGAAATGATTCGTATCCAGGTAAATCTGGAAAGCCAAAATATAGTTCGTCTTTACAATCGGAAACAATCAGTTTTGGACACCTTTGTAGGAAGCAAATGTCTGTATTTATATATGCTATTTATTTGCTAACTTAAATTCCCCCTAAAAGAGTCGTACTAGTACATGAAGTGCCTTTAAATTATTCAGAAATATATTTGGAGGGAATTTATAATTGTCGTTTGTCTAACGCATTTTTAAGTTGATTATAGTACGGCCGAACGTCCAATCAACACTACCGAATCTCTTACTTTACCGCTTCAAAATCAAAGGATCTGTTTTCAATACAGCTTATAAGTTTTGAGTTTGTTTATTACTTTTATTTAGCTTCTCAATTCTGGGTATGTTATTACTTTTATTTAGCTTCTCAATTCTGAGTTTGTTTATTACTTTTATTTAGCTTCTCAATTCTTGGTATGTTTATTACTAATTTTAGCAAGTTAAATCTGGGTATGTTTATTACTTTTATTTAGCTTCTCAATTCTGGGTATGTTTATTACCCTTATTTCCTTACCTACTCAGATAGCAATTAGTTTTTCAATGATACAAGTATGTTATAAATCGTATAGTGCATTCTATAATCGGAATGGCCACATATTCCTCAAATTATCACGATCACGGTCTTCTCCACGATTATTTAGTACGATTATGATTTCCATCAACGTTTGCGTGGTGGTATTGAAAATGTATTACAGACATAATCTTTGGACGTGAGTGTCTTTTATACCCAAACTATGCACATGAGTATAGTTTCCAGTTATTAGTGCAGCGGTTGCCATGCAATCAGTCTGTTAGCAGACCGATCAATATTACACCTGGGATAATAGCTGTCTGTTTCGCAATAATCATTTAGGCCGCCTTTTGCATGAATACTGAAGTCAATATTTTACGTGCGTATCTCAAGAAGAAATAATGATTTATTTACTTGTAATGTTTTCTGGCGTGCTTAAATCTCAAAGACGGAATTCTACATTTCTTATTTCATACAAGGGTCGGCCAAATTGATAACTGCCAATGTGAAAATTTCTCAAATGATTGGTGGCGGATGTGCTATTGATATTTGAGAGACAAAGAATTACTATTTGAAGACTATATATGCTTATCATTATACGGATGCATCTATTGGACAATGGAATATTAATCGATGGCGTAAGTTTTACATTGGCTTAATATGGGAAGGTGCGCGCGCATGTTTTCTCGCCTCAATGCGGCCAAACGATAGAACACCGCGGTGACATTAAAGTTATCTAAATCAGAGGTGGCACAAATGTAAAAAGACCGGAGGAATATTTCCATTCCTCGCGGCCAGTCCAGCGTTGTTAGCTGCTGCGGTTCCTGCGGTTGCAAAAGCAGCTGCGTTCGGGGCTGTCGAAACTGCATCCGGAATGGCTTTGAAAAAGGCTGTTGGTCCAAAAATCTATGTAAAAAAAGGAAAAGGTACCAACACTATAATCTATTGTATACCCTCACCCCCATTTTTGTAATAAAAAACAGAAGAAAACGAATTGCTAGTCTATTTCCAAATTTGAATGGAAAGGTCTTACACGACATGACGTTTTAATGAAGAACGTCTTACAAATCGTCGAGCCTAACGCGTATGAATACAAGGAATGACGTCTTTAGCTTTTGCATACTGTTACTTCATACCGGTGAGAACTGAAGGAACTCTTAACAGTCACTGCAGTGTAAAAATGTTTGCATTACTTTTTTCATATTACATTCATTCTCAGTGTGAAACAAAACATTGTAAACAACCTAATACTGAACGATGGACACTTTATGTCCTTCAAATATAACCAAAATAATTACTATTAATTAATAAGCAAATATTGTGGTGTTGTCCTCACGCCCAACGTACACATATATTGGTACATAACCTTACAAGTACATTGTGATGTTGGGTCAATGTATTCAGAATATATTGATATATCTAACACTGATGCAGTTTGGTTAATCCAAGTTAATGAGTTTTACTTAAATCTAAATTATATTATTCTGAAATTTAAATTGGATTATTTTTTATAACAGCATCATTCAATAGATGTCTAAAACAGAAAGGGGATCTCGGATCTTTGGTAGGGGCACATTCTGTGTTTTCTCTCTTGGGTTGACTTTTTCACCAAGAGGATGTAATTTGCTTTTAATGGAGGCAGCAGTTTCATTTAATGTAGACGTGCAGAAAAAGAAAATGCAAATAAAATCTAGGCTTGGTTTTTCTAAAATCATCTCTACATAAACCATCCCTGGTCTTAGAATCACGCTGTTGATACTCAAGGTATTTTTGCCTGTCGCGGTCTCAAACAGTGTTTTGTCTCCAAATTTTGATTTCCTGGCCTCATCTCTGCTTCTAAACCCAACAATCTTGCTGAGGTATAAACAAAGTGTAAACTGCATGGCTCGGGGTGTACGTGCCCATCTGTCCCAAATTAAACAATGTATATCGTCTTCAGGAGAAAAGAGGTTCTGATGCATGATGTTTGCTTCCTATACCCTTTATCTTTATGTCATTTTTTGAGAGTAAGTGTCTGAATAATTTAATGGAATTGTCTGTCCCTAAGAGGTGCTTGATAGCCCATGTCTTTGCAAAAACCTTCTATATTGTGTCTTAAACAATCAAGAGTTTTTGTCCGTAATAAAGAAACTGTCAGATTTTCTAATAAGAGACGGACATTTTAGCAAGCAGTTTATTCGATTGCTTTGCATACTATTTTTATTGTATTTTTTAAAATCTGGATTCTCTTTAAATTTCGAAACTAAATGTTGACATTTTTCATAGATCTTGCCACTGCTAGGTTGGTATTTTTCATTTTCTGTCTTCAGTTAACTCACTGACATCAATTATTTCTCCCACAGGAACATTCCTTTTTCATGTCTGATTTGAGATAAGATACGATAAGATAATTTATTGTTTTTCATCCAACAAAAGGATGTGGCAATGATAACACAATTACTAATTATCCAATATAAAATGTAAGCCTTGACAATGTGCATGTTCTTTCTCAGTCTCGCTTTTCATCCACCCATCCTTTACAATTCCCACATATAGACGCTTAAATTTAACTTTAATTCTTAGATCATTTAAAAGTAACCAAACAAATTTATTATAGTAGACTAAATCCTCCCAGAGAGTTGCAAGCAAATTTACTAGTTAATTAAATGTCAATACATATTTACTTCGCCCCTATTAAACTTTCCCTTTTTAAAGAAATGTCATATATACATATATATATATATATATATATATATATATATATATATATATATATATATATATATGACATTTCTCTCTCTCTCTCTCTATTTATATATATATATATATACTTAAAAATTAAGGTTTTCATTTTATAATCAAACATGCTTAATAAATGGCACAATAATGTGTCTATGTCATTATAGATATCATATCAATCTTGCTCTAAATTATGATATAAGTTTTTTCTCCTGTTTGCATACTTAGAACAAGGGCAGAAAAAAATGTTTTTCATCCTCTACTTTGTTTGCACAAAAGGGGCAATATCTAGAAGCCCTTGAGATAACAGGTTTCATATAACGACCAGTTTCAATTTGCAGAGAGTGAGCACGGTACATATTTGTAGTTGTTTCTTTTCTACGCCTTATAATTGGTGTCTCTCAAATTCAAAACTGTTCTTGATTTTGCTATAGACAGATAATTTAGGACTTATATTGTTTTTCCACCATACATCCTATCTTTGTAAACGTTTTTACTTTATGGCATGCATCAGTTTATATGTTGAAAATGTACTAGAGTTTTCCAAAACATGTTTAAATCCTAAATATATGAATATATTATTGAGAGATTGAATCATAAAGAAGTCTCACTGTTTGTATTTTTTTTTGTGAATATTTGTATGCAAAGGAGTCCTGGGAGAGTTCTAATAAATGTAACCAGTATTTTATTGTTTGAACATCATGTATATCTAGGGGATATTCCATAAACTCCCTCCTTGTTACCAAGTTGCTACTAAATTTATTAATGCCTAAGTAATATTTGAAACTTCTGATAAATAGTTTGTCATATACATTGTTATCAAATAAATCCTCTAGGCAGTGGTCAGTCTAGCTTGTGAAGTTTACAAGAAACAAAACCCCAAATTTCACACCCATAAGTTGTAATACGTTGAAAAATAGTGTTCGTAAGTTTGACCACTATATTAGCATTGATTTCTATAGTGACTACTTTCTGCTTCATCATAAATGTTGCTTTCCTCCTTTATCTAGTGAAACGTGATTAAGTTTACCAGAGGTTATAATGATCATACCAAGATACTTATATTTTCTACTAACCTCAATACAATTATTTTTATTTTAAATTGCCATTTATTCATAAGTTTACCACTTTTATTGAATGTGACTATTTTAGTTTAATCAGTGTTAAGAGTTAAACTCCCTCTATCTAAATTTATGAATCAAGGGCGATTTGCAAGACATTACTACTGGTTGCTAATAATACAGTCATCTACATACATTAAGCAATTTATATTAGTATCGTGTAGTACAACAGGATCACATTAGGAATCGAAAATGTCAGGCAGATCATTTATGTACAAATTAAAATGTATTGCGCTGAGGTTCCATCCCTGTTTCACTCCAATATTACTACAAATAATATCAGCTAATCCATAGTTTAGTTTTACACAAAAATGCATCTCTTTGTATATGTCCATGGTAATTTTAAGTGACATTCCTTTAATATTGTAGCACTTTATTTTGTAAACGATTCCTTCTCTCCACCAGTATCAAAATCGTTTTGTAGATCAACAAAGCATGCAAAAACATATTTACCCTTTTTAACATATTTTGCTCTAATGAAATGTAGGATAAAATACAATCACCTGTTCAGCAACCAGCGCTGAAGCCTGATTGATAACAATTAATAATATTAAGAGAGTCTATGTGTTCTTGTAGTCTTTCATCTAAAATCTTACAAAAACAGTTTATTAAAGCAGCAAGAAACAGCAGTACCGTCATAATTGGAGGGATCATCGGCAGAGACACTCTTATAGCACGGTTTTGTCATATTGTTTTTCCACAATTTGGGGAAATTTCCCTTAGAAAGAATGATGTTGAATAAATTCATGTAGCTCTGAAGCATATAAGGGGCTGATAGTTTGAGTATTTCATTATTAATTGACTCAAACCCTGGAGATTTGTTGGACTGAAACAACGCATTAGCATAGTACACCTCCATTCCATGAATATGATAATCAAGTACACCCGATTAGGTGGTGCTACTAAAGACATCATCAGTATTAAAGTCTTGCTGATTACACGAGTCAATATTTTTGTCATTAGATTAGTAAAATATTCTAGCCACTCCCCAGGAGCCACAGCAGAGCTCTTATCCTCCTCCCCATCACTGTCCACCTCTGCATATCATCTAGAGTTTGTTAAAAGGCTTTGGGTTTTTTTTCTCCATTTTGTGTAAAATATTCACTAGTTTTGTTATATATTGTTTGTGTTTCTGTTTTAGATCCTGTTTATATTTCTTCTTGAAATAAAAGTTCATAATTTTTATTTCAACTATTTTGTGTTTCTCTTGCTTTAACCCTCAAGAGTCTTTTATAGTATAAGCGCTCATCATAATAACATTCTTATGTAACTTTTTTTGTAGCAGCATTTTTCTTAACATTACTTTTCTTGGGAAATCCTTTTTTATGGTCTATAACCAGAGATCTTGGTTCGCCAAAACAGCCATCATCGTCGCCTCGGGCGCCATGTACCCTTAGTACGCCACTGTTTATGGCTGCACTTGGTCAATCTATTCTGGATAATATTTGTAAATTTCCGTGTCAGCTTGTTTATATATTCATTTAGTATTAAACTGCTGTATTTTTTCTGAATATCATCAGAAGAAAAAAACACTCTTGACCAGATTAGCAATTAGGCTATTCCGTTTTTTTATGGCAAGGGAGACAGCTCTAATAATGCATTATTAACTAACAAGGTTTCACCAGTTTCTAGAGAAACAAAGACTGGATATTGATCAGAAGTGACCAGGAAATCACCGATAGTGAAGGAAAGCACTTTTGCTAGCAGATGATTACTTACAACACACCAATCTGCAACAGATGTTCTATTATATTTATGACAAGTGGCGTCACTAGAAGTATCTCCCATGGTTTTGCCGTTTTGCATTCTTAAGCCAGTTCATTTGCAAAGATTTAACAAGTTTCATCCTTGCTCATTAATTTGGGCGCTATCTTTTGAATTTCTTATATAGCACATTCTCTCAGAGACATGATTATCTTCTAAATGTAAGTACACATCATCATCATTATTGTGATATATGAAATCATTGTCAACAGGGTTAACTCTGGCATTGAGATCCCTTAGCAAAACCACTTCAACATATCTACTGAACTCACTAATGTCATCCACCGTAAGGTCAATTGTGTCTATACCAGTTATATTTTTTTCTTGGAGTAGGTTGAATTTAATGGTGGGATATATGCTACATAAACATAAATATCATTCGACAAGTGGAAATTGTGTTTGGAAAGCCAAAACTATCTGTATTCTGTGCTGATTAATGGTTCAAACTGAACACTAGGTCCAATATTTTCTCTAAATAGCACGGCTAGTCCTCCAGATCCTATTTTCCCAATCTTGGGTCTACATACTATGGTGGATTTATATCCTTGGAGTTTTATTGCATCCAAATGATCCTAAGTACAATGTGTTTCCGCTAGGTATATACTATCTTGATTAAGTGTTTTCAGGAACATATCATCATTTAATTAATTTACTCTTGTATTATTTATTCATGCAAATACACCATTGATATTATTGTAAGTGATTCAGATTTTATATTGCATAGGCATAAAGAATAGTATATGCAATGCATGTAACTAGGATCTTGTAATGGCCGATGAATAATTATCTCCATTTCTTAAGTAAACTGTCATCAAATCCATCATTACGTTTCTGGTAATATTTATTGGCATTGGCCTGGTATCTAGACCTGTAACCGGACATTCATTATCATGCTGTGTATGAAAACCAGCTGAGTGGATTTTATTCCAGTGGGTTCTTTTCACAACGTCTGAAACTTGCCGTGTTTAATTTGGGCTTTTCATTGAAGAAATTAAGACAAGATATTATATTTGACGACAGAAGGGCTGTTCCCTATTTTGACAAATGTCTGTTATCTCTAGCATAGTAGTCTTGTGGTATATTCCATCTGTAGGATACGTTGCTATTATGAGCTGATTTGTGACATTGTTAACTGAGGTAACCCGATTCGCGTGGCCAGGACGAAGCTCAATCCGGGGAATGCATTGTTTTTTATTTTTTCGGTGTCTAAAGCGGTCTGATCAAAAACCATTTCAGTGCGTTCATATGTTAAAATTGCATAGCCAGGCAATCAAACCTATTGTCAACGAGTGATTTCATCGCGTCTGCATTTTAAGCAATCGGAACGTCCTAGGCATTTTCCATAGCATGCTTGTCATATAATGGCCCTTTTGAACTGCCCTAACCACATAACAATTCCAGTAGTTTTATTACGATTACCTCCGAGTCTCTTTAAGGCGGTCAAAGTTATTTGACATGCATCGGAAAGAGACGATGGAGTTCTGTATACATAGGACGTGGCCGCCATTTTAACATGCTCCTCATAGCTCATACTCTTTCAGAATATATCGCTGCCGGAAGGCTGTTTTGACCCCATGGTCATCTGAACACTAGTACATCTTCTTTGTGCATTTTTACACGAGCACGTTGACTGGGTCCTTCCTTTTATATATTACCACAGATTAAAATCCAATAAAAGCAAAGTTTAAACAGCCAGGCTATGTATGGCGGTCAGATGCGCTTCATTGTGACATTATAGGTATATTGTGACGTCTACCGCGTGCTGCCTTTTAACGTCGTCAGCTCTCTGCTCCATCTCTGCAAGTAAAGAATTCTTGGCATTTTCCTCTTGCCTAGGTAAAGTCTTCACATTCTACGCTAAAGCTTTTGTTGAAAAAAGATCGCAGAAAATGCGCTATGAAATGTGTTGCAGTAATCAAAACGTACTGCTTTCTCCAGCCAACACTTTGCCAACAAATGTATGTAGTTGCGGCAGTGGTGTTATCATTCGAAAGTAGTTCCTTATCTACGTCGAAAGCGTCAACATACGTAGCAACAAACTTATTAGGTCATGTGTGTTCTTGGCAGTACCCAATAAGTGCATGATAACGTCAAAGACGTTAAAAATCTACTAGATCATCCCACGCAATGCATTTGTACAGGAAGTCACAAGCTGGGTATATATTAATTCTGATTACCGAGTTGACACGGACTCGATAAGACAATATGCAAGAATTACGTATGTAGATATTCATGGTGAAGTATGCGTCGAATCCAGAGGTAGATGCAGGTTTTATTATTATAAAAAGATCACTCAAAATGGTGTTAAAGGGGTTTATCTCTGCTAGCATTGTAAAGAGAAAAACAGGAAGATCGTATTTTAGGAGGGATTTCAATACAGAGGATTGAGCCAACACCCAACTGTTCCTTCTTCTGACATAACTGATACATTTCAGGATAGATAATATACACAGAAGGAACGCAGCCTAAATATCAATGTAAAGCTATTGTTGCAACACACACACACACACACAAACACACACACACACACACACACACATATATATATATATATATATAAGCAAAATATTAACGAATAGAATTAAAAAATGCCAGATCGGAAGGGTCGTGCTGGGGTAGCAAAACAGACGCCCCGCCCCTAAAAAATAAATGAGCGCGAAACAACCGGAACAATTTCTACAGTAAGTGGTTCAAAGTATCCTCTGGAAGCGTCTAAATACAGGTGCCTCTGAGAGCTTCATCCCTGGAGTTCCATCCGATAGACCCCTTGCCAACTTGCCCTAAAGGATATTCCTGGATCCGCCCCTGCCGTAGTAATAGATTTTATACAAAGTAAGGAAGAATATGGTGCAGTGATTCTATATGACAAAGAAAAAGCATTGGATATAAACGAACATAGTTCTGAAGATACCAACTTTAAGAGATATGACTCTGGAAATAACAATTGTACGTGGGTAAGAATGCTATATAAAAATATTTCGTCATCTTTTTAAGAAAATAAGCAAAGATATAAAAGTCTAATATCAAGAAATCAGTGAGACAGGAATGTTCACTGTGAATTCTACTCTACGTGATAGCAATTAACGCCTTGTGTATTAGAATAAATAATAATACAAATATCAAAAGTATAGCAATTAAAGCCTTATGTATCAGAATAAATAATAATACAAATATCAAAGCTATAGCAATTAAAGCCTTATGTATTAGAATAAATAATAATACAAAGATCAAAGGTATAGCAATTAAAGCCTTATGTATCAGAATAAATAATAATACAAAGATCAAAGGTATAGCAATTAAAGCCTTATGTATCAGAATAAATAATAATACAAAGATCAAAGGTATAGCAATTAAAGCCTTATATCAGAATAAATATTAATACAAAGATCAAAGGTATCGCAATTAAAGCCTTATGTATTAGAATAAATAATAATACAAAGATCAAAGGTATAGCATTTATAGCCTTATGTATCAGAATAAATAATAATCAAATATCAAAGGTATCGCAATTAAAGCCTTATGTATCAGAATAAATATTAATACAAAGATCAAAGGTATCGCAATTAAAGCCTTATGTATCAGAATAGATAATAATACAAATATCAAAGCTATAGCAATTAAAGCCTTATGTATCAGAATAAATAATAATCAAATATCAAAGGTATCGCAATTAAAGCCTTATGTATCAGAATAAATATTAATACAAAGATCAAAGGTATCGCAATTAAAGCCTTATGTATCAGAATAAATAATAATACAAATATCAAAGCTATAGCAATTAAAGCCTTATGTATTAGAATAAATAATAATACAAAGACCAAAGGTATAGCATTTAAAGCCTTATGTATTAGAATAAATAATAATACAAATATCAAAGGTACAACAATTAACGCCTTGTGTATTAGAATAAATAATAATAAAAATATCAAAGGTATAACAATTAACGCCTTGTGTATTAGAATAAATAATAACACAAATATCAAAGGTATAGCAATTAAAGCCTTATGTATTAGAATAATTAATAATACAAATATCAAAAGTATAGTAATTGGGTTGTGCGTTAGCTTTTATTTGTAAAGAGACAAACGTTAGTAGTATATGGTGGGTAAATAGAGCCAAACGGGAAATTAACATTGGGGTGGCACTATAGAGCCAAACGGGAAATCAACATGGTGGGGCACTATAGAGCCAAACGGGCAGTGAACATTAGGGTGGCACTATAGAGCTTAAAGGGAAATGAACATTAGGGGCACTATAGAGCCAAACGGGAATTTAACATGAAGAGGGCACTTGAGAGCATTACGGGAATTTAACATGAAGGGGGCACTTGAGAGCCATACGGGAAATGAACATGGAGGGGGCACTTGAGAGTCATATGGGAAATGAACATTGGGGACACTTGAGAGCCATACGGGAATGGAACATGGAGGGGGCACTTGAGACCCATACGGGAATGTTTGTGGGACAGAAGTATTTGGAGAGAGATAGAATATATACATACACGAAACACACAGACAAACAAACACTATAATATCCAACACGCCGTGTGTAGTGACGAATACAACCTCATCTACTATCCAAACACCCACACTACACCATCAACACGCCGTGTGTAGTGACGAATACAACGTCATCTACTATTCAAACACCCCACACTACACTATCCAACACGCCGTCTGTAGTGACCATTACTCCGTCATCTACTATCCAACACCCACCCCCACTATACCATCAACACGCCGTGTGTAGCGACCAATACCCCGTAATCTATGCTATCCAAAACCCCACATATACTATCCTTCTGCCTAGTGGCTATATCTATATAGCCTAGAGTTATATATAAAGCATTACCTATACCTCAGATCATATTGAAGGTGTCAGTAAATTTGCATATATTGTACCTATGTTATAAATAGCTTTAATCAAGGGAACCAAATCATAATAACACTAAATTGGACGTGACTAAAAGTTGTACTGAATTTCGGGAACCGTCACGGACTTTAGAGTTGACTAGAAAAATCCGGAACATTAGATTATAATGGCCTAGACTAAAAGTAACACTAACATTCCGAAATTGTACCGGACGTTAGCAGAGAATGAAAATAATCCGGAAAATAAATGGAAAAAATTGGCTGAGACTAAAAGTAGCACTAAACTTCCGAAATTTTACCGGACTTTAGCGGAGACTGCAAATAATCCGGAAAAAATTGAAAAAAAAATGACTGAGACTAAAAATAGTATTACAATTTCGAAACTCATAGACAGAGCGAAGGGACTAGTAACAACAAAACGGTGAGTCTACTACAAAACATTTTGGTGGAGTTCAAACATCTGAGAAACATGTATCAGACTTCTTTAACACAACCCAAGAGAAACAGACCATCACGGGCTAGTTTTCTAAACCCATTTCGTCATCCACTTTCACTACCCCTGAGATGCCACCACCTTTGTCTACTACTATCAAAGCAGCATAATCATCAACAACAACAAGAACAGGATTTGAACGAAGAAAGGGATTGAGGCAGTTAAATACAAACGGGAAATGAACATGGAGGGTGGCACTTCGGGACAGAAGTGTTTATAGGGTCAGATCTGTTTATGGGGACAGACACATACACAATCCAAACACCACATACTATACCATCAACACGCCTTGTGTAGTGACCATTACCCCGTCATCTATACTATCCAACGCGCCGTGTGTAGTGACCAATACCTCGTCATCTACTATCCAACACCCACTTTTTGAATACATTCCAAAACCCCATACACACTATCCTAAATGCCTTGTGTGCCGTCTAAAACCCCAAACCTACAATCATACGAAAAGGGTATGACGAAGGGAAGAAATCACAAAAACATACTATTCAACACCCCCTTTTTGAATACTATCCAACACCCACTTTTTTAATACTATCCAATACCCAATACACAGTATTCCAAACGCCTTGTGTGCTGTCTAAAAAACCCAAACATACAATCAGACGAAAAGGGTATGATGAAGGGAAGAAATCACAAAAAACATACTATCCAACACCCACTTTTTGAATACTATCCAACACCCACTTTTTGAATACTATCTAACACCCACTTTTTGATTACTATCCAACACCCATTTTTTCATTAATATCCAACACCCACTTTTTGATTACTATCCAACACCCACCTTTTTGATTACTATCCATCACGCTGTGGGAGTGATCAAGGTACCCTACACTTCATAACAAACCAAAAAGGGTAGGTGTGCTTTACACACATTATACTTACATACACACAAACCTACTATCGCATAACAGTGGTAGGATGTAAAAGAAGGGGATGAAATAGACACACTTTCATATACAACCAAGGGTGATTGGCAGATTTGGGTAACGCACCGCGCACGCACGTGAAGGTAAACATCCCTCACACATACATAAAAAACATAACCGACACGACCGCGTCTGACGTCATCCTTATGACGTCATTTTGCGCTTCGCGGATCTTACACCTTGAAAAACATACACCAAGTACGCGGACCTAAAAGAAAACACTTTTTAATTTGTATTTTTTATAAAACACAAACACACACCACACAACCATATTTTGAGAAACGGTTTTATTTATTTTTTATAAAACACAAACACACACCACACAACTATTTTTTTTTTTTTAAATTATTTTTATTTCTATAAAACACAAACACACACCCTACATACAAATTTTTTTGGAGTGGGAAGACAAAAGATAAACACAAAATAAACAAACACTCCACATACACAAAAAATATTTTTGGGTTGGCAATCTAAGAGTTCCGCTCTGTCCCTGATGATTTCTTCTCTTAGGACTTCTTCCACCAGATCTTGAGCCATTTGCAAAAAGATCATCGTCTTCTTCTCTGGGTTATTCTCCAGCAAATGATACCTCACCCGCTGCATGTTCACCATTGCTTCGTTCAACTTACTAATTTTAGCTGCCATGTTGTTGAGATCCTGACGGGTCAACGAGAGTGACTGAACTGGCCAACGCACTGCTTTATATGCTGGAAGCGCGGACGCGATGGAAATCATGTCTCAGATCGATAGTCAGAAATGGGACAGAGTCGGTGACCTCAGAGGGATAGAAAGAAGTGAAAGAGCATATCTATTTCATTTTTTTTCAAATCCAATAAACAACACCACTATTTTTTTCAAAAATCAACATTTTTTTTAATACATAATAAGAAGAAGCTTCTCTAACATAAAAATGCGACAGCTAAAAGATTAAACATGAACGTATTTACAGGGTTGACAACGTAGGGAAGGCAAACTTAGCTTCCACTGTTCTACATCATTCTGTCCTCGTTGTTGCTGTATGCGTTTTCGTACTTCATGACTTTTTTTGTTGTTTGTTTAAAACATTAAACGTGTATGAAACGTATAAAATGTCTTGTGTCTTTCGTGTTCTTCTCAAAATTCGTCATACCTCAGTCATGGCTGTATCTTCCTCTGCCTCCTCTGGCTCTTCTTCTTCTGTGGTCAAAGCGATCCACGAAAAGTTAGATCGTCTAAGTTGGGAATCTTTGTATCTGAGCCATCCCTTTAACATGTTGATTGCTGGACCGAGTGGTTCAGGCAAAACCGAATTTGTCAAACGTTTGATCGAACACAAATCTCATGTGTTTGATCGTCCTCCTCAACGTATCGTATGGTGTTACAAAGAGTGGCAATCGTCTTACACGTTACTTCGTACAAGTCAAGGAGAAGCCATTTCGTTTGTGGAAGGCATACTTCGCGAAGACGATGGGATCGTGTCTGACGTGAGTCAAACACATCTGGTCATCTTCGACGACATGTTAGGAGAAGACGAAGAAGAAATTAAACTTTGGTTTACACGAAAAGGACATCATCGTAATGCCTTCATCATTTATATTACTCAAAATTTATTTCAACAAAGTAAAGCCCATTGTACCATCAGTCTCAATGCTCATTACGTGGTCTTGTTTAAAAGCCCCAGAGACAAATCTCAAGTGCAAGTGTTAGCCAAACCGTTAGGCACTCCTTGGCTGAATTATGCGTACAACGATGCCACTCAAACACCTCATGCGTATTTACTCATCGATTTAAAACCCACCACTCCCGACTATTTGAGATTTCGTACCCAATTGTTTCACCATTCGTGCCAAGAAGGAGGTCCCGTCATTTGCACGTCCCCTTCGGTCACTCTCTGAAAGAAAAAAACTATAAAAATATCCACCACGTCATTTCTTTCTCACAGTATTTGAGATGACATCCTTTTAATCTCATCCTCCTGCCTAATTGATTCGTGCCTTGTATGGAATAAGTCGCGAAAAAAATGCACAAGTCCGTGCCCATTTGTTAGAAGCTAGTCTCAAAGAAATGTTACGATGGTTTACTTTGACAGCACGTCAATTACTTCAAGGCATCATTCACATCCCTCATCAAACCAAACGTTTTTTTTTTTTTGAAAAACATAAAGTGGCGTTGTCACAACTGGCCGATCCTAGAATCGATCAACGCACTAAAAAACAAATCATTTTGACCCCTGGTGGCAGCGGTTCTTTAGGAGGTGTCATGATTCGTTCTCTTTTGAAATGGGATCCTAATGCCCAAACCAAAACCAGAACCAAAAAGAAAAGCCCCAAGAAGAAAAGCCCTAAGAAAAAAGCCCCTAAGAAGAAGAAAAAGAAAACCCCTTCCAAGAAAAAAGCAACCACATCTGCTACCCGAAAGAGAGGTACTGCTGCTAGGACCCAAACGTATACCCGAAAACTACGAGAGGCAGTGACGGTGTCTCCTTCTCCTCCGTCCACATCTTCTTCCTCGCCCTTTGTCATGATACCTGCCAAACCGGACTTAAGACAAGTGTTTCCTAATTTGATACAAAAATGGAAACCCATTTCGAAAGTTACCACTCCGGGACCCTCGACTTCGGTTGATCTGGCCACGGCAGCTGCCACTAAAAAAGTACACGCCCCTAAAACCAAAGTTCAAGAGAGAACCGGCGTGTTACAAAGTTTAGTGGATTTATCCAAAGAAGAATTGAGACGATTCAGTCCGTTGAAAACACCTCAACGTCGAGTGAGGCCTGTCATGAAGTTGGTACGTCGTGCAGACAATGCGTGGAGACGTGTTCCAGTATAAAATAGAAGGGTACCCTGCCAGAGACTTCAGACTTACTCCTGACCTCCAAGATGACCCCAAAACGTGCACACCCCCACCAAAAGAAGAAAAAAGGACTTCCACCTCATCTGGCGAAACATTGGGACGTCTTGTCTGTCCTGACCAAATCCAATCCTCCCATGCGAAAACAACTCATTCAAACAGCCCCAAAGAAATCATCGATACCGTGTGTGAATGTTGTTTGAATGTCTTGAAAGGAACGGTACCTTTGTCCAAGATACAGAAACAGAAATTGGGCAAACATCGGATCGTTCTTCGCCAAATGGTGAAAAAGAAAATACCTCTTCAACAAAAGAAAAAAATGTTGGTGCAACGAGGAGGATTTCTACCCATGCTGATAGGACCGTTGTTAAAAATAGCGGCTCCTTTGTTAGGAACGATTGCTGGACCAGTTTTAGGAGGAGTCATGCGATAAAAAAAAAGATAAAATGGACACCCTTCTCTGGAAAGACAACACATTTGTACCTTTGGATGTCATGGAAGGACGAAAACTGACTTTAGTGCCTTACAAACGATGGATGGAATTCCATCGTTGAAACGAACAACGGATACCTCATTTACCTCCTAATCCCAATCTCCAAGAGATGTCACAGTTACAACAAGAATTACAAGCGCTGGTGGAACGAAGCGATATGTCAGAAACAGAAAAATCCCAACGGTACGGTCAACTCTTGCAACGTCTACAACTCTTTCACCAGAAAGCTGTAGACGAAACAGCTCCACCCACTCTGAGAGATTTCAAAGTCTTGATGAAAAGCGAACCTAAAGTCACCAAAACCACTAAAACAGACACCGCCACGGGGATGACAGTGAAAGAAGAAGAAGAAGAAGAGTTTCAAACTCCACCTCCTAAAAAAATACGAAAGTTAGCCACACCGGGTTCGATGAAAAATATGATGTCTACCCCATTACCATCAGAAGAGAAAAAGAAAGAAGTGAAGACAGAAGTCAAAACAGAACCGATGACCCCTGTTCAAACATCCTCCTTTACACCAGTGGCTCGTCGGACACGTAAAGCATTGCAATCCAAAAAGATACCACACGAAGAAAAGAGCATTGGTACTTGGTTGACTTATTGAGGAATCATGGAGAAACTTTTAGTTCAAAAATTGTATCGAGCTGCTAAAAGTAAATTGAAAAGTGTACGTTTGCCAGAAGTACGACGATGGTTACAAGAACAATCGACGTACACGTCACACAAATCCATTCGATGAAAATTTTCTAGAAGTCAAACCAAAGTGGAGGGCATCGATCATCAATGGCAAGCAGATTTAGCCGACGTCTCTCATTTGGCAACCTACAATCGTGGTCACAAATATTTGTTTTGTGTCATCGACGTGTTTTCCAAATTTGCTTGGGTCGTGCCTTTGACTTCTAAAAGCAGTACCGATTTGGTACATGCCTTAAAATTGGTCTTGAAACAAAGTGGTCGTCACCCTTTACGATGGCAAACCGACAAAGGCACCGAATTTCTAAACCAAGCTTTTCAAAAAGAATTGAAACAAAGACACATTCATTTTTTTACCACCGAAAATCCTGAAACCAAAGTCAGTGTCGTGGAACGTTTTCAAAGAACTTTGAAAGAACGCATGTGGAAATATTTTACACATCAACACGCTCTCAAGTACATCGACGTGTTACCGAGTTTGGTCAAAGCGTACAATCAATCGTACCATCGTAGCATCGGATGTGCCCCCGAAGAGGTCATCCCTGAAAACGAAGTGACCGTGTTTGATCGATCCTTCTCCTCCGTCCACTTCTTCTACAGAAACAGAAATTAGGTAAACATCGGAACATTCTTCGTCAAAAGGTCAAAAAGAAAATACCTATCCACCAAAAGAAAAAAATGTTGGTGCAACGAGGAGGATTTCTATCCATACTAATAGGACCGTTGTTACAAATAGCGGCTCCTTTGTTATGAACGATTGCTGGACCAGTTTTAGGAGGAGTCATGCGATAAAGACGGGAAGAAAAAAAGAAGATATAAAGGACACCCTTCTCTGGAAAGACGATACACTTGTACCTTTTGATGTAATGGAAGGACGAAAACTGACTTTAGTTCCTTACGATCGATGGATGAAATTTCATCGCTGGAACGAACAACGGATACTTCATTTACCTCCCAACCCGAATCTCCACGAGATGTCACAGTTACAACAAGAATTACAATCGCTGATGGATCGAAGCGATTTGTCAGAAGCAGAAAAATCGCAACGGTAACGCCAACTCTTGCAACGTCTTCAGCTCTTCACCATAAAGCTGTAGACGAAACAGCTCAACCCACTCTGAGAGATTTCAAGGCCCTGATGAAAAGCGAACCTAAAGTCAACACCACTAAAACAGACAACGCCACGGGGACGACAGAATAAGACAATCAACGAGAAGAGTTTCAAACTCCGTCTGCTCCCATCTCTAGTAAGATTGAAGCTGCCTTGCTGACACCCTCTACTACACCTCATCGGGAAAAAATGAAAGCTTGGGTTAAAATGATGATGTCCACTCCTTCTTCAGCAGAAGAAAAAAAGAAAGAAAGCAAGACTGAAGTGTAAAAGACACCATTAAGAAGAAACCAACCATCACCCCTTCATCACTACCCACTCCTGTGGCTCGTCGAACGCGTCAAGCCGCTTCGTCCAAACCTCACGACACCAAAAGTAGTATCGAACAGTGGGTGACTTATTGAGGAATCAAATCATGGAGAAACTTTTAGCTAGCCTATACTACAATCCTGCTCATGCTGCTGGTTACGGAGGAGTTCAAAAATGGTATCGGGCTGCAAAAAGTAAATTGAAAAGTGTACGTTTGCCAGAAGTACGACGATGGTTACAAGAACAATCGACGTACACGTTACACAAATCCATTCGATGAAAATTTTCTAGAAGTCAAACCAAAGTGGAGGGCATCGATCATCAATGGCAAGCAGATTTAGCCGACGTCTCTCATTTGGCAACCTACAATCGTGGTCACAAATATTTGTTTTGTGTCATCGATGTGTTTTCCAAATTCGCTTGGGTCGTGCCTTTGACTTCTAAAAGCAGTGTCGAGTTGGTACGCGCCTTAAAACTGGTGTTGAAACAGAGTGGTCGTCACCCTTTACGATGGCAAACCGACAAAGGCACCGAATTTCTAAACCATTTTTTTCAAAAAGAATTGAAACATAGGCACCTTCATTTTTTTACCACTGAAAATCCTGAAAAGAAAGAAAGTGTCGTGGAACGTTTTCAAAGAACTTTGAAAGAACGCATGTGGAAATATTTTACAGATCAACACACTCTCAAGTTCATCGACGTGTTACCACGTTTGGTCAAAGCTTACAATCAATCGTACCATCGTGGCATAGGACGTTTCCCCGAAGATGTCACCCCTGAAAACGAAGTGATGGTGTTTGATCAATTGTTTGGTACGCCCCAATGGAGACACCAGAAAACCCTAGTGCTCAAGACGGGAGATTGGGTTCGCATCGGAAAACCAAACGCACTTTTGACAAACGTTATTTACCCAACTGAACTACCGAATTGTTTCGTGTCATTGGACCAGTGCGTGGACGTGATCCTCCCGTCTATAAATTGGAAGACATGCACGGAGAAGTGTTAAAAGGAACTTTTTACTTGCCTGAGTTACAACGAGTGACCAAAAAAGAAGACGACTTGTACGACATCGAAAGCATTCTCGAGCAAAGAACACGCAAAGTGGGCAAACGTCGAGTGGAAGAAGTCAAAGTGCGTTGGAAAGGATATCCCCCTAGTTTTGATTCTTGGATTGCCGCTTCCCAAGTCGTCGACTATAAAAAGAAGAAGTAACCAACATGCCGTTCAACACAGCAACTACCTCTACTCCTTCGCAGAGTTCCTCTCTTCAAGAATTACAAAAACAACCTTTGTGGGTCTGGTGCGGAGAACGTGTGCCTAAAAATCAAATCGTCTTTTTCTGCCAAATTTTTGTGGTGTATTGTGTCATTGGAGCAGCCATTGCCAATTTGAGTTTGCAACAAGGGGACAAACAATTGTGAACCATTTTACTCAGCAGTTGCATCGGTTATCTTTTACCCAGTCCATCCTTGAAATTTACGACGGACAGTCACAAACACAGCAACGGTACGGCCAACTCCAGTCCACCTTCTTCCAGTCAACACCACAATACCAGCCCTCTTTTAGAACCGTTTGAACATCATTCTCCTCTGAACTCGAGTGACTCCTCGGAGACCAGAACCTCCTTGAAACTATGAATAACCAATTTTATTTAACTTTACCTAGTGACAGTTCGATGGATGCGTTTCCCAACAACACCTTATATTGTTTCACAGCCAAATTACCTCAGTCCATCCAATTGGATCACGAAGCTCATTGGGAAGTAGGTTTGGTAGAAATCATTCATCCTACGCAAGCCAAGAATGTGTCTGGAGATCAAACCACTTTTGTCGTCGAAATCTTGAACGAGCAAGTGCAACAACACTTGGACGTCAATGATCCTGGCATTTACGAATCCAAAAGACCAGTATCCGCCAATCCTCAGCACAGTATCTATGACATGAGAATTCCTGCATGCTATTATTTTAGTGTTCGACATTTGGTGGACACGATTACGGCTATTTTCAACGACCAATTTGGCAAAGCCCTGGACAAAACCAAGAAAAGTGTCCTGATCGAGTACCATGCCATTCCTCATCGTCTCAAAATGCATTTTCGGACGCCAAAATATTGTCCATCAATTTTTCTCCTGAGTTGTTTGCCATGTTGGGTGGAAACACAAAACTGACTTCCATCAAAGACATCTACAATGATCGCTTTTACAAGTTTTGCGCTACCCCATCGAATTGAACGAAGGTTTGAATTTATTGTTTGTGTACTCCGATGTGGTGGAGTACAACGTGGTGGGAAACACAGCCGCTCCGTTACTGAGAGTCATTCCTTTCAAAGTGGATTCTGCCGTCGCCGCGTACGAGGAAGGTGGAAACACGTATCACGTTCACCGTGAATTTGCACATCCTCATTATCGTCCAGTCAGTAAATCGTATTTTGACAGTGTCAACATTAGTATAAAAGGAGATCTGGGACAAAGTATTCTATTCACTAAAGGAAATGTCACGGTGAAACTACATTTTCAAAAAAGGTTCTCCAGCGAATTGTAACCTACCTAAAATGTATCCTGTGTACCGAGGAGTGGCTCAACAACGAGGACACGGTTTAGGAGATATGTTAAAATCGGCTTTTCGGACGGTAGCCCCCATCTTGAAACCCATGGTGACTCGAAGATTGCATGCCTTAAAAGATGCCGCTTTGACGCAAGGAAAATAATTTCTTAGAAACGTCCTCATCGACAAACAAAATCCGAAAGAACCCTTTATGAGAGCAGGAACAAATGTGTTGATGCACACTAGAAAAGATCTTTTGTTTCTCCGAGAGACTCCTGTAAATTCACTTCACGCTTCTGGCCCTGGAATTACTTCTTCCTCCACTCCAAAACAAGGACATCCCTTCAGAGCTCATCCACGACACGGTGTTCAGAAAAAGAATAAGAAAAGAAGACGGTCAGAGAATTAGACGTGTTTGATTACTAAGCCATTGAAAATGATGCACCGATATTCTTGCGAATGTACCAAGTCAGAACTGGATCTGTTTGCCATGCCACCTACCATGATGACGATGCAAGAATCCTAATGGGTAGAATTTCATCCTGTATCGTCTTTGACGACTTCAGCCCCTATCGAATTTGAAATCAAAGGACAAACTGAAGATTACGTCGATCTGAATAGCAGCCGCTTGTATCTGAAACTCAAAGTGCTCAAAACGGACAACACCAATCCAGATGCCGATGCCAGAGTATCTCCCGTCAATAATTTCATGCATTCCTTGTTCAGAGAAGTGGATTTGTACTTGAAAAACAAACTGGTCAGCAGCAGCATGAATACTTACCCTTACCGTGCTTACTTGGAAAATCTCTTGACGTACGGAAAAGAAGCCACGAACACCCATCTGGATGCTTCCGTGGTATGGAAACATGACACTTTGGAAAAGTTCGACGACACAGCGTTGACTGCAGATGACGATCCTCACAATGTGGGATTTAACGCCCGTCGAAAGAAAATCAGACAAGGGAGTACTTTAGAACTGATGGATCGTTTGCATTTGGACATGTGGTTGCAAGACAAGTATTTGTTAAACGGAGTGGATGTACGCCTGAGACTGAATCGCACTAGTACCGTCTTCCATTTGATGGCTCGTGCCAACGAGTACAAAACCATCATCGAAGAAGCCAGACTTTACGTGCGCCGTGTAGAAGTCTTACCTAATGCGGCCAACGACATCAGTCAAACGTTGAGCAGAACCACTGCCAATTATCCTGTGCGACGAGTGGAAGTGAAACGTTTACCATTGCCTCTGGACTTTGATCCAAAGTCGAAGATCACGTCTTCCAAAAACAGCTTCCCAAACGTTTGCTGATTGGCATTGTCAGTAATGCAGCCCTCAACGGAGTCATCGATCACAATCCTTTTGAATTTCAACACTTCAACGTCTCCAAGATAGAAATCACTCGAGATGGCCAGACGTTGTGTACCAGACCTTTTGAACCTAACTTTGCCCAGAGAAATTACTTCAGATCTTACTTGACTCTGTTTGAAGCCACGGGACACTTAGGCACCAACAGCAGCCACGGTATTTCGTACGGGGATTATGCAGAAGGATATGCTTTGTGGGGATTTGATTTCACTCCTGACCAAGGCAGCGACGAAGGACATCTCCACCCAATAAAATCAGGCCAACTTCGTGTGGAACTTCAGTTTGCTACAGCTCTAGCCAACACCGTGACGTCATCTTGAATGCAGAATTTGATAATACTCTGGAAATCAACAGTTTGAGAGAAGTGATTATAGACTATTAGAAAAGATGCAACACGAAGAACCTATGGAGATAGAAGATGAGGGGTTTTGTGATCTTGAAGAAGAAGAAGAAGACAATATAGTCATGATGCCAAGATGGCAAGAACAAGAAAAACATATGGTTTCCTGTTTTGGTAAGAAACTAGCTGAATAAATCACACAAATTAACATAAATGATTATTATATGTGTGATCGAAATACCAAAATTGTCATGATGAGTGTAGAAGAAAAGTTGGCACAGTATCCGGAGGACGCATTATTGGATCTCACAAAGGCCTATTTTGAGATAGTCGTATAAAGACTTGCAGGGTCATTTCTTACCTCCACTCACTTCTCTGTAATTAGTAAACTCAATGAAGCGATGGTGAACATGCAGAGGAGTAGACATAACCTGATTCAGAAGAACCCAGAGAAGAAGACGATGATCTTCCTGCAAATGGCTGAAGATCTGGTGGAAGAAGTTTTGCGAGAAGAGATCATCAGGGACAGAGCGGAATAGGAGGAGAAACAAAGACTGCAGCAGCAGTAAAGGCAACAACAACAACAACAACAACTCTTGCAGCAGGTGCAACAACAACTCTTGCAGCAGCTGCAACAACAAGAAGGAGAAGTGTCCTGTAGGATGGACTGTGATGTGTTTGCCTTTTCCTTCACAAGAAAGTGCCCTTGTGCTGCGTCAGTGAGACCTGTAGCGAAACGTGGTCGTCCTGCTGCCAGAAGTTTCAAAAAAAAAAAAAACTTCTCACCAAACACCCCAACGGTCCTTTTCAGGGCCACCCAGATCTTTAGAAAAGATTACTCCATGATTTCCTAAAACAAAATTTGGTGCGTTTGTATGTGAAGTGTATGTTTGTGTCTGTCTTTGTATTTTTTCCCCCAAAACCAAAAATTCCCTTTCTCTTGTGTGTTTGTATAGAGTGTGTTTGTATAGAGTGTGTCTATAAACACTCCCTTTCCCTTCCTATCTTAAAATGATGGTATAGAGCGGGGTGTTGAATAGTAGATGACGTGGTATTGGTCACTACACACGGCGTGTTGGATAGTATAGTCTGGGGTGTCTGTCCTCATAACACTTCTGCCCCATAAATACTTCTGCCCCCAACTGCCTCATCCATGTTAAACCTATGGACAAATTTAACATAGGATTTCCCGTACGTACTTATAGTGACGCCTATTGAGGTCAACTCTAACACTGTTACTATGTCACCCCCCACTGAGGTCAGCCACTTGTAACACTGATACCATTTAACTCTATACTACCCTCTCCATGTTCAATTCCCGTATGGCTCTCAAGTGCCTCTCCATGTTCATTTCCCATTTGGCTCTATAGTGCCTCTCCTTGTTAATTTCCCGTATGGCTCTATAGTGTCTCTTTTGGCTCTATCCAGGCTCCCGTAACTACTCAAGTGTACTTCCGCCAACTGCTACAATGAAAGGCATCTCCAAACAAATGGATGACCTCTTCCCAATTATTCCATGACACAAAACAGTAGCTCTTGTCACGAAATTTCCCACTGAAAGGCACAATCAATCAACATCTCTGAATTAAGATAGGAACTACTTGGCTCCATGCCCACTTATGCTAGTCTGTCCCCATCTCAAACTACGAAACCAATCCATGCCATTGCAAAGTCTCTTAACAATTGTAAGTATGACGTCTGTTCCTAGAAATTGGCTAATTACTCGGGCTGGGAAATATGTTCCCAACACCGACTTCCCACAATCAAACAACTAATCATTAAAATCTAACGAACCTATAAATGGAGACGTAAATACAAATGGAACATACCCAAATTTATTGCAATACTATGTACACATTTTAGACAGTTGACACATTCTAAAACAATGAGCAAGAAACTGTATTCTCATATTTATGTAGAAGAGTCCTCACGTCAATTTACAACTAGTTTTCGGGGTGGGGGTGGGGGGTTACTATGCAATTACATTGACGCAGGGTACAACAGGAAACAAAAATCTCCTGCTTGAACCTCATTACTCTTATTTATTTATTTTGGGTTTAATTTTTTCTTGTAAATTTTAATTTCTCTCCCTTTCATTTCAGCTTCTAGCCAAACTGACTTCTCTCCCTTTCATTTCAGCTTCTAGCCAAACTGACTTCTCTCCCTTTCATTTCAGCTTCTAGCCAAACTGACTTCTCTCCCTTTTAAGCAGAAGGAAGGAGGAAACAAATGCATGAAGATCTGATAGTGCAAAATAAAGATATAATCTAATAATAAAATACAAGTAAATAACAAAACCAAATGTACTCACAATAGCTAACATGAATTAGCTTAAGAATAAGTAGGTAACATATCTATATATATATATTAGAGATATATATTAAATGACATAGGGCGGTCTCCGACGTAAAGTATGACGATAATGCGAGACTATACTATCAACGCGCCACGCGAGGTAGACAGGTTCACGCAGCAATCCCTGAAAACAAGGGCATAACCAGATAAACGTTACACGACACACAAAAATATAAAATAAGGGAGAAATGTACAAACTACACATACTAACTTTTGCAAGCCCAAAGTACACATATCATGACGCCAACTGTTTCTAGTTTTTCAAGATTATATATATATATATATATATATATATATATATATATATATATATATATATATATATATATATATATATATATATATATATATATATATATATATATATATATATATAAAGTGATAAGTGGAAATGCGGCTCACGGTTACCTAATAATTTAATTCTCGCTTTAGAACATAATAATAATAATAATAATAATAATAATAATAATAATAATAATAATAATAATATCATCATTATCGTGGTTGTATTTAATTTATAAAATAAGGGGGGAATGTTCAAACTACACATACTAACCTTTGCTAGCCCAAACTACTGATATCATGTGGACACAATACAGAAAACGCCCACTGTTTATAGTTTTTCAACTATATATATATATATATATATATATATATATATATATATATATATATATATATATATATATATATTGACAGGGATAACTTGTCTTAAGTTTTACATTCAAATTCAATACATAAACTTTTAAACTTTAGAGTCCGAATTTTGAATGATATTTTTAAAACAGCGATATTTCAAACATCCGTCACTATTTTCTCAATAAATAAGCTTATATGATAGTTAAAAGCAATTTAGCAAAATGTTCATTTGTCAAAAATAGCGAAATATGAAAGACTTTCAACAAGACGCCGTGAATGTAGAATGATCACTTTATTTTTTTAAATGTAAAATGGTATGACTCTCGGATACCTGCGGGCCTTGGTTCTACCAAGTATCCAGTAGGTAATTAACAAACAACTCCGTGATAGATCTAACCTCAAAACGCCTTTTGCCAGAACTGACCTATACCAATTCATTTTTACCCAAGTCTGTTAATGAATGGAAGCTTTACCCTTTGGAGAATAATAACAATCCATCATTGTATACTTAATCAGAAATGTAGAATAATTCTCAGCCTATTACCAGCGAGGTGAGAGATTCACACAAATTGTAAGTACAAGACTTCGACTAGAATGTTGCGCATTAAACGATGACCTATTCAGAAATCATTTATCATTAAATAACAATTGTTCACGCGGTAAACCAAAAACCGTATTTTTTTTTTTCCTGTTAGGTTGTACAAAATCTGTTGTTATCAGGAACCGTACGATAGGTAAATTGTCTCAAAATATACTCATATCAGCGATGTTCGAAAATCCCTGTTTCAAACAAACGGATTTGTCTGGGTTTTTTTTTTCAAGTCTATACACTTTCCTGGTATGGCCCCTTCGGCAAATGTTTGATGTACCCCACATATAGTTAAAATTTATTCTCTCACACTATTACAATATTGTATGAGAAATTTCAATATCAAATTTGGCATTTACCTCTTTATTGCCTTTCATTCCTCACGAATCATCTAAGTAGAGATTAAATAAGCTTAAACTTGTTGTTCGGTCCTCTGTATCTCTTTTTGTGATATTTTATGTACTTACAATGAAGATGTTTGAAATACATACTACTTAAACTGAGAGTGGCAAGTTCAAACGATGCATTGTCTGCAGGATATATACAAAACGCTTTGCATTTACTGTTTTTTCATTGCATAGGAATGAGTTTACCAAATATGAATTTGCAGGGGCGGATCCAGAACTATCGTTTAGTATTAGTATCGTTTCGGGAGAGGGGAGGGGGTGACTAAACAAGTAAGCGAGGGGTCTGTGGAAGGGAACCCAAGAAGGGGGCCCGGGGGTCGAAGCTCCCTGACTTTCCTGCATTGTATGCGCTTCCGGAGCATACTTTTAACCATTAAATGTACTGTTAAGAAAACTTACTCAAGGAACCGTTCCAGTTGTTTCGCGCTCATATTTCTTCTTTTTTGTGGAGGTTAGTGGGGTTTAGGGGTTGGGCACGCTATCTCCGACTCACATCCCTCATCCAGTGGCGGCGCAAGGGTTTGAGGCGCCAGGGAACAATGTTTTTAGTGGCGCCCCTACAAGGGCTCCTGGGGCGATGCTATTTAGGGACGCCCCTACTTTGATATAGAGAACGGTCTCTATGTCAGTTGCCCCCCCCCCCCCCCCCATGTAAGTCCCGGTTACACATGCAAAAAAAAAAAGAAGCTCCCGACGGCGCCCCCCTTCGCCGGGCGCCCGGCTCTCCCCTCGCGCCGTCAGTGCCCTCACCCACTACTCCCATCCCCGCTCTTGGACCTGTCCCTGTTTTGAATTGATTTATCGTAATTTAATTTTCTTTCTTTCATATAATATCGATATCTATGTATTTCTGGTATGTAGATATCTAGGCAATTTGTTCGTATCCTTTATTGAGCATTAAATGTGATACTGCCTTTACCGCAAAATAATTATACCGTCCATGGCAGATGTACACGAATGTCAAGTGAGATATTAAAAAAAAATAAAAAAAATAAAAAAATAAAAAAATTGTACCTTATCATGCAAGCTGAGTAAAATAAATCTTTTGTCATTTGTTACTTGTTAGTTAAGAAACGGCAAATTTTAAGTGGCTTTTTTGGTTGATTACTTCACCGACCCTGTACATCACATAACACCAGGCACAGCAAACCGGTTGAGACCTAAATGACACAGATATGTGTTTACCTCTAGGAGAGTACGAGGGGCTCTTAAAGGGGCGAAAGTGATTAGTGGAAATGCGGTGCACAGTTACCTAATAAATTTAATTCTCGCTTTACAAAATAATAATAATAATAATAATAATAATAATAATAATAATAATAATAACAATAATAATAATAATATCATCATTATCGTGGTTGTGTTTAATGTTTTGTAAACTTGTAGCTAAATTGTATAAATTAAGCAGAGTAATTTATTTCATTCAACCAATTAGGAACTTCCGATGGTACGTCTAGTTTCGTAAATGTCTGTTAGTAATGATTATTTAGCATTAGTTTATCAGTGTCATCAAAATGAGTTATATTCAATGAACAAGTCGACTTTGAATTTATTTACTTTTTTATTTTACTCTATTCTTTTGCAATACAAACTACCTTATAAGTAGGTAAATGCAATTCCAGTATGCAAACTGGTGTTATAATATGATAATTATGTGTAAGATACCATTCTTATAATATCAGCGATCCTAATGATAAATGGTGAAGTAGGAATAAAAGATCGCCGGACGAGAGACGAATTGGCGATATTCCCTTGTTTGTACAGGTGGCCCCGGGTGGCCGAGTGGTCTAAGGCCTTTACAGATCACTGACATCTCACCTCTGACCGCGTGGGTTCGAGTCTCGGGCTCGGCCAACGTGGGTATGTGAGAAAGCTTGCCAGTAGCTTCCCGTGGGTCGGTGGTTCTTCCCGGGGTTTTCTCGGGTTCTTCCTCCACCAAATATACTGGCCGCCATGTGTAGCCTCTCATGTGCTGAAAAATGGCGTTAAATCCATAACAACCAACCCTTGTTTGTATAAGCAATAAGGCACTGCATTATAATGGCACTATAAGAAGGAAGCCATGGCACAATTTCTCGGATTTATCTCCTTGCCTTTGTTCATAAATTGGTCATGCTATTGACACGTAGATGTAATCTCAACATATGACAATGGAAAATATGACCTTGATATTGACACGTAGATGTAATCTCAACATATGACAATGTAAAATGTGACCTTGATATTGACACGTAGATGTAATCTCAACATAAGACAATGTAAAATGTGACCGTGATATTGACACGCAGATGTAATCTCAACATATAGGAATGGAAAATGTGACTTTGATATTGACACGCAGATGTAATCTCAACATATGAGAATGGAAAATGTGACCTTGATATTGACACGCAGATGTAATCTCAACATATGAGAATGGAAAATGTGACCTTGATATTGACACGCAAATGTAATCTCAACATATGACAGTGGAAAATGTGACCTTGGTATTGACACGCAGATGTAATCTCAACATATGAGAATGGAAATTGTGACCTTGAGCAGCGAAGTTAAAACCTGAGCCAGTATCAAACTGTGACAAACAGAAGCGAGTCGAAAACTATTTTTAATTAAAAAGTTGTTAAAAAAAATATTCTTCTCTCTGTAAATTCATAATTTCAAAGAAACGATGGCATTGTCTATAATTTTTTGTATTTTTTTTTTTTTTTGCTTAATCTCAGTTTACGCGCATACCCCCCCCCCCCCATCTCTCTCTCTCTCTCTCTCTCTCTCTCTCTCTCTCTCTCTCTCTCTCTCTCTCTCTCTCTCTCTGCTACACGCTATCTCTCTTTTACTGTATTTTGATTAACATACCATTAGAACATTTCGAAACGATTTTTCGGATAAGTCTGCAGTGTACACATACATGTCTTTCCATGTCATTGCGATATTTTATGGAATTTATTTTCTTTTTTTAAATTTATCTCTCATTTTTGACATGTTAGAAGTGACGAAATATTTCAATTTATCTCGCATGTTTGACATGTTAGAAGTGACGAAATATTTCAATTTATCTCGCATGTTTGACATGTTAGAAGTGACGAAATATTTCAATTTATCTCGCATGTTTGACATCTTACAAGTGACAAAATATTTCAATTGATCTCGCATGTACGACATGTTACAAGTGACGAAATATTTCAGTTGATCTCGCATGTTTGGCATGTTACAAATGACGAAATATTTCAAGATTTTGGAGACTATTCTTTTGTCTTTTCTGCTGATTATGTTGTTCTGATCATGACAAAAGTTCCCAGCGATTTGTATTTTTCTGAGCAATATATGCATATTTAATTAATTAACATAGTTTTTTGTTGTCGGTCAAGGTCTAAGCCCGTCAAGAGATTCCTTTACTAAGGCTTCACCTGTACACGGGACTTTTGCAAGCCAAGTACCAGCGTTGTCACGTGATGGAAACCTCTCCCACTGATCTGTATGAGCGACTACTTTTGCATTTTAGTACTTTATTACAAAAAAAAATTTGTCCTATCATGCCTGACATTTCACCAATTAAAACAATTTATTTAATAGAATGGAAAAAAATTAAAAACCGTTTTTGTTGTGCCTGTTTGTTTCCTCTCCAAACTAGTCACCTTTGTAACCATAAAGATACCATCGGTAAAATCAAAATCTGCTATTTATAATATATCATGGGTCCCGATATATTGTTATTATTTTCTTGCAAGAAATATGAATACAAGTTGAAGACATTACTGGGTGGATAGCAATTTTGTAATGGTCTTAAAAAGTTTGAAGAGGAACATTGCATGTTCTTGTGGGATTCATTGTTTATAAGAAAAAGACTGCGATAAACCATGTGTATCCGAGTCCACTACTTCACATACAGACTTTACATTATCATACTATCAATAAATATTAGTATGTGCTTTCTATATCGTTCATTCTAGTATAATATAGGACTTTTGCATATTTATCCTGTTTTTCCATCAATTAGTATACACCTATATTTGATGGCTTTTAATTTCACTTTAAGTGTAAGTGGTTGTCTTCCAGTTTCCGCACAAAGCATCTATAACGGGGTACTCTTTTTACATTTTAAAATCCATCTTTGAAAATCTGCATGAATTCTCCCAATGATTGTGCAATTTTCAAAGCTCCAAATTTCCAACTCATGTAGTAAAATATTTATAGGTTACTGCATTTGTATGGGAAAATATGAACGAGTTTTCTGAGTTATACTGCACCACGTCAGGAGTGCAGTATAGCTCAGAAAAAACGAGTTCATATTTTCCCATACAAATGCAGTAACCTTTTTATTATATACTCATTTTGCTTTTCTACCTAAGGCTGAATAAAAAAAGAACACACTACAATAAACAAAGTAACTGAATTTCTGCTATAAGTAAATACACAATCGAAGTTAAAACAATACACAGTAACAGTATTCATGCGCACATGGCACCGCCCAGTGACCTTTGAACTTGGTAGAGTACCGTGCGCTCAGTGATTTGTTTCACAAAGAAATCTCATTTTGGTCTACTTAAAATTGAAATTTTGAGTCATATTGTGAATGACTGCGCCTTGGAACAACTTTCCCAGTTTATCTGGAATGGAGGGATTTTGTTTTTCTGTCGATTCAACTAAATTCTGCTCTTTTAGTTGTTAGCTGGTTCTATTACGTACGATGTACATGTAGCTAGAGGGACTGGCCTCGACAGCAAGCTAGCTTACACATGTGTTACTGTCCTGTCATTGATAGTTTGGAATCATAATGTGGACAAAATATGAAATTCTTTTGAGTGAAATTCTCAAGAAGATGCAGGATTAAATATTTTTGTTAGGGAATATCAAATTCATTTCCTTTTGGAGTGCAGTAAATTCTCCTTTGGAATGTGATTTCTCTTGAAAATGTAGTCTAGATTGCAATGCAATTTTGCGCCGTGGATCAGAAAGTACATTTTGTAGAAATTCAAGATGCAGAAAAGTAAGTCCATTTATTGCCATTCTTATTACTAGCTATAGATGACATATTTATATGTACTGTCATAATAAATCCAAACAATTTCGAGAAAGAAAAAAAAAGGCAAAATTGCAAAGCGGATGGGGTGTGAGAGCCCATTTCGTCAGCGGAAAATAAGGCTTCTCCGTTATCGTGGCTTCTTGGCTCCGAGGCACTTGCTTTTATACCAAAACCCGCCTTCTTTAGTTGTATTTTTTCGAATTTAGTGCTTGGACTGACTTGTAAAATTGACGGTCTCTGAGAGAAACGGAATATCATTTGGTCATAAGATGCCTTTTATGCTATTTTTTTATAGACTCTAGAGAGCACGGTTCATAGTCTGAATTTTTGCTAAATAAGTGTTTAAATGATCAGAATGATATTTTCAATACTGCATGCCTCACGTTTGTTGTCATAAAGCCACCGCTGTACATTGTGAATATCACGTTCAGTCACTTGCTTGGTTGAAAGATTCTTTTGTGACACAATGAATTCATCCACATCGTCAGCTTTATCATCTCTACTCTCAAACAGCTTGTTTAGTTCATCCACAAACAAATCTAATAAAGCAAAGCTCTGGTGTCTGCTACATTTGCGTACATTGTTTGTTTACAATAAAAAGTAGTTCCTAACGCGCGATACTATTTTTAGACACACGTGTCGTGCAGTATGAAGCCGTGCAGTATGGAGAAATACTGCACGATTCTGACAATGCAAAGTTAATGGAGAAAAAAATGAGTATATAATAAATGGTACTATCGAATAGTTTTAGCTGTCAATCTATGAAAGGTCAAAATTACATATACGCTTTTTTAACAAGAATAATGCTTTCCTGGTTTTTGATATGTTTGCTTTATATCTTTGTGAATTGTTCCGGTCTTACTCAAAAGAACCGCAAGACAATTGCATTCAGTGACATCTTCAAGTATCGTACCTTTACATGCAAATTCAAACTTTTTTCTTATAATCTGTACCAAAAAATAGTACTTTTGTTTTGTTCCCATTAAATTTCAATTTCCAATGATCGCAATAATTACTGATATTATTGATCAAAAATTGGAGATATTTGGGTTTCTATGTGAGGAGAACTGTATCACCTGCATAAAGTAGTAAAAATAATTTGAAACACCCTCAATACAATTTGCCCAATATATCATAGGTAAAGAAACAGGTAAAAGTGGACTGAAGCCCCGATATGCAGTGTGAATGCATGTAACACATCTGGTCAGGAGGGTGTGGGGCTCCCGTGGGAACTGTAAAACTAGGGTGTTCATATATATCTTTGATTATGATAAAATCAAATTTGGTTTTCTCACTGAGAATCAAAATATCATTAGAGATACAATAAAGTTTGAATGACGAATCGCTACAGGATGATACACATATAATTATACTATGGTATGTATTTAAAGGGTAATAAATCATATCCTGGATATTCTATTCCACAGTCTTCTCTCTCAATCTCCTGAATAAATAACAGACTTTTTTTTTTTTACTGATAAGCTAATGGTATCAATCCAACCAGGTTATTTTATTTTGTACAATGCCGTTCTAACAATCCGTTACAATTATATTTTTTACTTGATTACAACGACCACACAATCCTGATATTTCTTACTGGATTACAATGACCACACAATCCTGATATTTCTTACTGGATTACAATGACCACACAATTCTGATATTTATTTATTTATTTATTTATTTTTTTTTTTTTTTGGGGGGGGGGGGGATTACAACGACCGCACAATCCTAATATTTCTTACTGGATTACAATGACCACATATTTTTCGTTGCCCATATTTCTGGAATATATCTAAATTCTGATATAAGTTCTTTATATTTCCTATATCTTTTGAGTAGTTTCATATTTAAACAATATCCAAACCAGTATATGTATAATCTAGTCCCTGTGGAATTAATATTTACCTCTATCGTATTTATTCTATTCAGTAATATAGCACTGGATTTTAATTTTATATCTGGTATATTAAAGTATCCCTTTTCTTTATCTTTTATTAATGTCTCGTTATTAATATGATGCATTCCCTCACGAAAAAGTCTATTACTTTTGTGGTATTTAATACATACCACATTAAGTTGAATACTTTAGATAGGTTTGTAGTATTTAATACATACCACATTAATTTGAATACTTTAGATAGGTTTGTAGTATTTAATACATACCACATTAATTTGAATACTTTAGATAGGTTTGTAGTATTTAATACAAACCACATTAATGTGAATACTTTAGATAGGTTTGTAGTATTTAATACATACCACATTAATAGGTTTGTGGTATTTAATACAAACCACATTAATGTGAATACTTTAGATAGGTTTGTAGTATTTAATACATACCACATTAATTTGAATACTTTTGATAGGTTTGTAGTATTTAATACAAACCACATTAATTTGAATACTTTAGATAGGTTTGTAGTATTTAATACAAACCACATTAATTTGAATACTTTAGATAGGTTTGTAGTATTTAATACAAACCACATTAATGTGAATACTTTAGATAGGTTTGTAGTATTTAATACAAACTACATTAATTTGAATACTTTAGATAGATTTGTAGTATTTAATACATACCACATTAATAGGTTTGTGGTATTTAATACATACCACATTAATGTGAATACTTTAGATAGGTTTGTAGTATTTAATACAAACCACATTAATGTGAATACTTTAGATAGGTTTGTAGTATTTAATACATACCACATTAATTTGAGTACTTTAGATAGGTTTGTAGTATTTAATACAAACCACATTAATGTGAATACTTTAGATAGGTTTGTAGTATTTAATACATACCACATTAATAGGTTTGTGGTATTTAATACAAACCACATTAATGTGAATACTATATATAGGTTTGTAGTATTCAATACATACCATATTAATGTGAATACTTTCATTATTTCTTATTTTAATACTTAATACATCTATTGCTATCACATATAATAAAATTGATAGCTCGCATCCTTGTCTAACTGATCTTTCTATTTTGAAAGCTTTTATCAAGGCCCCATTTACATATACTCTTGAGTATATATTATTTTATAGTATTTTAACCCAATTACAATAATTTTTGCCAAAATAATTATAAAAAAACAACTTGTTAAATAATTTTCTTCAATTATATCAAAAGCCTTTTCTTGATCTATTAAAGTCATTGCTTCCTGTTCACCGGCTGTATCTATATAGTCCAATATACACTTTATTGATAGGGTATTCTTTAGTATTTTCCGTCATTTTCCCCCACAAGATTGTTTTTTTTTTTATTATCCCATTCCTCATTACCTTTATATATAATAGTTATGATTCATTCTCTAGTTGATTTCGTGATTTCCTCATTAAGGAATATGTTATTATAAACAATTTCTAATATAGGAATGAGTTCTAATTGGAATTGATAATAATGATACATTTCTAACACAGGAATGAGTTCTAATTGGAATTGATAATAATGATACATTTCTAACACAGGAATGAGTTCTAATTGGAATTGATAATAATGATACATTTCTAACACAGGAATGAGTTCTAATTGAAATTGATAATAATGATACATTTCTTCTAAAATTCGATCTTTACTTTTTCTGTTTGTATGTTAAGTTCTGTTCATTCCCTATTTTCTCATTTCTTCTCTTTTATAAATTTCTCGTCCTCTTTTGTACAGTCAACAAAAGCGCCTTGGTCTTATTTCTTTTCCTATTTCTTTAAACTTTTCCTATTTCTGTTAATTTTCTTCAGGGTTTCCTTTGCTTTTCCATCTTCGTTTTCATTATTTTCTATTAATCTTTTATAACATTTTACATTTTATCCCCGCATTTTACTCTTATCATTCTCAATTTTGCAATTTCTTTCTTTCTTTTTTTTCCCGTCTTCCATAATGTTATTGATAACTTTCAATTTATATAATATATATTTGATTTTTACTATATATACATTATTTTCTATTATAGTGTTATTCATTTTCCCCTACCCCATCTAGGTCTTTATTTCATAGATAAGTACAATTCTACTCGTAAATGATTTGAAAATGTATGATCTAGTATACTACATTTTGTAACAACTTTTTGTGCTGTTTTACTACTACAAAATATATGATCCAGTATACTATATTTTGTAACAACTTTTTGTACTGTTTTACTAATACAAAATATATGATCCAGTATACTACATTTTGTAACAACTTTTTGTACTGTTTTACTAGTACAAAATATATGATCCAGTATACTACATTTTGTAACAACTTTTTGTACTGTTTTACTAATACAAAATATATGATCCAGTATACTACATTTTGTAACAACTTTTTGTACTGTTTTACTAATATAAAATGTATCAAGTCTGCTTCTTTTTTTGTCAGGATTTAATTCTCTAAAAATGTCGGTTATGTTATATTTATATCATGGTAGGCACAATTATATAGCGAGTCGCTTATATTTTTCTTGAAGTCCTTAGGTCTTATCAAAATCAGTTAATACATAGGTTTAAATCTCCTCCAATGATTACATTATTTGTTTCTAATGTTTCTCAATATTTTTCCATGTCTGTCCAATTTTTTTTTTTTTTAATATATATATATATATATATATATATATATATATATATATATATATTCAGCTGGTGAATATATGTTTATAAAATCATATGCCTAAAAGTTTATTTGAACCATTCTCCATATAGGGTCAACTTCTATATTTGTCCACGCCCTTTTATAAATATTTTCCGATAAGATTGTCATTGTCCCTACCCCATTTCCCTATTAGCGTTTCTCACATTGACTATAACTATCACGTTCAGTTCATGTTCTAAAATATTAATTTCCTTTTCTTGTGATTTTTCCAACTCCTTGTAGGAATATCAATGTATACAGTTTATCTTTCAACATTTTTATTAGCTGATTTATTTTATTAGTTATTTTATGTTCATTATAAGAAAGAATTTTACACTCAGAATCCATTTAAATACTTTTTTTATTGTGCTTGAAGACAATTTATGTGAAATAATTTTTTTTTTATTATAGCTGTATATTACCTAGAAGTTTCATATCTTAAACTTCCATATTGCTTTTTTCTCTTTTTCCTAAGATATTTTCGTAATTCTCTGAGTTTGGCACATTAATTTTCTCGCTTTTTCTCATTTTCCCTGTCTCAATTTTGGTTTCCAATTGTGTGTTATGTTTTGTGTTTGCTTGGTCCTTGTTGTGTCCTGTTATGTCCTTGTTGTGGTTTTGTTTGTGATCTTGGATTCTGTTCTACCTCCTGTTTGCTCGGTTTCTTTCCTATATTTTTGCTCTCGTCTTTCTTCTATCATTTTCTGTGTCACCAGAAATATCTTTTGTATATATTTCTTAGTTGGTATTGGGACAGTGAGTTTGGGGGAGCGGAGCCTTTCCTTTCGAGGTCTGGGCTTTCCCCTTCATTTTTTGTGATCTCTCCTTCTTCTCTGATCTTTCCTTGGTTTCTTATTTTAGATACGAATTCACCTATCGTACCTTTTATTTGAATTGAAGTTCTGTTCTGTTTTGTGCCTCTTTTGTTATTGTTGTATTTTCCTACTAGCTACATTTACCAGTGTTTTCGCTTTTCCGGAGGCCTAATTTTCCCACACTTCATCATCTCAGTGTTTCTCTCTCTCTCTCTCTCTCTCTCTCTCTCTCTCTCTCTCTCTCTCTCTCTCTCTCTCTCTCTCTCTCCTCGTTTTCTTCATCTTTTCCTTCTTCTATTTTTTCTTTTAGTTCTCTAAGAGGTAATACAAGATTTGAAAAAGGGTTATCATAATTGTTGAGTTTTATAGAAATTCAAATCTGTCTATCCCTCATGTTGTTGATGCCTTCCTTTTGTTTCTCCTTTATTTTTTGGCATTTCAAACTGGGTTCGGTCGTTAGTCAATAGAGACGAAGATTCCGACGGATTATGTGTAGTTAGTGGTGATATATCTTGTGTTGGTTTCATAAATACATATCCATTTTTGGGGTTCTGAGTTTCAGGCATTTTAAGGAGGATTCGTTTTCAATTTCTGACATTCATGACTTTTGCATATCTTCTGTTACTTCACCTACTACTAATTCACCTACTACAAATTCATCTACTACAAATTCATCTGGTACTAATTCATCTGCTGCTAATTCACCTACTACTAATTCATCTACTGCTAATTCATCTACTACAAATTCATCTACTACAAATTCATCTACTACTAATTCATCTACTACTAATTCACCTACTACTAATTCATCTACTGCTAATTCATCTACTACAAATTCATCTGGTACTAATTCATCTACTACTAATTCACCTACTACTAATTCATCTACTGCTAATTCGTCTACTACAAATTCATCTACTACTTCATCATATATTATTAATTCACCTACTACTAATTCACCTACTATAAATTCATCTCCTACTAATTCATCTAGTACTAATTCATCTGCTGCTAATTCACCTACTACTAATTTATCTACTGCTAATTCATCTACTACAAATTCATCTACTACTAATTCATCTACTGCTAATTCACCTACTACTAATTCTTCTACTGCTAATTCACCTACTATAAATTCATCTGCTACTAATTCACCTAATACTAATTCACCTACTACTAATTCACCTGCTACAAATTCATCTGCTACTAACTACTAATAATTCATCTACTGCTAATTCATCTACTACTATGCATCTACTGCTAATTCATCTACTACTAGTTCATCTACTGCTAATTCATCTACTACTAATTCATCTACTGCTAATTCATCTACTACTAATTCATCTACTACTAATTCATCTACTACTAATTCATCTACCGCTAATTCATCTACTACTAGTTCATCTACTGCTAATTCATCTACTGCTAATTCATCTACTGCTAATTCGTCTACTACTAGTTCATCTACTGCTAATTCATCTACTACTAGTTCATCTACTGCTAATTCATCTACTGCTAATTCATCTACTACTATGCATCTACTGCTAATTCATCTACTGCTAATTCATCTACTGCTAATTCATCTACTGCTAATTCATCTACTACTATGCATCTACTGCTTATTCATCTACTACTAGTTCATCTACTGCTAATTCATCTACTACTAATTCATCTACTACTAGTTCATCTACTGCTAATTCATCTACTACTAGTTCATCTACTAATAATTCATCTACTGCTAATTCGTCTACTACTTCATCATATATTATTAATTCACCTACTACTAATTAACCTACTATAAATTCATCTCCTACTAATTCATCTAGTACTAATTCATCTGCTGCTAATTCACCTACTACTAATTTATCTACTGCTAATTCATCTACTACAAATTCATCTACTACTAATTCATCTACTGCTAATTCACCTACTACTAATTCATCTACTGCTAATTCATCTACTGCTAATTCACCTACTATAAATTCATCTACTACTAATTCACCTACTACTATTTCATCTACTGCTAATTCATCTACTACTATGCATCTACTGCTAATTCATCTACTGCTAATTCATCTACTGCTAATTCATCTACTACTATGCATCTACTGCTTATTCATCTACTACTAGTTCATCTACTGCTAATTCATCTACTACTAATTCATCTACTGCTAATTCATCTACTGCTAATTCATCTACTACTAGTTCATCTACTAATAATTCATCTACTACTAGTTCATCTACTAATAATTCATCTACTGCTAATTCGTCTACTACTTCATCATATATTATTAATTCACCTACTACTAATTCACCTACTATAAATTCATCTCCTACTAATTCATCTAGTACTAATTCATCTGCTGCTAATTCACCTACTACTAATTTATCTACTGCTAATTCATCTAGTACTAATTCATCTGCTGCTAATTCACCTACTACTAATTTATCTACTGCTAATTTATCTACTACAAATTCATCTACTACTAATTCATCTACTGCTAATTCACCTACTACTAATTCATCTACTGCTAATTCATCTACTGCTAATTCACCTACTATAAATTCATCTACTACTAATTCACCTACTACTATTTCATCTACTGCTAATTCATCTACTACTAATTCATCTACTGCTAATTCATCTACTACTAATTCATCTGCTACTAATTCATCTACTGCTAATTCATCTACTACTAATTCATCTATTACTAATTCATCTATTACTAATTCATCTACTGCTAATTCATCTACTACTATGCATCTACTGCTAATTCATCTACTACTAGTTCATCTACTACTAATTCATCTACTGCTAATTCATCTACTACTAATTCATCTACTGCTAATTCATCTACTACTAATTCACCTACTACTAATTCATCTACTGCTAATTCATCTACTACTAGTTCATCTGCTACTAATTCATCTACTACTAATTCATCTAATGCTAATTCATTTACTACTAATTCACCTACTACTAATTCATCTACTGCTAATTCATCTACTACTAATTCATCTACTGCTAATTCATCTACTACTAGTTCATCTACTGCTAATTCATCTACTAATAATTCATCTACTACTAATTCATCTACTGCTAATTCATCTACTACTAATTCATCTACTACTAATTCATCTACTGCTAATTCATCTACTACTAGTTCATCTACTACTAATTCACCTACTGCTAATTCATCTACTGCTAATTCATCTACTACTAATTCACCTACTGCTAATTCATCTACTGCTAATTCATCTACTACTAATTCACTTACTGCTAATTCATCTACTACCTATTCATCTACTGCTAATTCATCTACTGCTAATTCATCTACTGCTAATTCATCTACTACTAGTTCATCTACTGCTAATTCATCTACTACTAGTTCATCTACTGCTAATTCATCTACTACTAATTCATCTACTGCTAATTCATCTACTACTAGTTCATCTATTACTAATACACCTAATACTAACTCATCTACTACTGATTCATCTACTACTAATTCATCTACCGGTACTACTGCTTCATATATGATCAGAGGCGGCGCGAGGGTTCGAGGCATCCGGGGGCAATGTTCTTTAGTACCGCCCCTACTGAGGTGCTCGGGTGCAAATTTCTTCAGTGGCGCCCATACTTTGTCACAGAGAACAGTTTTTACCAACCCCGATCCACACCCCACCATCTAAATACAAGTTTTGTGAAGAATCCCCCCCCCCCCCCGCTCCGCCTCTGTATGTGATATTTCTCGTTTCTCTTCCAGATTTGATCACTGGAAAGTAATTTTGTCCTATTTGTTTTTCTGGTTGTTGTGTTGTTGTTGTGAGTTGCACTCACTCCAGGTGTGACCAGTTTGCCGCATTTAAAACACGGTCGGTGGTATGTGCAACCTGGGTACCACGCAGTAGAATTATGCTGGTATGTTTTGTCCCATCTCCCTTCGGGACCTTGATTTGTCGTACCCCGTTTATGATATCCGGATAGGCTTTGTAGGTCCCGTGGTTGTATTCAGAAACCGTGTTGTTGAATTTTGATTTCATTTTTCTTTTCTATCAGGACACTATCCTGGGTTTTAATAAGCAGGCCTGATATGTGCATTGTTATGGACTTTCTTTCTGTCTCACTTTTAATGGGTTAGGCTTCTTCTGTTTGGATTACATTTCCCATTAGAATCACAGGGCATAGTGGGAGAAGTGCTTTTGTTTCCTTGGGAATCGATAAGAACTGACCATTTCCAAGGTTTTGTATGCCTTTTATCTGGAAGATATTGATCTTTGTTTCTCCAAGGCAAGTTAGAATTTCTGCACCATTTAACTGCGCTCCCCCCCCCCCCCAAGTGAACTCCCGTTTACAAGTTGGTAACCTTGCCTTCTTTCTGAAATCAGAAAACTGGTTGCATTGTTTCCTCCTTCCGCTTCAATTCGCACATCAGAATATTGGCTCAATTTATGAGCATCCGGAGACGCATTTGTGTTCGGGGTTGCCATAGTAAAAACAAAAAAAAAAAAAAAAAAAAAAAACAACAAAAAAAAAAACAAACAAACAAACAAAAAAATCAAAACAAACAAACTGACTCTTCTGAATGATGTCATGGTGGAAACCGAATAAACAAAGAAGTGAGCAAAAGTGTTAATTATTAATAAGAAGAAAAAGGTTAATGAAACGATAAAAAGATAATGAGTTGATACATTTTTCTTATGTGTACGTCTTATGAAATGTGTAATTTGTTGAAGCCAAAAAATAAAATAAAAAAAATCCTTGCTCTTCACTCGATGCCCGCTGTACTCCATCTCGTATGCCCATTCCCTTCTTCAAATTGCAAAAAGGCTATAAAATATTCTGAAAAATATAAATACACAAAAAATAGAAATAAAAAGTCGTACCTAAAATAGTCAGAAATATAGAAAAATTGGGGGACAATCACAAATAAAAATTATATGTATAAAATATTTTTATACCTACATGATGCATGGTTAACAGGGGAAGTAGCGAATAAGAAAAAAAGAATTCCCTTCATACCAATACGTGTTTACTTTTACAATGGTCAATTTACAAAGGAACATCTAATATAAGAATTTAAATTGTATGAAAGGGGGAGAGAAGAAATAAAGTTAGACACAATCAAAGAGTATGGAGCAGTAGAAGATAATACATTATTGTATCAGAACAACATCAGAAATGGAATAATATATAGGAATTGAATAAACCTAATTCATAACACCATACACACAAATTGGAGGAAATTCAAATGAATCGAGAAACTAAATTTAATACCTTCTCCATAAATATAAGTGTGTGTGTGTGTGTGTGTGTGTGTGTGTGTGTTTGTATATATCTATCTATCTGTGTATGCGTGTGTGTATATGTATGTATGTATATGAGTATGTGTATGTATATATGTGTATGTATATGCATATATATGTGTGTATGTGTATGATTCTGTGTGTTTATATGACATGAAGATGTGTTAATAACTCATAAGATAATTCGTTGCTAATATAGGACTATGGGAGACTAAGTTGTTAAGACGAAAAATGCGAGGCAGACAGGCTCGCATAAGAGGCTTAGAAAACAAGGACACTCCGAAGCCATGTACAAGATGCCAACAAGAAAATGGGGAGGGGGGGGGGAACAGATACAAATACTAACAAATGCAAGTCCAAAAACACACATCATACAAATATTCAGTACAAGAAGCAACCCTTTTCTTTTCTTCAGTACAATACAGCCAATAATTACCACCGCCCGTAAAAATCGTTGTGTGTTAAATACACAAATGTGTGTGTGTGTGTGTGTGTGTTTTGTTATGTAATAAACGTGTATCCAGGATCTTTATTTTTTTTTTTTTTTTTTGTCGTGGCTGGCGCTCAATGCGGAAAAAAAAAATTAACAAAAATAACCCAAATGGCTATATAAGTTTATTTATGGTTGTCTTCAACGAGTGTGTGCCGGGACCAGCTTGTGTGTTTTATTTTTTCCTGGCTAGCGCTCGGTAAAGAAAATAAATAATCTTTCGCATTAAAATTTTAACTTAAATCATTTTTCCTTTTTAACTATAGATTTTGATAAATAAACAACTTATAGCAGATTTGATGTCAGGAAAGCCAGTCCTAACATATCAAAGGAATAAAATGCGCATTTTACAGCAAATATCGCACACTGCATACATGAAAAGGACAAAATATATCGATCCATGGCAGGATCATTTCAAACCGCCCAAATGGGCGAGGAAACAAGCCATAATGTTAAATGCATAAGGAGGGGAGTACAATCCTGTTTTTTAAATACAATGTAGGCCTAGACACAGAACGAATGAAAACCTGGCAACGGGAATCTAAGCAAGTACGTCCCGATAAAAAAGAAAATAGGAATCCAGTCAAAATAATATCTTCCTTTTATGACTCAAAATTCTGTTTAAAAAAAAAAGAAAGAAAAAAAAAACATTGATTTTTAGATCTAACTATAAAACTATTACATAAACATAAACTTAACCATCCAGGCCATTCACTTAACGTAGATGTGCTATCTGGAATAAAGCCCCCCCCCCCCCCCTCCCCAAGCCATGGCAACTAATTTTGTTTGTGGAGAGAGAGAGAGAGAGAGAGAGAGAGAGAGAGAGGAGAGAGAGAGAGAAGAGAGAGAGAGGGTATCCACGGGTACCAATTGTTTTTTCCATAGACCTTAATGTTAATGTTTGGTGAAATAAAAATACCTTCTCTTCTACTTTAGCATGCGTGTCACACACTGTCATAGAGAACAATATTAGATTTGTCAATTTAGTTTTTTGACAGTGACAGAACCCCAGGTACTCTACCATGGCATTTAAGAGAGATAACTCTGCTGGAACTAGACAGGGGTCAGAGTTATCCAGGTCACAGACAGACACATTTTTCAGGGGATGTGTATCAGCATTTTTAAAAAAATCATAAAAAATACAGAAACAGATCTACATATGAATTAACATAATCTCACATGTTGCTAAGAGACTCAACTTATTTTTAAGCCAGACAGAAACTACAACTCTTACAGTAATACACCCATCACACTAGTTTGTTGTTTATTTCTGAATACAATGTTCCCTACACCTTAAAGCGTCCACCCCCCCCGCTTTCGGCAATTGGTACCGGTGATACCAGAGAGAGAGAGAGAGAGAATTATTTGGTAATTACTAAAATTTACCTAAACAGCAAATATAATGGGCCTAGGCTTGGACATCACAGGAGTCTCGGCCATTTGGGAACTTTATCATTCAGTCCTTTTCACACTAAATTAGATCTCAGTTTTATCTATTACCTTTTTATAAAGGAGTATGTTTGTCTTTTGTTAATTAGTGTCTCCACAATTAAATACGATCTGTGGTCTGTATTTGCATATTTAATCTGTGGCACCAAGTAAAAGCTTACCATTAGAGCATATCCATTTTATCTCACTTCATTCAGCTATTTTGGATCGTACATTGTATGTTGAAATTATTTACCTGTTTTTTGTTGTGTTTTTTTTAGGCGAAAACCAAGCAGTCACTAAATTAATTTGATTAAATACCAATGGTTCATAGACGAAAAAAATTAAGCAATAGTTTAAATTTGTCACAACGTCATTGTCTTTATTTTTGGGATACCTTCCCAATCCCCAGCTATGAATAAGCCAGTATGCACATGAGGTCGCCCTCCCATATTCAGAAAATTAAAGGTACTTATTTCTGTATCATCCCCCACCCCCCTTTGTGTTATAGTTTGGTTTAAACAGAATAATAATAATAATAATAATAATAATAATAATAATAATAATAATAATAATAATAATAATAATAATTTTAAAAAATATCAATTACTACTTCTACTCCTAATAATCAAAATAATCATTTTGGTTAAAAATGATAATAATAAATTTTGATTTGGGGTTAGTCATTGTTTTTCTATTGCCACAGTGAAGAAAAAATACTGAATTGATCTAACATAATTCTTGACATCAAAGTCCTTTCTGTACTAGCCAGTCTAACAGCACCAAAACACAAGCAGCGCACTCTTACTGCCCCACGATGGCCCTCTCATTATAAACCGCTTCAATGCGGAATTCGTCATCAAAATTTGTGAGTAAGAGTCCCCGGATGTTGCAAGGTGCGCTTTACCTGAAGGCAAGCAATTTGAGAGTGCCGACATTTAATTATCTGTTAAAACGGATAGTTCTTTAGTTCGAGGTAAGTACTATACGTAAGCAGTAATTTTTAACCATTCACCAGTAATGTTTAAAGTTTGCTTGTTGAAAAGAATGAAGTACATGCGCAATTCAATTATACAAACTTTGCAAAGCGTGGTGTGGAACAGTTTTACCTGTCCCCAAATTGACTGAGTCGCTATAGTCTATGATTATGAACCATAAATTTGCCCGGAAGTGACCTAGTTTAACTCCAAATGAGGCGACTCCCGTTATTCAAAAGTATTGATGACTCACAGGGTTCATTGTATAATACGACTTTAAACGGAAATTTACATTCAAAAGTATGGTTTAATAATTAGAAACAAGGCTGACATCTCCAGCTTTGGAATTTTTGGTGACGCAAATGCTGCCTGTGTCATTGCTAAGAGTGATGGATTCGCCCTCTTATATAGATCCCCGAATGATGTCCAGCTTATACAAGCCTGGTAACCATTGTTTTCATTTGTTGTCGTAGACACAAGCGAGGTAGTTCGTGACGGAGGCAATTTTTGTGAGGGACCGCCCCCCCCCCCCCCCCCCCAACGCACTGGGGGAATATGATCTAGATTCTCTTGAGGAGTTACTACGCTAGGTATTAATATACAAGACTTGGTTAAGTGCTTTTGAGATCTAAAACAAGTTGACTACATGATGCTTACATGTATATATTTGCCTTTACAAATTTAGTCCCTTTAAACTTGTACCTTTTGTAAAGACAGATCAACTCTTTATACTGAAATATATTGATAAAACACTATTGCTTGGTTCAATGGTTGGCTTCATAGCAATGTTCAGAATTTGAGAATGTGTTAACAGTATAAGCTATATTCTTTGAAGAATCAGTTTGTTGTCAATCCATCTGAGTGTTGTGCATTACACCCTTCTTTTAATGTTGCTTTTTTGTTAAAAATTCAGCATACGATTTCCTCAATCCAAAACAGCAGTTACTACAGCAATCCAGTATCAACATGATGTTCCAGGGATAAAAAATCCGCATTTTTGATTTATGCAGAATTGAACAGTACTTGGCTAAATAGGAGCTAGGGAAACAATTATTTCCCACCCCCACCCCATATAAAGTGCCATGAACATTGTGTTGTTATATTACAGTGAATTGTACAAGATATGAGAAACGAACATTGCGTAAGAGGTCTATGCTGTTTTGTTGTTTCCATGACATGTGGACAATTCCGTGTGCCAATTTATGAATGAAGCTTTAGTCTGAAGTTGTATGGCCAAATACATGGGTTGTATTACACAGAAAAAATGTGGTACGAAAAAAACTTGAACATTTACCCTCTAACGATTATTAAAAGTATTTCAAAGTGGAAATCCATGGTAACAAACATAGTTTGTCATACGAATTTTAGGCAAGATGGAAGGATAAAAAGATGAGCAAATACCATGTTTTCTAGATTTACTGGAAAAAATGGGTCCTCCCAGTATAGCCCACATGTTAAAATTACGAGATTGCAAGATGGTTATTTGTTTGTTTTATATTCTAAGCCATATTAAAATGGAACCAATATTTTGAAAGGTGTTTTAATTTTCTGATATAGGTCCAAGTAAGTGTCAACTCTTAGTTTGTGTTAGCATGAACAGGTGTAAAAATGTGTTTATATATTGTCTTTTCTATTTGTTTTGTAAAGTACTTTGTGCAGGTCTTTGTGGTCATTACAGGGCTCGAAATTAGCTGTAATCCACTAGTATTGAGGCTAGTAAATTTCCTGTCGGATTTGTAAATTTCATAGTTGTAATTAGTCCCCATGTGTCTAGTAAGTTTCAGTTGTGAGCAGGCATGTGTTTTTTTTATGATATCAAGGGTAATTTTTCACAAAATCTGAATGATCAAACAATGTCGCAAGTTCTCTCATATATATTGTGTAGATCACCCAAATAATATGATTGCTCCCAGAGTTAATAACATTTTATATTATCACATCTCATATAGTCAAAACAACAAGGCCTATATTTTCCGCTTTTCAAGTTCTCTAGTCGTGAATAAAACTTTCACACAAAGCTAATTCCCAGTAATATCTCCGAGACCCAATTGCCACATGAGATAAATAAAGACAATTTGGTATTTGACTACTTGTATTTCAAAAAACAAGGGTCTTTTTCAAGACAGCAAAAAAAATGTTGTCATTTTTTAGAAGAGTGTTCAACTACAGGAAAAAAACAACAAAAGTTGAATGAAAAATGACATCATAAAGAGAGGGTTAATTCCTTATTATTAGTGAATAGCATAAACATAAGTATTTTAAGCTATACGAGGACAAAAGACAGGGACAAGGCTGAATTATGAAAACAAGATCCCAACATTATTGTGGTGTAATTGGTGTATGGAGTTCGCAAAATAACCAGACACAGAAAAAAAATCGCGCAGTTTTGTGTGTGGTGTTGGTTGGGAACTTTGAGAAAATTGAATAATTAATTGGCACATCGGAAAGCTGAGCCACCACATAAAGGATTCAGGGAGGAAGAGCAGGTATATATAAAAATCGCCAGAAAGAGTCAAACCACTGGTAAGATCGTTGTAATATATTTGAATCGGAATGTGTTTTGGCTTTGGCTTGTTAATTTTGTTTAGTAAATAAGCGCATGCAGTCATAAAAGGAAAGCCGAAGACCCTTTACTGATTTTTGTATGGATGTGTCAGCGTAGGATGAGAGGCAATGTGGTTGGTGTTGGGGGAGAGGATTACAGGAATGAATACACAGGTTGTGAGACACTTTGCTCCACTACATGGCTGAGAGTGAAAGGCAGATCTGTATTTCATATGATGATTACTATGTTAAAAAATAAAAGTGATCGTGAATCTCAAATATATTGTCTGACATTGTTTTGTGGTGAAAGAGCCCTATGTGACAGATTCCCTGCAGGGACCTAGTACATTATCTTCAGTCTACTAGGTCCTTCTGGCTAATAAAAAAATTATCATGTTAAAATTCCAGCCCTGCATTAAACACCCTAGTGATATCAAAGGGAAGTGCTTGTCATTACATGGATTTAGTTATACGCATTTTAGCAATACAGTGGTGTAATTGGAGGTTCAGACTTACAGGACAGGGGGCACGTAACGACTTTTAATACAAGTCCAGCCTATGATGCAATAGTGATGCCTAGGAGGGGCAATATCATCCAGGATGTTTATAGTCCTTGGTTCAAGAAAGAGAACGAATGCTCTACTCCTTTCGATGTGAGAAACTATGTAATTAATTAGTATGTTACTAACAGAGGCTCTACAATATTTGGCAGCATTGGAGGGTAATTACATGTATTTTATACCTGGCTAGTAAGCTGTTGTTAGTTAGGGGAGGTGGTGTATTATAGCTAGCTTCTCGGCGTGTCAACTAACCCATGAAGGTGGCAGGTTATTGCCTTATAGTAGTAATTAGTTAAGTGTATACGCAAACCCTAATGGGTATGGTCTAGCTGAGGGCAAGGATAAATATCTCATTCACCTGTAAATGAATGCTTTGATGTACATCAGTACATGTAGGAAACTAATGTCATCCATTGGTCTTTTCCCCAACTTGTTTTACAGGTAGGTTTTTTTTTTACAGTTGTACCAGGAAAACCTTTATAGCAGTCCCACTCCACAAAAATAATAAACCAGACGTGTTTTTATTTTAATTAGTTTGGTATAATTATACAAGTTAGAAAAAATCCATTAGCCTCCGTGATTAGAATGATCAGAAAAACAGTAACTATTGTGCCCTTAAGCAGCCATCCCCTGGGAAATGGCCAGGTGATAATTTCCGGTGATAGAGTGAAAATTCCCACATTGCTGATGAGTTGTTTCCTTCTTCATTGAAATAGGTTGTTGTTGTGTGCTGAAGACTTTCAGTAAATTCATTGAAAGTCGGCGTAGATTTTCATCTATCGCAAGTTTTCCATTTGTTTTGAACAAGCTGATACAAGGTGGTTTAATTCTCGATCGTCAATGGCCTAAAAAAATCAGGACACTTGTGTATTCAGTCTGAAACTCAGCTTTCTTCCCCCAAATTTTTAATACTAAATGTTACAACAATTTGTCTAAGCCAGTGGTTCATCCAAACGTTGTTTTTTCTGTTTGCGTGGCTAGACTTGACTATTAAAGGACAATATTTCATATAGGATATTGATGGAGCTTGCAGAGAACCAGTTGGTCCTGGAGCTCACAGGACTAAATCACAGTTTGGAGAGAACCTCTGTTCTAAGCTGACACTTATGCTCTCCTTGGAGGTGATTGGTGTGCCTGGCCGCCTACACGTTGAGCAAGCAGAAAAACGAAAAAAAAAAAACAAAAAATTTAAATCCGTCTTGGGTAGAAGCAGCAAAGCTGCAACCAATTCTTCATGTCCTAAGAATGAGGAGCAATAATCTCTGAATATGGCTAAAATGCGCAGGTTAATTCTTTGATTGTGAACCAAGGTGGAAACTCTATGCATTTGACATGCTGGAGAGTGACATCGTTTTATACAAGACACCTGTCAATCGAAGTGACCCAAAGCTTCACCCTGGTTTCATGAGGGAAGCTAGATCATGAGTTCTTGATGAAGAAAGATGGCAGGGTTGGTACAGCAATCACTTGGCATTTGTTTGAAAAATTCAGAAACGGGCATCACTTGCTGGACGCCCCCTCCCGGATTTGACTATTATTTTATTCCCCCCCCCCCTTTTATTTGATTCTTGAATTACAAAAGATGTAATTAATATAGATAATAAAAAATCATGTCTGCTTTTAGTTGAGTGTAACAATAGCGGCAAATACTTGTTTACACACGTCGGAATGATCTCAAAACCTGGTCGGCACTAAATTAGGTGACTCACCAGAAAAATGGCGCAGGACAAAAGCGTGTGTAGCAGTTGAATGAAATTTGTTCACCGGTTTGGATACAAGAGGGGCCATAATTGTCCATGATTAACACTTACATAGATAACTGAAATAAATGAATAGAACTAAAACGGTGAAATTTCACTGCAACAAAAATAGTATTTAAATGGTGTTTTTTTTATTAAAAATTTGTTGCCACTAGTATGGCATTAAGTGTCATGTTTTATTTGATTATAAATTTCATCGATATATAGTTGTTTTTTACAGTGTACTGAGAATGTTGTTTGGAAAGAAAATATTTAAAAATAACCGAATATATAGTGTCTTCTTACTTAAAAGTTGCGAAATTTTGTAATGTTGATCGATCAAATTTTCGGGTACTCGCCACTGTTTTCGAATAATAAAACAATTTTGATTTTGTAATTTCTCTGAGTTTATTAAAAATTGGGATCCATGACCTGGGACACAACCATTATAAGCAAGGTTCACGATGTTATTGTGACGAGTGGGTGTACAACATCCAGTAAAGAACAGGTACTGATTACCTAGTGCACATGTAGAGCTATATCAGTTTGATGTCCGGAACTGGTGGGAGAATATAATTTGTTGAGGGAGAGCTAATTTCTATTCTTTTACTTAGGTTGCCTCCTGTTTGTTCTATATTTTGTTCAGTGAACAGTTGAACAAATAATCATTTTTTAAACTAAATTGCATAGATACTCGTATCCATGGAGATGGTCGCTAGACTCATTTTGGTTGCTTAGGGCTAGAATTTAGTTGCCAACAGAATAGGGGATACATGGCTACTGAGCTCCTATAAAATTACAAAGCCCAGATGTGAAAATAAGTCTACTTATATTGGCATCCAGAGACCAAGTTAAAACTTTAAAAAGGTCATCTAAGTAATTTTTTTTTGTTTTTTTGGGTTCTCATACATGAGCATCATTAATCAGTGACAGGCTGCCAATGGCTTTGTGATACAAGCGTATATTTCTCGGTGTAACAAGCGCGAGTTCAACTTACAACAGTGTTAACAAGCCTTGTATGGGTATTGTTTCAACTACAACAGTGTACAGCTCTTGTACGGTATTATTCAAACTACAACAGGTGTACAGCCTTTGTATGGTATTATTCAACTACAAACAGTGTACAGCCTCTGCATGCTATTACTTCAACTACAACAGTGTACAGCCCTTGTTATGCTATTATTCAACTACTAACAGTGTTAACAGTCCTTGTATGCTAGTTGTTAATATATTGGTAGATTAAGATAAAGTAATCTGTTTCTCATTAGAAATTATTGACTGACCAAATGTTAGACCTTGATCTGCATATCAGTCATACTAGTCTTGTGACCAAACTGCCATATCAGTCCATACAGTCTTGGCGCCTAATACTGCAGATTGCATACAGATTACAATCTTGGGGGCCCAAACTGCATATCGAAGTCATACAGTGCTTGGGCCAAACTGCATATTTTGTACAGTCTTGGACAAACTGCATATCAGTAATACAATGAGTCTTGGACCATACTGCATATCCAGTCATATAGTTCCTTGGACCAATATTAGACATATCAATCATACAGTCTTGGGCCAATAGTGCATATGTCGGTTACCAGTCTTGGGACCCAAACTGCGTATCAAGTCATACAGTCTGGTACCATAACTTGCGTATCCAGTCAAACAGTCTTGGGCTAAATTACATATCAGTCATCAAGTCCTAGACCAAACTGTTTGCATTTTGGGCTCATCTTAAACAAGAGATCAGAAAATATGGTAGTCTACTATCTTCTTTTGGGCCAATCTTGACAATCGGAAGATTAAATAAATCTTTGTCATGGGTAAATAAATACATTATTTTAAAAAGTTGACAATGACAAGAAAA
>JAQPZY010000354.1:0-128082 GCA_029931535.1 Margaritifera margaritifera
CATCAAGCAAGCTGTTTAGCACACAATGTTTTGCGGAAAAATCACCTAGGAAAAGGACTTGTGTTTGCACTGTGAGCATCACTTGGTGTCCAAAATGACCTTCGGACGTGAAAAATGCAGGTATAATTTGGGGTTTGGGGTGCATAAACTTCTTTTGCTATGAACTGCCATTTGACTTGACAGGTCAAGTGAATACTATTTTTGTGCTTTGTTTTAATAGAGCTATCCAAAAAAATGGACCTTTTTGACCTCACATGTGTATTTTAGTTTTTCTACTGATTTTTTATATTAGGCTAGTGGATGCGGCATTAAATTTGTGCATAAAAACTGTCCCTTGCACCCTTAAGAAAAACTGCTATTTTTTATTGGCACAGTCAGCCACATCTGTTATAATTTTCTGTTTCTTTGTATGTATGTAAGTAATTTGTATGCATTAGCCTCATTATACTACCTTCCTTTTTCACATACTACTCTCTGCTGTATGGAAGACTCAGTTGAGGGGGAGGTAACTGTGATTTGCACCTCTATGTTAAAGCTATTTCCATCATGACATAATAAGATATTTTGGGCTGAACTTACTAGATATGGGAAAATAATGGAGATTATAATGTATTTTCTTGCTCTTTCTGTAGATGTATAGCTCTGCACTTCTATTTTAATGAATATTATTCATATTTCAGTACAGACACACAAAAACAATTACATAACCTGTTGTCGCGCATTCTTCCAAGTAATTTAACTCTGCAGGAGCACATATACTTCAGAGAAATCATAAATAAACATACTGTTATGAAAGGTGAATGCTGCCAATGGAACAGTCTTGCAAATAGTGATCAACAATTGTTTTGATGGCTAGAATGTAAATTGTCAAAAGAGCGGATCATTCTTTTCTCTTGGCATACCAATTCCCCTAGCCAAAATCAGAGTTATTCTGCCTTTATTAACTGAAGGTGAATATAGTACATACTTCGTCTTTCATGGATTTTCACAACAGGAAGAACATTTTTACATTCATGGGATTGATACATTCTAATTAGTTCACAAAGTTTGCTTCAGTTAACAATTCAGTTTTTCCTCTTAATTTCTCATGTTTCCACTGAATATTAAAAGTGCATCAGTATGACATGTTTCTTTTCTTTTTGCATGTCTCAATTTGCATGGTTAAATATTAGGAATTAATTGACCGGTCATGCTGATAGAAGTAACTAGCTTGAACCTGATCCAGATTCTAATCCTGATCTAAGTGCACAAAATATTGACTTTGACAGACAAATTTAGCTGCTGCAAGAGTTGTTTTGTGGTATGTACTCATTACACAGCCAAGCGGTTGAAATGATTCATATCTGGGACTGAATTGTTCACTCTTAATATTTGTTCTATACTTTATCGTACAATTTACTATCATTTTGTCAACTCCAAAAATCATTCATGTCAGTTGTAAGTGAATGGGAGTCTGAGCAGAAATTTCTCTGTTAAATTGTATGGGGTAATTTATATATGTATGGTCAGTTTCAGTGACTGTTTATCATTGGATTTATTTGATATGTCACATTGTATGTTTATGCAGGGTCCCACACAGCAATATATCAATCTTCTGACCTGGCCTATTGTTTGTTGATTAAACTTTGATCTCTCCTAATTAGTTAGACTGTTGTTATTACCTCCCACTCACCCCCATCCTCCACACAACATTGCTGCTGCTATTAGCACCACCAGAACAATAATGGAAGGTTAGGAACTATCTTTTTTATTCGAGACTTACTTCTAAAGTACATTATTCACTTTACTTTGTGGTTTATTTCTACTAAATTAGCTAGAACAGTTTATACAACCTTTTCAGTTTTGTCATTGACAACAAACATAGTGATTCTGTCATTCACTCCTAAAATCTGTAACTCCAAAGTCCCTTCTCGGCATTCAAGCAGCATTGTAAAGGAATTTGGGTTCTGTCCTGATGCCATAGTGATAAAACAAAGACAAGAAACATTCAAGGTTGCACACAATTTTAAATCTTTGAACAAATGCAGGCAGTCACAACTCACAATATACACAATGCAATGCTTTTTGCCGCAAAGTAGTCACTTTCCTAAAAGAGTAATAACATCATTAGTTTTGCATACAAAACATTTTCCTTTATACCATTTTACTAGATAATGTCTAAATATGTGATATGTACACAGCTTTTGACAGAAAATATTTTGAGCCAAATGTTTAAGGTGGCAGAGGACAGTTTTGTAAATTGGCCCCTGTCAAATTTCTTAACTTGAAGCTTTGATGTGACTTTTTGAGCTATTATTGTTTAATAATTAAAGATATGGATATATTTGTGAATTAGTTGTTTCGGGCTTGTGTTGTTCTTTAAATTGATGTGAGGCATGTACACCTTCCATAGTCAGTTCACAGTATGTAGACAGTGAAATACCAATAGTCGGCTAGGAAGCAGAGCTAGCCACCCATAGTAGTAAACGTGTGGATTCAAGGCAAGAAGAATATCTCAAAAACGGCTTGGATGGCAACTATTTTGAATTGCATCAAGCTGTTTAGCACACAATGTTTTGCGGAAAAATCACGTAGGAAAAGGACTTGTGTTTGCACTGTGAGCATCACTTGGTGTCCAAAATGACCTTCGGACGTGAAAAATGCAGGTATAAATTTGGGGTTGGGGTGCATAAACTTCTTTTGCTATGAACTGCCATTGACTTGACAGGTCAAGTGAATACTATTTTTATGCTTTGTTTTAATATAGCTATCCAAAAATATGGACCTTTTTGACCTCACTTGTGTATTTTAGTTTTTATGATTTTTTATATTAGGCTAGTGGATGCGGCATTAAATTTGTGCATAAAAACTGTCCCTTGCACCCTTAAGAAAAACTGCTATTTTTTTATTGGCACAGTCAGCCACATCTGTTATAATTTTCTGTTTCTTTGTATGTATGTAAGTAATTTGTATGCATTAGCCTGATTATACTACCTTCCTTTTTCACATACTACTCTCTGCTGTATGGAAGACTCAGTTGAGGGGGAGGTAACTGTGATTTGCACCTCTATGTTAAAGCTACATGTATTTCCATCATGACATAATAAGATATTTTGGGCTGAACTTACTAGATATGGGAAAATAATGGAGATTATAATGTATTTTCTTGCTCTTTCTGTAGATGTATAGCTCTGCACTTCTATTTTAATGAATATTATTCATATTTCAGTACAGACACACAAAAACAATTACATAACCTGTTGTCACGCATTCTTCCAAGTAATTTAACTCTGCAGGAGCACATATACTTCAGAGAAATCATAAATAAACATACTGTTATGAAAGGTGAATGCTGCCAATGGAACAGTCTTGCAAATAGTGATCAACAATTCTTTTGATAGCTAGAATGTAAATTGTCAAAAGAGCGGATCATTCTTTTCTCTTGGCATACCAATTCCCCTAGCCAAAATCAGAGTTATTCTGCCTTTATTAACTGAAGGTGAAAATAGTACATGCTTCGTCTTTCATGGATTTTCACAACAGGAAGAACATTTTTACATTCATGGGATTGAAACATTCTAATTAGTTCACAAAGTTTGCTTCAGTTAACAATTCAGTTTTTCCTCTTAATTTCTCATGTTTCCACTGAATATTAAAAGTGCATCAGTATCACATGTTTCTTTTCTTTTTGCAGGTCTCAATTTGCATGGTAAAATATTAGGATTAATTGACCGGTCATGCTGATAGAAGTACTAGCTTGAACCTGATCCAGATTCTAATCCTGATCTAAGTGCACAAAATATTGACTTTGACAGACAAATTTAGCTGCTGCAAGAGTTGTTTTGTGGTATGTACTCATTACAAGCCAAGCGGTTGAAATGATTCCATATCTGGGACTGAATTGTTCACTCTTAATATTTGTTCTATACTTTATCGTACTATTTACTATCATTTTGTCAACTCCAAAAATCATTCATGTCAGTTGTAAGTGAATGGGAGTCTGAGCAGAAATTTCTCTGTTAAATTGTATGGGGTATTTATATATGTATGGTCAGTTTCAGTGACTGTTTATCATTGGATTTATTTGATATGTCACATTGTATGTTTAGCAGGGTCCCACACAGCAATATATCAATCTTCTGACCTGGCCTATTGTTTGTTGATTAAACTTTGATCTCTCCTAATTAGTTAGACTGTTGTTATTACCTCCCACTCACCCCCATCCTCCACACAACATTGCTGCTGCTATTAGCACCACCAGAACAATAATGGAAGGTTAGGAACTATCTTTTTTATTCGAGACTTACTTCTAAAGTACATTATTCACTTTACTTTGTGGTTTATTTCTACTAAATTAGCTAGAACAGTTTATACAACCTTTTCAGTTTTGTCATTGACAACAAACATAGTGATTCTGTCATTCACTCCTAAAATCTGTAACTCCAAAGTCCCTTCTCGGCATTCAAGCAGCATTGTAAAGGAATTTGGGTTCTGTCCTGATGCCATAGTGATAAAACAAAGACAAGTAACATTCAAGGTTGCACACAATTTAAATCTTTGAACAAATGCAGGCAGTCACAACTCACAATATACACAATGCAATGCTGTTTGCCGCAAAGTAGTCACTTTCCTAAAAGAGTAATAACATCATTAGTTTTGCATACAAAACATTTTCCTTTATACCATTTTACTAGATAATGTCTAAATATGTGATATGTACACAGCTTTTGACAGAAAATATTTTGAGCCAAATGTTTAAGGTGGCAGAGGACAGTTTTGTAAATTGGCCCCTGTCAAATTTCTTAACTTGAAGCTTTGATGTGACTTTTTGAGCTATTATTGTTTAATAATTAAAGATATGGATATATTTGTGAATTAGTTGTTTCGGGCTTGTGTTGTTCTTTAAATTGATGTGAGGCATGTACACCTTCCATAGTCAGTTCACAGTATGTAGACAGTGAAATACCAATAGTCGGCTAGGAAGCAGAGCTAGCCACCCATAGTAGTAAACGTGTGGATTCAAGGCAAGAAGAATATCTCAAAAACGGCTTGGATGGCAACTATTTTGAATTGCATCAAGCTGTTTAGCACACAATGTTTTGCGGAAAAATCACCTAGGAAAAGGACCTGTGTTTGCACTGTGAGCATCACTTGGTGTCCAAAATGACCTTCGGACGTGAAAAATGCAGGTATAAATTTGGGGTTGGGGTGCATAAACTTCTTTTGCTATGAACTGCCATTGACTTGACAGGTCAAGTGAATACTATTTTTATGCTTTATTTTAATATAGCTATTCAAAAATATGGACCTTTTTGACCTCACTTGTGTATTTTAGTTTTTATGATTTTTTATATTAGGCTAGTGGATGCGGCATTAAATTTGTGCATAAAAACTGTCCCTTGCACCCTTAAGAAAAACTGCTATTTTTTTATTGGCACAGTCAGCCACATCTGTTATAATTTTCTGTTTCTTTGTATGTATGTAAGTAATTTGTATGCATTAGCCTGATTATACTACCTTCCTTTTTCACATACTACTCTCTGCTGTATGGAGGACTGAGTTGAGGGGGATGTAACTGTGATTTGCACCTCTATGTTAAAGCTATTTCCATCATGACATAATAACATATTTTGGGCTGAACTTACTAGATATGGGAAAATAATGGAGATTATAATGTATTTTCTTGCTCTTTCTGTAGATGTATAGCTCTGCACTTCTATTTTAATGAATATTATTCATATTTCAGTACAGACACACAAAAACAATTACATAACCTGTTGTCGCGCATTCTTCCAAGTAATTTAACTCCGCAGGAGCACATATACTTCAGAGAAATCGTAAATAAACATACTGTTATGAAAGGTGAATGCTGCCAATGGAACAGTCTTGCAAATAGTGATCAACAATTCTTTTGATAGCTCGAATGTAAATTGTCAAAAGAGCGGATCATTCTTTTCTCTTGGCATACCAATTCCCCTAGCCAAAAATAGCTGTATATATTTGTTATATTTTTGGCGAACATTCTTTTCAATATGCTTATCATTTATGTACTCTCATCTCTCAGTTTTCATAACAGAGCTTAAGGTTGGGTAATTAATCTTTGGTTGGATCAGTGACGTCCTTCTATTAAAAGCAAAGGTTGCCAAGATACCTAGAGGATAAGGTTTGCATTCTATCTTGTAATGTGTATGGTTTAACAGGAACGTTATGTGAGCAGGATTTTTTTAATTTCATATTGGTCTATGACATTTTACTTTTTAGTGAAACCCGGGTCAACACCAATGATAAATGCAATTTGAATAAATGGTTTTGTGAGTGATCATATATAAGATAATAAATCACATAACAAGAGTGGTGGGGATTTGTTTGCACGCACGCGTGCATGTGTGTGTGTGTGTGTGTGTGTGTGATATTTCGGTTTATTACAAATCATTGCTGCATGGTAAAGTGTCCATTGTGGAAAAATCAAAACATGGTTATTTGTGGCTAAAGCTCGATAAATGTCGCTTTGAATTTGATGACATATATATGTTCTACTTACATATTACTGAAAAAAATCGGCTGTATTTATATATCACGATATTGATACTGGAAATTTGTATTGTGAAATATGACCGATTGGGTTCAGTATTTATTATTGGAGATTTCAATGCTTGAACTGGAAATTGACAAGTACCTGAACGTCCTGTTGTGCATCTTCCTAATAGAGTAAACAAAGATCACGTGCTAGATACATGGGGTCAAAGGCTACTCAATCTATGTAAAGTCACGGAATTGGTTTTTGCAAATGGGCAGTTGGGCTCTGATGATGGAATATGCGAATACATCTTCTGCTCGACCTATGGGCTGAGTGAAGTGGTTATTTCCTATTATCATATCAAGATTTCACGTGCATAGAAGAGTTTTGTGTACTGCCCTTCAGTGAATTTTCTGATCAGGCACCATTGCATTTAAATATAAAATCGATAGAAATAAGAGATGGTAATACTTCAGTGTTGGAAATTCCGACTAACAGTGATAATAAATTCAGTGAGAAAGTAATATGGGATGATGATAAAAAGGATTCATTTGTATCATGTTTGTCTGATAGATAAGAAGCGGTGCGTCACCTAACTTCACGTATCGGCAGTGCAGAAAACCCTGACGAATTAAATGATATTGTCGACAGTTTTTATAATGTTATTTTGGAATGTGCACGTCCTCTGTTTGGAATGAAAGTATCCACACAATCTCAATAAAACAAGTGGAAAAACGATGTTTGGTTTGATAAAAGTTGTCAGAAAGCAAGAATTTAGTTTAATCAGGGCCTTTAGGGGCCCTAAGCACTGAAAAGATTATGGTGCCCCCCATATGTAATTTTACCGAAAAAGCGTAATTTCTCACTTTTTTTTTTTTTTGGTGCCCCTGTTTTGCTGGTTCCCTAAGCACGTGCTTAGTCTGCCAATTGGGTAATCCAGCACTGAGTTTAATGTACATATAAGCAATTATTGTTGAAACAAGACTTTAGAAAATTAGATTAATAATAATGTTAAAGCTGGGTCAATTTACCATCTTGCATATTATTATGCCTAGATCTATACTCCCTGAAATACAAATAGAGATAATTCAAATATCCTGTTTTGAAAGAAAAATTGCAAAATTTTACTTTCGGAGGCCTGTTATGAATTCATATGTAACAAACCGCCCAGAACACTTTTGATGTTACTCTTAGGGTGTGAGTCAGTGAATTGTATATTTTATAAATTACAATGAGAAATTTCAGGCGAAGATCCTATCTGTGCTAGGTAACACTTTTGTGCGTGTAGGAAATACTGCTGATATCATAAGATAACACTTTCTTGTGCGTGTAGCAAATACTGCTGATATCATAAGATAACACGTTCTTGTGCGTGTAGCAAATATTGCTGATATCATAAGATAACACAGCGTTACTTTGAAAAGCATTACAACCCAAGGGGATTACCTTAAGCTATTTTAGGTTAAAACAAAATGGTTCCACTGACTGAAAATGATTGAAAAATGTTATGTACACATATGAAATTCAGTTTTCTCATCATATTATAACAAATCTAGTGTATGTGCTATTTGTATTCACGTTTTCGTTTATAGATTCGTTATATTTTAGTAATTATTTGTTTAATTATGGGGAATCGGTGTTCGGAGGATATTTCTCAATAATTTGCCAGTTATTAGATACAGACGTCATTTATACTGAACTGTACTCACGGGACTTTATGGTATGATGGTTTAGGTTCATAAAATGGCCAGTGTCAAATTTCTTAACATAAGGAATTTAGGTTCATAAAATGGCCAGTGTCAAATTTCTTAACATAAGGAATTCTCGGGATATTCTCACGTTTAATTATAGACCTTTGTAATCTGCTGTACCAGACCTATTCATCACGACTTTTGTAATCTGCTGTACCAGACCTATTCACCACGACTTTTGTAATCTGCTGTACCAGACCTATTCACCACGATCTTTGTAATCTGCTGTACCAGACCTATTCACCACGACCTTTGTAATCTGCTGTACCAGACCTATTCGCCACTACCTTTGTAATCTGCTGTACCAGACCTATTCACCACTACCTTTGTAATCTGCTGTACCAGACCTATTCACCACGACTTTTGTAATCTGCTACACCAGACCTATTCACCACGACCTTCGTTTCCAAACAGTATCAAAGCCAAAGGATGGAATGTATGGAGTACGGGATGTAACTAATGAGTTATCTGAAACGTTTCATGATGTATATAAAAAATATAAAAAATACTGTGTTATCATTCCAGCCCTAAACTATTTTGAAATAATATATCTGCAAAAAAGAAGAATCCTATGGCACTGAATTGCTTCTATGTTACATGTCTCTCCAAGGACGACATTTGCTTCTCCATATAAGTAACGAATTAATATTTTGTATGGAATATACGTATACGAATAAATAATATTATCATACAGGTTAGAGAATTTTAATTCGTACTCCACGGAGATTGGAACCCGGATCCGCTGGTTACGGCACCCATCGCATTGTCTGTAAGCACCAACCACTATACCATCTCGACCATGCTCACATGACCAAAAATTGATGCTACAAAGCTAGTGGTATAGGCATTCGTGCCTAGCAGACACACCGCATGTCGACCCAGTAATTAATTCTCATCTCAGCACACACTGAGAGATGCATACACTTCCCTTATTTTAATTACCAAAACTGGTGTTATGAATCATATTCCAAGAACCTTTGACAGTTTACATATAAAATCGTTTCTGAATAACCTCAAATAAACTTACGAAACATTCTAGTGAGTTTTTATTTGACACATAAATATTCCTCCATCTAAAAGTTTTATAGCTTCTTTCTGTTTTCAATGTAAACATGTCAACACGCTTTTTTTGTTATCTTTCACACCTATACACTTTGAAATACAGACAGTGATATATATTGAATGCATATTGAAACCTGGTCATCCAATTCTATCTGCCAGATTTATTTTCAATTTTACTATGTGCTGTGGTTCTCTTAAAGGAAACAGATGACATAATATTATTTTCTAAGTCCAATAAATATTTTTTTGCGTTACTTTAAATCTCATATCCACTTGCATTTAAAGATACAAAAATTAATTTCATCTTCATTGGTTTTACAGAGTTAGACTACCATCTCCATACTATCTTCAACAAGAAAGTAAGCGCAGTAGAATGAGGCTTGTTGGTTGGTTGGTTGGTTGGTTTTAACGGCACTTTCAGCACAATATTGGCTTTATAATGCCCAGGAAATGGAGTTAAATGCCTTTTCCAAGGACAGCTGACCATTGCTGGTCAGGAGGATATCTAAACCGAGACAGACATGTATTACCATTCAGACTCTCTATTGATTCAACAGTTTCTTAAAAGCGTTATGCTTCACTGTAAGAAAAACTTGTCATTATGAAAACTATTCTTGAAGAAAATTACGAGTGAAATAAAAGATTAACTTGATATAATTCTATAATATCAAGAATAAAGATGCAAAAAACCAAATCAGAATATTATAAATTATGGACAAAACATTTTCCATTTTTGAATATCAATTGATGCAGATAACCAGAGTAATAAATGGTTTAAATACGATATGGTGCAACATTTACGGGAACGTCAGACCTTCAGAACTTTCAGGAACTTCAGAATTTTAAAACTGGACAGAAGCCAAATATTTCCAAATAAAATATATGTGTTACACGATATTGCGCCGACTTCAGTTCTTTTGACGCATGCATGTATACCTGAAACAAATGCACCAATGTGTAAGAGAGCCTATATTATTGTTCTTACAGTCTTGGCATCGAGGTCGTTCTTAGTATACAAAAGTATACCTTTGTGTTTAGGTCAGTTTCTTAGACACTACTGCTTGTATAGTCATGAAAATGAATATGTACATACATTCCGAGGTGCACTACACACCAGCATCAAAAGTAAGTCCCTGTTTCTTTTCACGCTCCAGCGATCATCTATCTTTTACGTATAGGTCATTTTATGGGACGCTGTTGTTTGTATAGCCATGAAAATGTATCATTGCATGCTAATGAATATGTTCATCTCTGATGTTTAGGTGAGTTTCTTGGACCATATTGCTTGAACAGTCATCTACCGTGATATGTACATACATTCTGAGAAGTACAGCATTGCCACGTGAAAGAAAAAAAAAGCAAACGGGACCTACATTAACTACTTGGTTGATGTTCATCATCACTCAACGTGACCTATATTAACTTCTTGGTTGATGTTCATCATCACTCAACGTGACCTACATTAACTACTTTGTTGATGTTCATCATCACTTAGTATTGATCAACTTGAGTATTGACCAAAAAAATAGCTTGTGTCTGAATGTGCGGGCGTGATTTATTAAATTCATTTCTTGTTTACTACTATGTTCATAGATTCGAAGAGAGAAAATGACTTTGTGTACACGTTGGTACAAAGCTTGCGCGCAAGTAAATGCACCTCTTGGGAAGGAGATATAAAACCAGTGGAATAGAAAGCTTTTAACTAGAATAAATACAGAAAATGTAATGCCACGGGATCCGCAACATGACGTCAATGACCTAGGTTGTTGATCATACGCACTGCATTTGCGAGGTTCGCATTTATATCCTTGTCTGGTCATGCATCAACACATCATAAATTTACATAAGCCCATAAATTTAAAAGTAAAAACATGAATGCTATAACATGGTATGTTTTGTCACGGTTGTACGCACATCTCAGTTATTATTTCTACATAGCCATTATCACATGATAACGACAGACTCACCGGATTTGTGTGTACTAGTTTATGTACCTTGGTAGGTTTCGAGGTAAAATTGAGATACACCTGGAAACAAGAAACAGTTTGCTTAACCAAAATAATATATTCTCTATATATGCTTAACAGCTGGAAAAGTTAACATGTTGTTGTTTTGTTGACTTTGACTCGAAACACACATCACAAATGTTTACAAACAAGTGCAATTGTACAAATGAGAGAGAGAGAGAGAGAGAGAGAGAGAGAGAGAGAGAGAGCATGGACTTTCCTTATTTATAAAGATTGAATACTATCTGTGTATGCACACATAATACCATCGTCGCAAGCCACAGGCGATAATCCGCCACGCCCCTATATCACCAGTGGCCTTCCTCGCTTCTCATAAATATGTGTAAATCAGCTTAACCAGTCACCTTCCAACTACAGAACTAGGGCAAGATATTATGTAAAGAGTCTACCGTATACAATGTCTGAATGGAGTTCGTCCGTCTGGGGATGAAACATAAAATTCACGATCGTACTCAACAATATGTGATATGGACAGCCCAGCTCCGTACATCTACCACCATCTGTCAGTCCGTTATTGGTCAGTCCGTTATTGTTTATTCGAAATTCTGATGGGGCGGTAGCCACTCTTTTCTAGGGCAACACGTAACCCGTTACATAATGATGCTTGTTATTCTTAGCGTGTCAGACCCAGAGGAGGTCTACAGTTCTAATGGTTAGACACCTGGATAGATTGCACTATGTAACATGTATAAATTCAGTGTTTAATAACTTCATTATTTGCTATCCGAATTCAAAGAAATCCTTCCTATCAACCGAAAATATATTTCTTATAAAATGATACAATTTTCATAAAGAAAACTTCCGTTTTAAAAGAAAATGGTATGCTAATGAGTAGGCGTGGTAATCTTGCTTCTAACGAGTAGGTGTGGTTATCTTGCTTCTGGCGAGTAGGCGTGGTTATTTCCCTTCTGGAGATTCCTCAATTTGGGAAAATAAAACCGGGTAGATAAAGGCTGAATCTGAAATTTAAAGCCTTTTTAAATCTACACTAAACCTAAATTGACAAATAAACTCATCCGTATATGTAATCAGTGGCGGATTTCCCATTAGGCAGACAAGCAAGCTGCCTAGGCGGCAAAATTCAGGAGGCGACAGATTTTTAAGCATGAAAATCTGGCTTTGTTACAAAATTTGTTTACTTTGTATAAAATAGAAAGAAAAAGCCCAAGTTAAATTTTGCTATTATTTAAGGGCGTAAAGGCCTTTAAAGGCTCAGGTTTTAAGGCTTTATTTTTAAAGGCGTAAAGGCCTTTAAAGGTTCAGTTTTATGGCTTTGTTTTGGGCGGGGGTGGGGTGGGGGTGGCGGCAACTCTGACAGTGCCTAGGGGCGGCAAAAGCATAAATCCGTCACTGTGTGTAGTCGTAATCTAGTTCAGTTGTTTGCTCAGTCAAAATTGTTATAGTTGTATCTGGTGCATCCAGTGGCAGCTGCGGGCTCTTCACAAATAAATAAATAAATAAATAAATAAATTGTCCAAGGTTAAGGAGAAGTAATTGATCATATTTGTTGATAATTCCATACATTGATCATATATGTTGGTAAAATCCATGTGTAAAGGTGCAAATTTCTGTCGATTTCTGTAGAGCACAGTTTAGTTTGACAGAGAACCATTAATTAGATTTATGAGGACAGGTACCATATTAAATCGCTAGACTGCAATGGTTTTAATGTTCGTGTTGTGGGCGAGATGGATTCTTAATTAAACATTCGTTTATTCAACGGTTAGACAGATTGGAAGGAAAAGGTTAACTTCTATCTTGGTATCGAAAATGTCAGAGTTGAGAGGGTACAGAAACCATTTGTAAGCTAGTGGACGTAGTATTATCTTTTTGAGATTGTCCAGAATCAGTTACATAAATAGCGCGAAATCTAGAAGGTTATGCTGACCGAATTGTCGCATATTTATAAAAGGCGGTAGATCCGTTTAATCTGATTGGCTACGCTGAATAAGGGGCGTGTTTCCCACACGAAATTTCATGGTTTTAATATGCCACATCGCAAAATATAGTCAGTCTACGTTTTTTCTGCAAGAGAAAAATATAGCGGACTCCGAGATTGAATTTAGAAGAAATTATCTCGTAAAACAATTATCCAAGGGACCGGATGTCTGGAAAGTTGACGGACACAATTCTGGCGGAAAAAGTATGCAAGGCTTGAAATCACAAGGGGAAATAGCTCCACTGACGCATCCACGTACCTACGTATCCACCTACCCACACAAAGTTGAGGGCCGACAGAGACGAGATAGAGAGAGTGCGGAGGGGAAAAAATCGAAAGATCAAAGAGAACTTCAACGGTTATGCTGTTATGAAGGGACAATGACTTCGATTGTACACTCGATTATATGATGAACTAATTCTATCGTTTAAACAGATCGGCTATTTGCATAAGTATATTTGTTTTCAAATTCAGTAAATGATTTATTTCAAAAAGAAGTGTATCTTCCTAATGTAATGTATTTTCCCAGTTTGTTTATGTAATTGATTAAATTGTTATATTTCATGTACCGGGGCTCGTGTTATTCTGTTCTATATATCTGATCAGATCTCTATTTATTCTATCTATAAGTTTCATAATTTATATTATTATTTACTCGATCTGGGCAATAACACCGAGGTCGATCATCCGCTAGAAAACGATAACCAACCAAATAAAGTGGACACCTTGTAACGAGGGTAGTACCCGCCACACCATGCATGTATCATGTCATTTGACAAACAATATCATCTGTGATCATTTGTTGAACATCTATGTTTTGATTGTATCCACTGAGGAATGGTACCATTTTGTTATATCCGTTGTTGAACTTTGTGCGCATGAGTAGGGTTGGGTTTTCTGTTATAGTTTAGTTTATGAGAGGTAGAAGTAAGGGTGTAAGCTATGGTGTCAGAGATTCAATCATCATTAATTTGCTTTTATAAATAAATATCTCATTCACGTACTTGTGTTAAGTGTCTTCGCTAAATCCATCCAATCCAACCCCACTTCATCTGTTGCAATTCCGACAATGTTAAGTTAATGGAGAAAAAAGTTAATATATACTAATAATATTTATTATTATTGAGAGACACACAGACAGACAGAAAGACAGACAGAGTTTAAAGTTTTTTTTAAAACAATAATCACAAAAGACGATGTGGGTGTTTTTTTCTGTCTTTTCTGTTTATTTTTCTTTATTTGAAACCTCATGGGAGTGTTTTGAATTGAAACTAGTTTCAAAACACTCTAGAGTGTTTTCAAACTCCTGCATCCGAAAATGATGACCCAGGCGAACATATTCCGATATTGTGCTTAAAATCATTCACGAATCAATTAAGATTTGAAAGAGCTGTAAAGGTTTGGATTCCGAATTTTGTTTCAAGATTTATTTACCGAGCACTTACTGCGTGCGAAATACATTGACAATCAAGAAAGTCATTTCTGAAATTTTTCTCTAATTATTTTTTTTTTTTTTTTTTTTTTTTTTTTTTTTTTAAAAAAAAAAAAATTTTCTTTTTTTTGGCAGAGAACCTGGACATCAAAATATGTAAGATTGATTACATTATTGACGTTCTTATATTTATAAACTGTATTGCCAAAAATGCAATAAATTTAATGGTTGTGGGAATGAAGAATATGAATATAACGATTAAGGTATATGATATGGTTGACTTTGAAGGATCACGATGAACGTGTTTGATATGGTTAACTTTGAAAGATCACGATGAGCGTGTATGATATGATTAACGTTGGAGGATAGCGATGAACGTATATGATATGGTTGACTTTGAAGGATAACGATGAACGTATATGATATAGTTTAGTTTGGAGAGCAATGTCTCATACATTTTCCATAATGTGCATAGAAAGAAGAACATTTTAGAGACGCATAGCAAGACTATTTACAATGGCTGTAATTATAGGGTGAAGTAAATTAGGTTCAGATTCAAATTTTCGTTATAACGTACACTCATACTTTTACCACTATTACAGCTCTATCATCCAAATTTAAAATCTTGACCACCAAGTATGTTTATGAGTAAAAGTATACTGTGTTACTGAAGAAAAATGCGATCTAGATGCAGAAAACTTTAAGAACTAAATCACTCATTAAAATGAGATCTAGATGCAGAAAACTTTGCGAACTAAATCACTCATTAAAATGAGATCTAGATGCAGAAAACTTTGCGAACTAAATCACTCATTAATATGCGATCTAGATGCAGAACACTTTACAAACTAAATCACTCATTAAAATGCAATCTAGATGCAGAAAACTTTACGAACTAAATCACTCATTAAAATGCGTGCTGCTAATTGTAACATCAAGACTCTTATAACGTGTTTGCAGTTTTGCAAAATGTCTGACCATTTGAAAACCTTCAAGGCAGTCAGCCTTTTTATACTATTCAGATATCTATGGCTGCTGGAACATCTATGGCGTTGAGGATGAAGTTGTTTTTTGCGTTTCACTGGAATTCACAGCAAATATTTGTAAATGTGTTCTTGCATTTCCAAAGGCAGATTCTGAATGTACTATTTTAAAATATCCTGAAAATATCTGTAGGATCACTAGGCTACAGCTTTCCTCGATTATTATTTTTATAGTATTGAGATACCAATTGTTATCCATTTTAGGTTGTTAGTGTCATTTCAAGAAAAAGAGTTCTCATACACTTTTTGGACCCAGCATGTAAAGGTAGTGACAGCGAGGAGACCATCTGCCATGTTCTTGGCAGGTTGTATCATTATTCTCCTATCCGTAGAGTTTCGCTTCACGACTGAACCACTGTATCGTGTGTCTCCTTCTCCAAAGTACACACATCCTGCTCTAGTTAAAACTCTGACCGTTTCTTTTTCAACGTGTTCAGTCGACTGCTAAAATCACAACAACCCTATAGAGTCCTGGGAAACGTGTATTCTGTTCTCTTCCATGGTTCTCTGTAATTATGCCGGTGGTTCTGGAATGATCGGTTTCGCTTTCGATTGTGATGAAGAGTGTGGGTTGCAACAAAGATGGACAGGTCTGCTACTTCAAGGGTGATGATGATGACTTCCAGAGTTTGGCACGGTGACCGCATCACTTTAAGTGGGGCAAGACCCTGCATCGATCGATGGTTTTTTTCTGGGTCAGCGTCTCTGGTCAAAACGATCTCAACCTTCGACTCTCACTTTTTTTTTACTAGTTGATACCCGTAAGGTACGGTATTGTAATATTTATACTTTTGTGACTTCAATGCTTCTGTTAGCACGTCAAATTTACTACATGATTGGAACGATAGCTGAATGTCAGTACTTTCACCTTGTATTATCTCGCTACTGGTAACAATACTTCTTCGAAAAACGTAGAATAATATCCTCGGGATGTTTATCCGTCAAAGCTCCTAAACATCTGTCTTTTAATGTGAGGACAATAACGTCCAAACCTATCGACGTACATAAGCTGTCTGTATTCAAGTAAAACACGCGGCGCCCTAAAGGTTCCAGAACCGAGTACAACTTCAAACGATAGTTGGCTGTTACGTAAGCAGCTATGATCACGTTGACAAACTCAGCGTTTATTGGTAATTGACCATTATGGTAATCTTCTAGTACGATTTCAATGTGTTTGATGACTGTTCCTTTAATATCTGGATCCGTAAAGTATCTCATACTGAGCATTATCGGATGCTGAGCTAGTTTTCCCCACAAACAATATAACATCACTTTGGCAAAAACCCGTCTTCCTTTGTTGAGCTGGACGTGTTCATGATACAATTGCGATTTTATCCAGATTTATGTAGATGATGTACACTGTTTTGTGCAGTCTATCCAGCAAGGCCATTTAAAATGCATACAAATCGTGCTAAAGCACATGCCTCAGCTGGCACTTGTGCGCCAAACCTTAGCTATTCTTCCGGTATGGTTTTGGTTTGGTTTGGTGCTTTGCGGCACAGCAACACAAGTAGGTTATTTAGTGCCGAGGCAATTGGAGTAAAGTGCCTTGCCCAAGTTCACAACACGGTAGCTGACCCAGGCTGGTTCCGATGGTAGGATTCGAACATTCACACTTTCGGTCGTGAGTCTGGCACGCTAACCACTGAGCCACAGCGGCTCCCCCTTCCGGTATGAGATATGTCCCAAATTCATTTCATACACATGTTATATGTGTATGTTTTGCTCTCTACCAAAACTTACCTGTATGAGATATGGATTAAATTAATACCATACATACTTAGTTTGTTTCATACGTATACTTTAATTGTTTTGTTTTAGTCTCTACTAAAACTTAGCCATGTGAGATATGCACTGATTTCATACCATGTCATAATAGATGATATACAAGGTGTTGAAACAAAGATGCATGTAATAGAAAGATTTGCTATAAAGTTCAGCAAATTCCCATCTCAGTACCTTAAACCTCTTCCACTGTGGGTAGTAACCTTGACAGAAATCACTTTCTACCGATGTTATAAGTTTATATAAATTGTTTTGTTTTGATCTCAAGCAAAATTTCCCTGTATGAGATATGCACTAAATTCATACCATACGTTGTACGTTTCATATATATATGTTAATTACTCTGTTTTGGTCGCTGGGCTCCGGGTGGCGAAGTGGTTTAAGACACCTTTACAGGTCACTCACATATCTCACCTCTATCCGCGTAAGTTGGAGTCTCGGCTCGACCAAAGTGGGTATGTGAGAAAGCTTGCCAGTAGCTTCTCGTGGGTCGCTGGTTTTTCCCGGGGTCTTCCTGGGTTCTTCCTCCACCAAATATACTGACCGCCATATGTAGCCTGTAATGTGCTGAAAAATAGCGTTCAACCTTACAAAACCAAAACCAAACGTTTGTTTTGGTTTCTGGTTGATAACATATATATCCAGTGGGCAGTACACTTTAATCAAACACTTATTACCCACAGCGAGATATCTCGTATTTACATATATATTTCCTATGCTATAGTAATAAGCTCAGCAAAACTGTTCAGAAAAAAGTCTTTTATGCAAAAGACCTTAAAGCTGGCTCTGCCGGAACAAACCAGGTATCAATTGTGTGTTTCTGACACACAACAATAACCTATAGTAATTTGTCCTTTATTCCGAATTTTTGTGTTGCCTGTTTCACGAGGCTTTATTTACAAGTCATACATGGGACTAGCACTTTCCCTGGGCTTAAGTGTAATGCTTCATCCGTACACATGATGGCTAATTTTACCTTGTGCGTGGTTGTTTAACAATGTGTCAAGAGGCACTCAATATATGTTCTTTGTATGAGGGCACTCAATATATGTTCTTTGTATGAGACCAGCCCATCCATAGATTCATTCTGTCTGGGTTGCCTCTTTTAACGCTTACGTATCAACTGTTTTTCTTTTCTTTCTTTTTTTTAAAAACTTTACGTGTAGTGTTTTTAGTCCGCCATTTTGCGGCTAACTTTAGGTACTGAAGAGAGCCCAATTATACATGCAAAAAAAGTAAGACTCCATCCATCAACCTTTGGTTCAGAAATCAAACGATTTCAGTGATTTATTATTACTGTAATTTCTTGTCCATGTGAAGATTGGTTTTCGCTGGCCGTATTTGTGTATTTCAGTACACAACTGCTCATCTGTCAATATTTCGTCTGCCTGTCTGTTTGTGTTTTTTTTTTCTTCTTCACACAGTAGTAAGGGAACTGTTTCAATGTTTTTTTGTTATTATGCAGCAGTAAGGGAAGTTTTTCAGTATTTTTGTTTTGCTTTTATGCATCGTAAGGGATGAGTTTCTTTTTATTTTAAATTTATTTTTATTTGTTATTTTTATGCAATTTAAGGGAAGTGTGGTGGAGTGGGGTGGGTTCACACAGTGGTACGAGAAGTGTTTCAGTGTTTTTATTTTTTATTTTTTACTTTTTTGCAATAGTAATGAAAGTGTTTCAATGATTTTTTTTAAGCAGTAGTAAGCGCGTGTTTCAGTGGTGTGTGTGTGTGTGTGTGTGTGTTATGCAGTAGTACTGGGAGGTAACTGTGGACACGCCAAAATAAAAGTCCTTACTATTTTAAATTTAACTCGAGTTTCAAAACTGTCATACTTTTCCTACTTTATGTGGTCAATAATTATTGACAAGCGAACCCAAACGCAAAAGATAACCAGATATACCCTTGAATAGAATGATATTTGTCCCTCCCACATTCATTACGGGGAAACAAATCAAGTAGAAGAACCTTCAAAATACCTTTGACTGACTTAGGAATTTTATCACATGACTATTTTACTTGGATCTTTCAGTTCATATCATAACAGAATAGAGAAAAATATCAACACCTTCAATCTCTTTCAAAAATGTAATACCTCTTTTTTTCTGAACTGGTCTCCATTTTCCCCCACCTCACCCCCACCCCCAGTTTTCACATTATTTCGCTAAAGCTTACACTTTATTTTGATTAGCACAAATAATATTTAGATCAAATGTGAACTCTGTCTGCTATTAAAGGATAGGATTATCTGTCTTGCCTCTCTTGTTACGACCATCATATACTTACAATGCCAGTAACACTGCAGCCACTGGTCGGTACCACTAACATTTTGTATTATCTGTCTCTTCGGTTGTGAGTCTGTCAAAAATATGCCATTCAGAAGTATGAGAGAGAGAGAGAGAGAGAGAGAGAGAGAGAGAGAGAGAGAGAGAGAGAGAGAGAGAGAGAGAGAGAGAGAGTCTCAGAGGAGTTATTTCCCTTACATTCCAACGTGACAATGACAGATGAAGTGTTGGATGATGTTGTCAAGCAATATTTTAACATTAACTGTCAAGAACTCGATATACATTGTACTTGCACTAATCCGTTTGAGCAACATTGGATCAACTAGGAATTTTTTTCTGAAATCTTTGGAAAGAGAAAGCAAATCCTCTGCATGGTACTTTTCAATGATCATATGGTACTTTTAAGCACGTTTTCGCTTCCTTCAAAGAACACAATGCAACCAATTTAAAGTCTTCTCCAGTAGACTACTTCGAAGCGAATCGACATATATATATATATATATATATATATATATATATATATATATATATATATATATATATATAGAGAGAGAGAGAGAGAGAGAGAGAGATTTAATGACTTCGGGTCGGTCACGTCCAAAAGTAAGTTTTAAATTAACCCGGCCATGTTGCAATGTTGCATGTTCTGTCTGGAGATCTAGGCTTATCCTCCATTAAGCGTGAAAAATCGTGTCTTATATACACTCATCCGACAACTGCCTTATATTTGGAACAAGACTGTAAATTTTAATCTCCTTCATTAATTTTGATAAACACTTGATACTATAATCCAGATTGTTGCTCACAATTCATTTTTTTTAGAGGTCGTATCATTCCAAAAACACACATGCACTTAATTGCAGTGTCACAAAATTTAAATTTCAATTTTAATTACAAATATTTTGAACAGCATTTGTATAAGACAGCAAATGCATTGTTTTTGAGTAATGTTATTGACAATGTATCAATATTAAAGAAATTACTTAAAAAGTATTAATTCCTTAAATTTTCATCACAATTTCTATTTTGTTCAGGATACACATATAACGTACTAGTCAATACATATTCTCTATAATGACAAAGTCGTAATTTTGACAACTTCACATTAAATAATAAACATAACTAGGTCAGCTATGTACTAAGAAAATACATTCTTTTTTTTTGAAATGATCGCTACACCTGACACTAGAAGGAATTTCTTTTAAAAACAGCAACAAAATGTTAACATGGTAATCTACGAGTCCCGGTTGATATTTCAATAACTATCTTGGTATTGAGTGTAAAGTAGACCAAATAAAAAACAACTTTAATGTATAATTGTTATCTCACTTTGAGTCACACATTATTAGGAAGATAACTTTCAATGAATGTATTTTACGTGATGTAATCTACGAGTCATTGTTCCCAGAATACCTACCAGAAATGCGAAAATAAAGCTTGCATACTTTGTTTATAAGGTCTGTGATGTAATTCTGATTGTTTGCATCCATTTTGAGTCTTGAAAAACGTTTTCCCGGACAGTTTTGAAACCAGAGATTTTAAGGTAGGTAATCATATTTATACCACTTGCCAATATAGCCAAATAATCGATTCGTAGACCGCTAAAATTTTGGTGTAAATATACAGATCTACTTTATAGTGTTATATGCATTGTGTAGTGTTTTCCACGAGTCAGCAATATACGTGTAATTCGTAAGTAGATATGGGGGCTATCATGGCGACATATGGCCGATCTGGGGACAATGGACATTAACATATATATATTAAAATAAATGCAATAAACTGACAACAAACAGTGCAAAACTAGTTTTTAACTCGGCTAAGCGCTTTCGACTCTAATTGAGTCTTTATTAAAGAAAAAAAAAAAAAAGCGAACAGAGATAAGACAAACAATAACTACCAAAAAGCGTTGAAATTACAAAAATTTACATAACTATTTCTAATGGGATTAATGAAAATGTTGGATATTTTGTCTAGTTGGCTTCAACTTGACTGATGATGTGCCCTACAAAGGGAGGAGCCATAGCGCCATCTGTTTTCTAATGTAAATTTGTGTAACCGCAAATTATATCCCGGATATGTCATTGTTTCTGTAATGTGAGTAATGATCATAGCAATAATAACACCAGGAAGAACTAAAAAGAAAAATAATAAATGAATAAATAAAAAAATTAAAAAATTAAAAAAACAAAAAACACAAAAAACAGTAGAAATTATTGGTGAGTGAGTGTGTAATGAACAAAATGAATGAATTATTTAACTGAAAAACTGGTGGCTGTAAACAGATGATGATTTTATTTGCGTGTGGTTGTCCTTTCTCTGTTCTTTTTGGTTTAAACCGCTTAGTTTCAGTGTTCTAAGGCGGCGTATCCAGTAAGATTCATTTTCTTTCATGGTTTCGGAACTCCAGTTGGGGTTGTGAGCAATTGCTGGCAGTGTTACATCACTGAAAGTGTGGCCAGGGGAAAAGAAGTGTTCTGCAACTGGACGTCGGCCCAGCTTCTTTGTCATCCAATTAGATCTTTGAAGATTGATCCTTTTCTGTAGCTTTTCTGTGTCTGCGACATACTGAAGACCGCAGATCTTACATGTGATGAGATAAATTAATTCTCTGTTTGAACCATATATGTTCAATTTTTGCTCGCAATGGATATATATATATATATATATATATATATATATATATATATATATATATATATATATATATATATATATATATATATATATGTGTGTGTGTGTGTGTGTGGTCTGGAGTATCTCCAGAAGTCTTGTTGTTAGTGTATATTCGAATGAGTGTCTGTACATCTCTCACCAGAAGTGTGATCTTGTTGTGACTCTTTCATATTCACAGATTTAAATTGAATGAGTGTTTTCTCTTATGTAAGGGGTGCTCTCTCTCTCTCTCTCTCTCTCTCTCTCTCTCTCTCTCTCTCTCTCTCTCTCTCCAACACCATCTACCTCCTCAAGCCAGAGAGAGTCAAAATAAGCCAAGAAAGAAAGTCGTTCGGCAGCCCCTGAAGATTATTTTTACATTCAACCAACCCACAAAGTTACTTCCACAAAATTTTTAACGATTGCTTACACTTACACTGTCAAAGTTTAAAAGAGTTAAAGTCTGAAGTCCCTGCAGAAAAAGCAGCTGTATTTATTACCGACTTATTGGAGTTATGTTAGAGAAGTTAAAACAGCAGTGCCAAGTTAAAGATCAAATTTTGTACAACTGTCCATCACTCACGACAGTTTGAAAGCTTCTGTTGGATCGAATTTAGTACAACTACCGAATTAACCTCTTCCAAAATCTTGGACAAAATTTAACACGTCCAACAATCGAATGATCAGTTTGACACGACCGCTGGAAAAGTCACACTTCATATGATACATGTTTCACCTCCTTCAGGCAGCGGAAAATGCAAAGTTTTATCGGTGAATCAGCTCCCGACTACCACAACAAATATCGTCCAGATTAACAACGACCAAGATCAGACGTGTTTAGCCCACGACATCGTGGTGGCTCGAGCTTATGCAGAGAAAACAGATACACTGGAATAGAAACAATTATGGGAGATTATTAGAAAATCGAACAGAGCTAAACAACGGAGAGAAGCAGAAATCCTTTAGGAACAAGCAGGAATTTCGAAAGAGACTGTGTGTGGAGTTCCAAAAATGCAGAAAATTTAAGATGTGCTTGCCCATCGTTATACATTGAAAGTTTACCCTCAAGTCGTTGTGGAGATCTCCTGTTTCGACGACCAAATTTTCTCGAAGGAACATACATTCACGTCTATCATCACTAAAATCATTTTGATGTCGTAATCAGTATTAAAGGATTTCTCAGATACAATTATTATTGTGACAAATGTGACCAAGGATTTAACAATCGCGGCTGCTTAGCTTCCAGACCTTGTGTTCCTGAAGGACAATAAATGATTCGATACTCTACCTGCAGGTGAATATTCGTGATTTCAGAGTATACAGGCGACATAGTATGAAACAATTCCAACAACAGACAAGTGCTTGCGAATTATTGACAGTGTGTCCAGTATGTCGACAGCATGTTCGTACCAATAACAAAAAGTCACTCGTTTGTCGAGGAAAGACCTGATGTCATATTTGTGACCAAGTCGTCGGGTCGGAAGAAAAGAAACCGAACCATTGTGCAGAGCCTTTTTAACTTTGAATGTTATCAAGGGATTGGATTTCACATTCGTAAGTTTTATGTGCCTAATTGCGCTTGCCATGACTGTATATAGGAACCTTACAATGCGTGATTCCAGAGAAAAATATATTTCCTGGCTCCTATACTCTTTCTGATCCAAACGACAACATCTTGAGTGAAGTGAAGGTGTATTGTTACGGCCACTGTCATCAATACGCTACAGTCATTGCTCATAATTTCTAGGGATACGATAGAAGGTTTCTTTTGCATGAAAGTGGGAAACGTACAGTTTAAAGATTCCATGAGATATTTAACTATGCCTTTGAGTAAAAGGCCCAGTCAAATTTCATAGATGTTTATTTCATGGATGCTTTAAGTGTTATCCTCACAGAGAACTGAAAAAATCCTTTGACAGGGTTTGCTATGGAAGAGTTGTACGACAATACTTACAAACGACGCCAGAATTCGGAAAGTCAAGGGTACCAAGTGGTAGAAATGTGGGAACACGACTACGAGGGACGTTTCAAAACAGATCCAGGGCTTCGACTAATTGTCCAAGATTACGACGTGGTGGATATCAAACCTTTGAATCCAGGCGAGAGTTTGTTTGGAGGACGGACCAATGCTACACGCCTGTTGTACGAAGCCGAAGAATCTTTGCAACGCATAAGGACTCTTAAAACTTGCATTGGACAAAGAGGATGTTATTCTTCGAAGTCCTCTTAAGTTCAGTATAATACAACAGTGTGTACTTGTAGAGTATGCCATTTACCAGTGATGTACTATTTTAATGACAGCTTTGTCCTCTCAATGTATATTGAAAACACAACACATCAATCAAATATAAATTTAGCCTTCACGAAAATTTGACCCCAGAGACATAACGAGAGTAAAAGCAAACAAAATCCGCAATAAAGGGCGCGTATAGATGCTTTCCTTGAGATGGACCTCGTAATGTAAGTAAATTTACCAAGTCCTCCTAATGTAAAATATGCTTGTGTGTGTGTGTGTTTGTGTGTGTGTGTGTGTGTGTGTGTGTGTGTGTGTGTGTGTGTGTGTGTGTGCATTGGCACGAAGCCAAGGAAATTTAAAAAATAGTACCTTTCATATCCAGGAACAAGGGAACAGACACTAATATTTTTGGTGAACAAAAATACCAATTCCCCTAGCCAAAATCAGAGTTATTCTGCCTTTATTAACTGAAGGTGAATATAGTACATGCTTCGTCTTTCATGGATTTTCACAACAGGAAGAACATTTTTACATTCATGGGATTGAAACATTCTAATTAGTTCACAAAGTTTGCTTCAGTTAACAATTCAGTTTTTCCTCTTAATTTCTCATGTTTCCACTGAATATTAAAAGTGCACCAGTATGACGTGTTTCTTTTCTTTTTGCAGGTCTCAATTTGCATGGTAAAATATTAGGATTAATTGACCGGTCATGCTGATAGAAGTACTAGCTTGAACCTGATCCAGATTCTAATCCTGATCTAAGTGCACAAGATATTGACTTTGACGGACAGATTTAGCTGCCGCAAGAGTTGTGTTTTGTGGTATGTACTCATTACAAGCCAAGCGGTTGAAATGATTCCATATCTGGGACTGAATTGTTCACTCTTAATATTTGTTCTATACTTTATCGTACTATTTACTATCATTTTGTCAACTCCCAAAATCATTCATGTCAGTTGTAAGTGAATGGGAGTCTGAGCAGAAATTTCTCTGTTAAATTGTATGGGGTATTTATATATGTATGGTCAGTTTCAGTGACTGTTTATCATTGGATTTATTTGATATGTCACATTGTAAGCTTAGCAGGGTCCCACACAGCAATATATCAATGTTCTGACCTGGCCTATTGTTTGTTGATTAAACTTTGATCTCTCCTAATTAGTTAGACTGTTGTTATTACCTCCCACTCACCCCCACTCTCTACACAACATTGCTGCTGCTATTAGCACCACCAGAACAATAATGGAAGGTTAGGAACTATTTTTTTTTATACGAGACTAAAATTACTTCTAAAGTACATTATTTACTTTACTTTGTTGTTTATTTCTACTAAGTTAGCTAGAACAGTTTATACAACCTTTTCAGTTTTGTCATTGACAACAAACATAGTGATTCTGTCATTCACTCCTAAAATCTGTAACTCCAAAGTCCCTTCTCGGCATTCAAGCAGCATTGTCAAGGAATTTTGGGTCTGTCCTGATGCCATAGTGATAAAACAAAGACAAGAAGCATTCAAGGTTGCACACAATTTTAAATCTTTGAACAAATGCAGGCAGTCACAACTCGCAATATACACAATGCAATGCTTTTTGCCACAAAGTAGTCACTTTTCTAAAAGAGTAATAACATCATTAGTTTTGCATACAAAACATTTTCCTTTATACCATTTTACTAGACAATGTCTAAATATGTGATATGTACACAGCTTTTGACAGAAAATATTTTGAGCCAAATGTTTAAGAAAAACTGCTATTTTTTTATTGGCACAGTCAGCCACATCTGTTATAATTTTCTGTTTCTTTGTATGTATGTAAGTAATTTGTATGCATTAGCCTCATTATACTACCTTCCTTTTTCACATACTACTCTCTGCTGTATGGAAGACTCAGTTGAGGGGGAGGTAACTGTGCTTTGCACCTCTGTGTTAAAGCTATTTCCATCATGACAAAATACCATATTTTGGGCTGAACTTACTAGATATGGGAAAATAATGGAGATTATAATGTATTTTCTGTCTCTTTCTGTAGATGTATAGCTCTGCACTTCTATTTAAATGAATATTATTCATATTTCAGTACAGACACACAAAAACAATTACATAACCTGTTGTCGCGCATTCTTCCAAGTAATTTAACTCCGCAGGAGCACATATACTTCAGAGAAATCATAAATAAACCTACTGTTATGAAAGGTGAATGCTGCCAATGGAACAGTCCTGCAAATAGTGATCAACAATTCTTTTGATAGCTAGAATGTAAATTGTCAAAAGAGCGGATCATTCTTTTCTCTTGGCATACCAATTCCCCTCGCCAAAATCAGAGTTATTCTGCCTTTATTAACTGAAGGTGAAAATAGTACATGCTTCGTCTTTCATCAATTTTCACAACAGGAAGAACATTTTTACATTCATGGGATTGAAACATTCTAATTAGTTCACAAAGTTTGCTTCAGTTAGCAATACTGTTTTTCCTCTTAATTTCTCATGTTTCCACTGAATATTAAAAGTGCATCAGTATCACATGTTTCTTTTCTTTTTGCAGGTCTCAATTTGCATGGTAAAATATTAGGATTAATTGACCGGTCATGCTGATAGAAGTACTAGCTTGAACCTGATCCAGATTCTAATCCTGATCTAAGTGCACAAGATATTGACTTTGACGGACAGATTTAGCTGCCACAAGAGTTGTGTTTTGTGGTATGTACTCATTACAAGCCAAGCGGTTGAAATGATTCCATATCTGGGACTGAATTGTTCACTCTTAATATTTGTTCTATACTTTATCGTACTATTTACTATCATTTTGTCAACTCCCAAAATCATTCATGTCAGTTGTAAGTGAATGGGAGTCTGAGCAGAAATTTCTGTTAAATTGTATGGGGTATTTATATATGTATGGTCAGTTTCAGTGACTGTTTATCATTGGATTTATTTGATATGTCACATTGTAAGCTTAGCAGGGTCCCACACAGCAATATATCAATGTTCTGACCTGGCCTATTGTTTGTTGATTAAACTTTGATCTCTCCTAATTAGTTAGACTGTTGTTATTACCTCCCACTCACCCCCACTCTCTACACAACATTGCTGCTGCTATTAGCACCACCAGAACAATAATGGAAGGTTAGGAACTATTTTTTTATACGAGACTAAAATTACTTCTAAAGTACATTATTTACTTTACTTTTTATGTTTATTTCTACTAAGTTAGCTAGAACAGTTTATACAACCTTTTCAGTTTTGTCATTGACAACAAACATAGTGATTCTGTCATTCACTCCTAAAATCTGTAACTCCAAAGTCCCTTCTCGGCATTCAAGCAGCATTGTCAAGGAATTTTGGGTCTGTCCTGATGCCATAGTGATAAAACAAAGACAAGAAGCATTCAAGGTTGCACACAATTTTTTAACTTTGAACAAATGCAGGCAGTCACAACTCGCAATATACACAATGCAATGCTTTTTGCCGCAAAGTAGTCACTTTTCTAAAAGAGTAATAACATCATTAGTTTTGCATACAAAACATTTTCCTTTATACCATTTTACTAGACAATGTCTAAATATGTGATATGTACACAGCTTTTGACAGAAAATATTTTGAGCCAAATGTTTAAGAAAAACTGCTATTTTTTTATTGGCACAGTCAGCCACATCTGTTATAATTTTCTGTTTCTTTGTATGTATGTAAGTAATTTTTATGCATTAGCCTCATTATACTACCTTCCTTTTTCACATACTACTCTCTGCTGTATGGAAGACTCAGTTGAGGGGGAGGTAACTGTGATTTGCACCTCTATGTTAAAGCTATTTCCATCATGACATAATAACATATTTTGGGCTGAACTTACTAGATATGGGAAAATAATGGAGATTATAATGTATTTTCTGTCTCTTTCTGTAGATGTATAGCTCTGCACTTCTATTTTAATGAATATTATTCATATTTCAGTACAGACACACAAAAACAATTACATAACCTGTTGTCGCGCATTCTTCCAAGCAATTTAACTCCGCAGGAGCACATATACTTCAGAGAAATCATAAATAAACCTACTGTTATGAAAGGTGAATGCTGCCAATGGAACAGTCTTGCAAATAGTGATCAACAATTCTTTTGATAGCTAGAATGTAAATTGTCAAAAGAGCGGATCATTCATTTCTCTTGGCATACCAATTCCCCTAGCCAAAATCAGAGTTATTCTGCCTTTATTAACTGAAGATGAAAATAGTACACATTCGTCTTTCATTTATTTTCACAACAGGAAGAATATTATTACATTCATGGGATTGAAACATTCTAATTAGTTCACAAAGTTTGCTTCAGTTAACAATACAGTTTTTCCTCTTAATTTCTCATGTTTCCACTGAATATTAAAAGTGCACCAGTATGACGTGTTTCTTTTCTTTTTGCAGGTCTCAATTTGCATGGTAAAATATTAGGATTAATTATCCAGTCATGCTGATAGAAGTACTAGCTTGAACCTGATCCAGATTCTAATCCTGATCTAAGTGCACAAGATATTGACTTTGACAGACAGATTTAGCTGCCGCAAGAGTTGTGTTTTGTGGTATGTACTCATTACAAGCCAAGCGGTTGAAATGATTCCATATCTGGGACTGAATTGTTCACTCTTAATATTTGTTCTATACTTTATCGTACTATTTACTATCATTTTGTCAACTCCCAAAATCATTCATGTCAGTTGTAAGTGAATGGGAGTCTGAGCAGAAATTTCTCTGTTAAATTGTATGGGGTATTTATATATGTATGGTCAGCTTCAGTGACTGTTTATCATTGGATTTATTTGATATGTCACATTGTAAGCTTAGCAGGGTCCCACACAGCAATATATCAATGTTCTGACCTGGCCTATTGTTTGTTGATTAAACTTTGATCTCTCCTAATTAGTTAGACTGTTGTTATTACCTCCCACTCACCCCCACCCTCCACACAACATTGCTGCTGCTATTAGCACCACCAGAACAATAATGGAAGGTTAGGAACTATTTTTTTTATTTGAGACTTACTTCTAAAGTACAGTATTCCCTTTTCTTTGTTGTTTATTTCTACTAAGTTAGCTAGAACAGTTTATACAACCTTTTCAGTTTTGTCATTGACAACAAACATAGTGATTCTATCATTCACTCCTAAAATCTGTAACTCCAAAGTCCCTTCTCGGCATTCAAGCAGCATTGTCAAGGAATTTTGGGTCTGTCCTGATGCCATAGTGATAAAACAAAGACAAGAAGCATTCAAGGTTGCACACAATTTTAAATCTTTGAACAAATGCAGGCAGTCACAACTCACAATATACACAATGCAATGCTTTTTGCCGCAAAGTAGTCACTTTTCTAAAAGAGTAATAACATCATTAGTTTTGCATACAAAACATTTTCCTTTATACCATTTTACTAGACAATGTCTAAATATGTGATATGTACACAGCTTTTGACAGAAAATATTTTGAGCCAAATGTTTAAGAAAAACTGCTATTTTTTTATTGGCACAGTCAGCCACATCTGTTATAATTTTCTGTTTCTTTGTATGTATGTAAGTAATTTTTATGCATTAGCCTCATTATACTACCTTCCTTTTTCACATACTACTCTCTGCTGTATGGAAGACTCAGTTGAGAGGGAGGTAACTGTGCTTTGCACCTCTATGTTAAAGCTATTTCCATCATGACAAAATACCATATTTTGGGCTGAACTTACTAGATATGGGAAAATAATGGAGATTATAATGTATTTTCTGTCTCTTTCTGTAGATGTATAGCTCTGCACTTCTATTTTAATGAATATTATTCATATTTCAGTACAGACACACAAAAACAATTACATAACCTGTTGTCGCGCATTCTTCCAAGCAATTTAACTCCGCAGGAGCACATATACTTCAGAGAAATCATAAATAAACCTACTGTTATGAAAGGTGAATGCTGCCAATGGAACAGTCTTGCAAATAGTGATCAACAATTCTTTTGATAGCTAGAATGTAAATTGTCAAAAGAGCGGATCATTCATTTCTCTTGGCATACCAATTCCCCTAGCCAAAATCAGAGTTATTCTGCCTTTATTAACTGAAGATGAAAATAGTACACATTCGTCTTTCATTTATTTTCACAACAGGAAGAATATTATTACATTCATGGGATTGAAACATTCTAATTAGTTCACAAAGTTTGCTTCAGTTAACAATACAGTTTTTCCTCTTAATTTCTCATGTTTCCACTGAATATTAAAAGTGCATCAGTATGACGTGTTTCTTTTCTTTTTGCAGGTCTCAATTTGCATGGTAAAATATTAGGATTAATTGACCGGTCATGCTGATAGAAGTACTAGCTTGAACCTGATCCAGATTCTAATCCTGATCTAAGTGCACAAGATATTGACTTTGACAGACAGATTTAGCTGCCGCAAGAGTTGTGTTTTGTGGTATGTACTCATTACAAGCCAAGCGGTTGAAATGATTCCATATCTGGGACTGAATTGTTCACTCTTAATATTTGTTCTATACTTTATCGTACTATTTACTATCATTTTGTCAACTCCCAAAATCATTCATGTCAGTTGTAAGTGAATGGGAGTCTGAGCAGAAATTTCTCTGTTAAATTGTATGGGGTATTTATATATGTATGGTCAGCTTCAGTGACTGTTTATCATTGGATTTATTTGATATGTCACATTGTAAGCTTAGCAGGGTCCCACACAGCAATATATCAATGTTCTGACCTGGCCTATTGTTTGTTGATTAAACTTTGATCTCTCCTAATTAGTTAGACTGTTGTTATTACCTCCCACTCACCCCCACCCTCCACACAACATTGCTGCTGCTATTAGCACCACCAGAACAATAATGGAAGGTTAGGAACTATTTTTTTTTTGAGACTTTCTTCCAAAGTACAGTATTCACTTTACTTTTTATGTTTATTTCTACTAAGTTAGCTAGAACAGTTTATACAACCTTTTCAGTTTTGTCATTGACAACAAACATAGTGATTCTGTCATTCACTCCTAAAATCTGTAACTCCAAAGTCCCTTCTCGGCATTCAAGCAGCATTGTCAAGGAATTTTGGGTCTGTCCTGATGCCATAGTGATAAAACAAAGACAAGAAGCATTCAAGGTTGCACACAATTTTAAATCTTTGAACAAATGCAGGCAGTCACAACTCGCAATATACACAATGCAATGCTTTTTGCCGCAAAGTAGTCACTTTTCTAAAAGAGTAATAACATCATTAGTTTTGCATACAAAACATTTTCCTTTATACCATTTTACTAGACAATGTCTAAATATGTGATATGTACACAGCTTTTGACAGAAAATATTTTGAGCCAAATGTTTAAGAAAAACTGCTATTTTTTTATTGGCACAGTCAGCCACATCTGTTATAATTTTCTGTTTCTTTGTATGTATGTAAGTAATTTGTATGCATTAGCCTCATTATACTACCTTCCTTTTTCACATACTACTCTCTGCTGTATGGAAGACTCAGTTGAGGGGGAGGTAACTGTGCTTTGCACCTCTATGTTAAAGCTATTTCCATCATGACAAAATACCATATTTTGGGCTGAACTTACTAGATATGGGAAAATAATGGAGATTATAATGTATTTTCTGTCTCTTTCTGTAGATGTATAGCTCTGCACTTCCATTTTAATGAATATTATTCATATTTCAGTACAGACACACAAAAACAATTACATAACCTGTTGTCGCGCATTCTTCCAAGTAATTTAACTCCGCAGGAGCACATATACTTCAGAGAAATCATAAATAAACCTACTGTTATGAAAGGTGAATGCTGCCAATGGAACAGTCTTGCAAATAGTGATCAACAATTCTTTTGATAGCTAGAATGTAAATTGTCAAAAGAGCGGATCATTCTTTTCTCTTGGCATACCAATTCCCCTAGCCAAAATCAGAGTTATTCTGCCTTTATTAACTGAAGGTGAAAATAGTACATGCTTCGTCTTTCATCAATTTTCACAACAGGAAGAACATTTTTACATTCATGGGATTGAAACATTCTAATTAGTTCACAAAGTTTGCTTCAGTTAGCAATACAGTTTTTACTCTTAATTTCTCATGATTCCACTGAATATTAAAAGTGCATCAGTATGACGTGTTTCTTTTCTTTTTGCAGGTCTCAATTTGCATGGTAAAATATTAGGATTAATTGACCGGTCATGCTGATAGAAGTACTAGCTTGAACCTGATCCAGATTCTAATCCTGATCTAAGTGCACAAGATATTGACTTTGATGGACAGATTTAGCTGCCGCAAGAGTTGTGTTTTGTGGTATGTACTCATTACAAGCCAAGCGGTTGAAATGATTCCATATCTGGGACTGAATTGTTCACTCTTAATATTTGTTCTATACTTTATCGTACTATTTACTATCATTTTGTCAACTCCCAAAATAATTCATGTCAGTTGTAAGTGAATGGGAGTCTGAGCAGAAATTTCTCTGTTAAATTGTATGGGGTATTTATATATGTATGGTCAGCTTCAGTGACTGTTTATCATTGGATTTATTTGATATGTCTCATTGTAAGCTTAGCAGGGTCCCACACAGCAATATATCAATGTTCTGACCTGACCGATTGTTTGTTGATTAAACTTTGATCTCTCCTAATTAGTTAGACTGTTGTTATTACCTCCCACTCACCCCCACCCTCCACACAACATTGCTGCAACTATTAGCACCACCAGAACAATAATGGAAGGTTAGGAACTATTTTTTTTTATACGAGACTAAAATTACTTCTAAAGTACATTATTTACTTTACTTTTTATGTTTATTTCTACTAAGTTAGCTAGAACAGTTTATACAACCTTTTCAGTTTTGTCATTGACAACAAACATAGTGATTCTGTCATTCACTCCTAAAATCTGTAACTCCAAAGTCCCTTCTCGGCATTCAAGCAGCATTGTCAAGGAATTTTGGGTCTGTCCTGATGCCATAGTGATAAAACAAAGACAAGAAGCATTCAAGGTTGCACACAATTTTAAATCTTTGAACAAATGCAGGCAGTCACAACTCACAATATACACAATGCAATGCTTTTTGCCGCAAAGTAGTCACTTTTCTAAAAGAGTAATAACATCATTAGTTTTGCATACAAAACATTTTCCTTTATACCATTTTACTAGACAATGTCTAAATATGTGATATGTACACAGCTTTTGACAGAAAATATTTTGAGCCAAATGTTTAAGAAAAACTGCTATTTTTTTATTGGCACAGTCAGCCACATCTGTTATAATTTTCTGTTTCTTTGTATGTATGTAAGTAATTTGTATGCATTAGCCTCATTATACTACCTTCCTTTTTCACATACTACTCTCTGCTGTATGGAAGACTCAGTTGAGAGGGAGGTAACTGTGCTTTGCACCTCTATGTTAAAGCTATTTCCATCATGACAAAATACCATATTTTGGGCTGAACTTACTAGATATGGGAAAATAATGGAGATTATAATGTATTTTCTGTCTCTTTCTGTAGATGTATAGCTCTGCACTTCTATTTTAATGAATATTATTCATATTTCAGTACAGACACACAAAAACAATTACATAACCTGTTGTCGCGCATTCTTCCAAGTAATTTAACTCCGCAGGAGCACATATACTTCAGAGAAATCATAAATAAACCTACTGTTATGAAAGGTGAATGCTGCCAATGGAACAGTCTTGCAAATAGTGATCAACAATTCTTTTGATAGCTAGAATGTAAATTGTCAAAAGAGCGGATCATTCTTTTCTCTTGGCATACCAATTCCCCTAGCCAAAATCAGAGTTATTCTGCCTTTATTAACTGAAGGTGAAAATAGTACATGCTTCGTCTTTCATGGATTTTCACAACAGGAAGAACATTTTTACATTCATGGGATTGAAACATTCTAATTAGTTCACAAAGTTTGCTTCAGTTAGCAATACAGTTTTTACTCTTAATTTCTCATGATTCCACTGAATATTAAAAGTGCATCAGTATGACGTGTTTCTTTTCTTTTTGCAGGTCTCAATTTGCATGGTAAAATATTAGGATTAATTGACCGGTCATGCTGATAGAAGTACTAGCTTGAACCTGATCCAGATTCTAATCCTGATCTAAGTGCACAAGATATTGACTTTGACGGACAGATTTAGCTGCCGCAAGAGTTGTGTTTTGTGGTATGTACTCATTACAAGCCAAGCGGTTGAAATGATTCCATATCTGGGACTGAATTGTTCACTCTTAATATTTGTTCTATACTTTATCGTACTATTTACTATCATTTTGTCAACTCCCAAAATCATTCATGTCAGTTGTAAGTGAATGGGAGTCTGAGCAGAAATTTCTCTGTTAAATTGTATGGGGTATTTATATATGTATGGTCAGTTTCAGTGACTGTTTATCATTGGATTTATTTGATATGTCACATTGTAAGCTTAGCAGGGTCCCACACAGCAATATATCAATGTTCTGACCTGGCCTATTGTTTGTTGATTAAACTTTGATCTCTCCTAATTAGTTAGACTGTTGTTATTACCTCCCACTCACCCCCACCCTCCACACAACATTGCTGCTGCTATTAGCACCACCAGAACAATAATGGAAGGTTAGGAACTATTTTTTTTTATACGAGACTAAAATTACTTCTAAAGTACATTATTTACTTTACTTTTTATGTTTATTTCTACTAAGTTAGCTAGAACAGTTTATACAACCTTTTCAGTTTTGTCATTGACAACAAACATAGTGATTCTGTCATTCACTCCTAAAATCTGTAACTCCAAAGTCCCTTCTCGGCATTCAAGCAGCATTGTCAAGGAATTTTGGGTCTGTCCTGATGCCATAGTGATAAAACAAAGACAAGAAGCATTCAAGGTTGCACACAATTTTAAATCTTTGAACAAATGCAGGCAGTCACAACTCGCAATATACACAATGCAATGCTTTTTGCCGCAAAGTAGTCACTTTTCTAAAAGAGTAATAACATCATTAGTTTTGCATACAAAACATTTTCCTTTATACCATTTTACTAGACAATGTCTAAATATGTGATATGTACACAGCTTTTGACAGAAAATATTTTGAGCCAAATGTTTAAGAAAAACTGCTATTTTTTTATTGGCACAGTCAGCCACATCTGTTATAATTTTCTGTTTCTTTGTATGTATGTAAGTAATTTGTATGCATTAGCCTCATTATACTACCTTCCTTTTTCACATACTACTCTCTGCTGTATGGAAGACTCAGTTGAGAGGGAGGTAACTGTGCTTTGCACCTCTATGTTAAAGCTATTTCCATCATGACAAAATACCATATTTTGGGCTGAACTTACTAGATATGGGAAAATAATGGAGATTATAATGTATTTTCTGTCTCTTTCTGTAGATGTATAGCTCTGCACTTCTATTTTAATGAATATTATTCATATTTCAGTACAGACACACAAAAACAATTACATAACCTGTTGTCGCGCATTCTTCCAAGTAATTTAACTCCGCAGGAGCACATATACTTCAGAGAAATCATAAATAAACATACTGTTATGAAAGGTGAATGCTGCCAATGGAACAGTCTTGCAAATAGTGATCAACAATTCTTTTGATAGCTAGAATGTAAATTGTCAAAAGAGCGGATCATTCATTTCTCTTGGCATACCAATTCCCCTAGCCAAAATCAGAGTTATTCTGCCTTTATTAACTGAAGGTGAAAATAGTACATGCTTCGTCTTTCATTTATTTTCACAACAGGAAGAACATTTTTACATTCATGGGATTGAAACATTCTAATTAGTTCACAAAGTTTGCTTCAGTTAACAATACAGTTTTTCCTCTTAATTTCTCATGTTTCCACTGAATATTAAAAGTGCATCAGTATGACGTGTTTCTTTTCTTTTTGCAGGTCTCAATTTGCATGGTAAAATATTAGGATTAATTGACCGGTCATGCTGATAGAAGTACTAGCTTGAACCTGATCCAGATTCTAATCCTGATCTAAGTGCACAAGATATTGACTTTGACAGACAGATTTAGCTGCTGCAAGAGTTGTGTTTTGTGGTATGTACTCATTACAAGCCAAGCGGTTGAAATGATTCCATATCTGGGACTGAATTGTTCACTCTTAATATTTGTTCTATACTTTATCGTACTATTTACTATCATTTTGTCAACTCCCAAAATCATTCATGTCAGTTGTAAGTGAATGGGAGTCTGAGCAGAAATTTCTCTGTTAAATTGTATGGGGTATTTATATATGTATGGTCAGCTTCAGTGACTGTTTATCATTGGATTTATTTGATATGTCACATTGTAAGCTTAGCAGGGTCCCACACAGCAATATATCAATGTTCTGACCTGGCCTATTGTTTGTTGATTAAACTTTGATCTCTCCTAATTAGTTAGACTGTTGTTATTACCTCCCACTCACCCCCACCCTCCACACAACATTGCTGCTGCTATGAGCACCACCAGAACAATAATGGAAGGTTAGGAACTATTTTTTTTTTTGAGACTTACTTCTAAAAAACAGTATTCACTTTACTTTTTATGTTTATTTCTACTAAGTTAGCTAGAACAGTTTATACAACCTTTTCAGTTTTGTCATTGACAACAAACATAGTGATTCTATCATTCACTCCTAAAATCTGTAACTCCAAAGTCCCTTCTCGGCATTCAAGCAGCATTGTAAAGGAATTTTGGGTCTGTCCTGATGCCATAGTGATAAAACAAAGACAAGAAGCATTCAAGGTTGCACACAATTTTAAATCTTTGAACAAATGCAGGCAGTCACAACTCACAATATACACAATGCAATGCTTTTTGCCGCAAAGTAGTCACTTTTCTAAGAGAGTAATAACATCATTAGTTTTGCATACAAAACATTTTCCTTTATACCATTTTACTAGACAATGTCTAAATATGTGATATGTACACAGCTTTTGACAGAAAATATTTTGAGCCAAATGTTTAAGAAAAACTGCTATTTTTTTATTGGCACAGTCAGCCACATCTGTTATAATTTTCTGTTTCTTTGTATGTATGTAAGTAATTTGTATGCATTAGCCTCATTATACTACCTTCCTTTTTCACATACTACTCTCTGCTGTATGGAAGACTCAGTTGAGGGGGAGGTAACTGTGATTTGCACCTCTATGTTAAAGCTATTTCCATCATGACATAATAACATATTTTGGGCTGAACTTACTAGATATGGGAAAATAATGGAGATTATAATGTATTTTCTGTCTCTTTCTGTAGATGTATAGCTCTGCACTTCTATTTTAATGAATATTATTCATATTTCAGTACAGACACACAAAAACAATTACATAACCTGTTGTCGCGCATTCTTCCAAGTAATTTAACTCCGCAGGAGCACATATACTTCAGAGAAATCATAAATAAACATACTGTTATGAAAGGTGAATGCTGCCAATGGAACAGTCTTGCAAATAGTGATCAACAATTCTTTTGATAGCTAGAATGTAAATTGTCAAAAGAGCGGATCATTCTTTTCTCTTGGCATACCAATTCCCCTAGCCAAAATCAGAGTTATTCTGCCTTTATTAACTGAAGGTGAAAATAGTACATGCTTCGTCTTTCATGGATTTTCACAACAGGAAGAACATTTTTACATTCATGGGATTGAAACATTCTAATTAGTTCACAAAGTTTGCTTCAGTTAACAATTCAGTTTTTCCTCTTAATTTCTCATGTTTCCACTGAATATTAAAAGTGCATCAGTATCACATGTTTCTTTTCTTTTTGCAGGTCTCAATTTGCATGGTAAAATATTAGGATTAATTGACCGGTCATGCTGATAGAAGTACTAGCTTGAACCTGATCCAGATTCTAATCCTGATCTAAGTGCACAAGATATTGACTTTGACAGACAGATTTAGCTGCTGCAAGAGTTGTTTTGTGGTATGTACTCATTACAAGCCAAGCGGTTGAAATGATTCCATATCTGGGACTGAATTGTTCACTCTTAATATTTGTTCTATACTTTATCGTACTATTTACTATCATTTTGTCAACTCCAAAAATCATTCATGTCAGTTGTAAGTGAATGGGAGTCTGAGCAGAAATTTCTCTGTTAAATTGTATGGGGTATTTATATATGTATGGTCAGTTTCAGTGACTGTTTATCATTGGATTTATTTGATATGTCACATTGTATGTTTAGCAGGGTCCCACACAGCAATATATCAATCTTCTGACCTGGCCTATTGTTTGTTGATTAAACTTTGATCTCTCCTAATTAGTTAGACTGTTGTTATTACCTCCCACTCACCCCCACCCTCCACACAACATTGCTGCTGCTATTAGCACCACCAGAACAATAATGGAAGGTTAGGAACTATTTTTTTTATTTGAGACTTACTTCTAAAGTACATTATTCACTTTACTTTGTGGTTTATTTCTACTAAGTTAGCTAGAACAGTTTATACAACCTTTTCAGTTTTGTCATTGACAACAAACATAGTGATTCTGTCATTCACTCCTAAAATCTGTAACTCCAAAGTCCCTTCTCGGCATTCAAGCAGCATTGTAAAGGAATTTTGGGTCTGTCCTGATGCCATAGTGATAAAACAAAGACAAGAAGCATTCAAGGTTGCACACAATTTTAAATCTTTGAACAAATGCAGGCAGTCACAACTCACAATATACACAATGCAATGCTTTTTGCCGCAAAGTAGTCACTTTCCTAAAAGAGTAATAACATCATTAGTTTTGCATACAAAACATTTTCCTTTATACCATTTTACTAGATAATGTCTAAATATGTGATATGTACACAGCTTTTGACAGAAAATATTTTGAGCCAAATGTTTAAGAAAAACTGCTATTTTTTTATTGGCACAGTCAGCCACATCTGTTATAATTTTCTGTTTCTTTGTATGTATGTAAGTAATTTGTATGCATTAGCCTCATTATACTACCTTCCTTTTTCACATACTACTCTCTGCTGTATGGAAGACTCAGTTGAGGGGGAGGTAACTGTGATTTGCACCTCTATGTTAAAGCTATTTCCATCATGACATAATAACATATTTTGGGCTGAACTTACTAGATATGGGAAAATAATGGAGATTATAATGTATTTTCTTGCTCTTTCTGTAGATGTATAGCTCTGCACTTCTATTTTAATGAATATTATTCATATTTCAGTACAGACACACAAAAACAATTACATAACCTGTTGTCGCGCATTCTTCCAAGTAATTTAACTCCGCAGGAGCACATATACTTCAGAGAAATCATAAATAAACATACTGTTATGAAAGGTGAATGCTGCCAATGGAACAGTCTTGCAAATAGTGATCAACAATTCTTTTGATAGCTAGAATGTAAATTGTCAAAAGAGCGGATCATTCTTTTCTCTTGGCATACCAATTCCCCTAGCCAAAATCAGAGTTATTCTGCCTTTATTAACTGAAGGTGAAAATAGTACATGCTTCGTCTTTCATGGATTTTCACAACAGGAAGAACATTTTTACATTCATGGGATTGAAACATTCTAATTAGTTCACAAAGTTTGCTTCAGTTAACAATTCAGTTTTTCCTCTTAATTTCTCATGTTTCCACTGAATATTAAAAGTGCATCAGTATCACATGTTTCTTTTCTTTTTGCAGGTCTCAATTTGCATGGTAAAATATTAGGATTAATTGACCGGTCATGCTGATAGAAGTACTAGCTTGAACCTGATCCAGATTCTAATCCTGATCTAAGTGCACAAGATATTGACTTTGACAGACAAATTTAGCTGCTGCAAGAGTTGTTTTGTGGTATGTACTCATTACAAGCCAAGCGGTTGAAATGATTCCATATCTGGGACTGAATTGTTCACTCTTAATATTTGTTCTATACTTTATCGTACTATTTACTATCATTTTGTCAACTCCAAAAATCATTCATGTCAGTTGTAAGTGAATGGGAGTCTGAGCAGAAATTTCTCTGTTAAATTGTATGGGGTATTTATATATGTATGGTCAGTTTCAGTGACTGTTTATCATTGGATTTATTTGATATGTCACATTGTATGTTTAGCAGGGTCCCACACAGCAATATATCAATCTTCTGACCTGGCCTATTGTTTGTTGATTAAACTTTGATCTCTCCTAATTAGTTAGACTGTTGTTATTACCTCCCACTCACCCCCACCCTCCACACAACATTGCTGCTGCTATTAGCACCACCAGAACAATAATGGAAGGTTAGGAACTATTTTTTTTATTTGAGACTTACTTCTAAAGTACATTATTCACTTTACTTTGTGGTTTATTTCTACTAAGTTAGCTAGAACAGTTTATACAACCTTTTCAGTTTTGTCATTGACAACAAACATAGTGATTCTCTTATTCACTCCTAAAATCTGTAACTCCAAAGTCCCTTCTCGGCATTCAAGCAGCATTGTAAAGGAATTTTGGGTCTGTCCTGATGCCATAGTGATAAAACAAAGACAAGAAGCATTCAAGGTTGCACACAATTTTAAATCTTTGAACAAATGCAGGCAGTCACAACTCACAATATACACAATGCAATGCTTTTTGCCGCAAAGTAGTCACTTTCCTAAAAGAGTAATAACATCATTAGTTTTGCATACAAAACATTTTCCTTTATACCATTTTACTAGATAATGTCTAAATATGTGATATGTACACAGCTTTTGACAGAAAATATTTTGAGCCAAATGTTTAAGAAAAACTGCTATTTTTTTATTGGCACAGTCAGCCACATCTGTTATAATTTTCTGTTTCTTTGTATGTATGTAAGTAATTTGTATGCATTAGCCTCATTATACTACCTTCCTTTTTCACATACTACTCTCTGCTGTATGGAAGACTCAGTTGAGGGGGAGGTAACTGTGATTTGCACCTCTATGTTAAAGCTATTTCCATCATGACATAATAACATATTTTGGGCTGAACTTACTAGATATGGGAAAATAATGGAGATTATAATGTATTTTCTTGCTCTTTCTGTAGATGTATAGCTCTGCACTTCTATTTTAATGAATATTATTCATATTTCAGTACAGACACACAAAAACAATTACATAACCTGTTGTCGCGCATTCTTCCAAGTAATTTAACTCCGCAGGAGCACATATACTTCAGAGAAATCATAAATAAACATACTGTTATGAAAGGTGAATGCTGCCAATGGAACAGTCTTGCAAATAGTGATCAACAATTCTTTTGATAGCTAGAATGTAAATTGTCAAAAGAGCGGATCATTCTTTTCTCTTGGCATACCAATTCCCCTAGCCAAAATCAGAGTTATTCTGCCTTTATTAACTGAAGGTGAAAATAGTACATGCTTCGTCTTTCATGGATTTTCACAACAGGAAGAACATTTTTACATTCATGGGATTGAAACATTCTAATTAGTTCACAAAGTTTGCTTCAGTTAACAATTCAGTTTTTCCTCTTAATTTCTCATGTTTCCACTGAATATTAAAAGTGCATCAGTATCACATGTTTCTTTTCTTTTTGCAGGTCTCAATTTGCATGGTAAAATATTAGGATTAATTGACCGGTCATGCTGATAGAAGTACTAGCTTGAACCTGATCCAGATTCTAATCCTGATCTAAGTGCACAAGATATTGACTTTGACAGACAAATTTAGCTGCTGCAAGAGTTGTTTTGTGGTATGTACTCATTACAAGCCAAGCGGTTGAAATGATTCCATATCTGGGACTGAATTGTTCACTCTTAATATTTGTTCTATACTTTATCGTACTATTTACTATCATTTTGTCAACTCCAAAAATCATTCATGTCAGTTGTAAGTGAATGGGAGTCTGAGCAGAAATTTCTCTGTTAAATTGTATGGGGTATTTATATATGTATGGTCAGTTTCAGTGACTGTTTATCATTGGATTTATTTGATATGTCACATTGTATGTTTAGCAGGGTCCCACACAGCAATATATCAATCTTCTGACCTGGCCTATTGTTTGTTGATTAAACTTTGATCTCTCCTAATTAGTTAGACTGTTGTTATTACCTCCCACTCACCCCCACCCTCCACACAACATTGCTGCTGCTATTAGCACCACCAGAACAATAATGGAAGGTTAGGAACTATTTTTTTTATTTGAGACTTACTTCTAAAGTACATTATTCACTTTACTTTGTGGTTTATTTCTACTAAGTTAGCTAGAACAGTTTATACAACCTTTTCAGTTTTGTCATTGACAACAAACATAGTGATTCTGTCATTCACTCCTAAAATCTGTAACTCCAAAGTCCCTTCTCGGCATTCAAGCAGCATTGTAAAGGAATTTTGGGTCTGTCCTGATGCCATAGTGATAAAACAAAGACAAGAAGCATTCAAGGTTGCACACAATTTTAAATCTTTGAACAAATGCAGGCAGTCACAACTCACAATATACACAATGCAATGCTTTTTGCCGCAAAGTAGTCACTTTCCTAAAAGAGTAATAACATCATTAGTTTTGCATACAAAACATTTTCCTTTATACCATTTTACTAGATAATGTCTAAATATGTGATATGTACACAGCTTTTGACAGAAAATATTTTGAGCCAAATGTTTAAGAAAAACTGCTATTTTTTTATTGGCACAGTCAGCCACATCTGTTATAATTTTCTGTTTCTTTGTATGTATGTAAGTAATTTGTATGCATTAGCCTCATTATACTACCTTCCTTTTTCACATACTACTCTCTGCTGTATGGAAGACTCAGTTGAGGGGGAGGTAACTGTGATTTGCACCTCTATGTTAAAGCTATTTCCATCATGACATAATAACATATTTTGGGCTGAACTTACTAGATATGGGAAAATAATGGAGATTATAATGTATTTTCTTGCTCTTTCTGTAGATGTATAGCTCTGCACTTCTATTTTAATGAATATTATTCATATTTCAGTACAGACACACAAAAACAATTACATAACCTGTTGTCGCGCATTCTTCCAAGTAATTTAACTCCGCAGGAGCACATATACTTCAGAGAAATCATAAATAAACATACTGTTATGAAAGGTGAATGCTGCCAATGGAACAGTCTTGCAAATAGTGATCAACAATTCTTTTGATAGCTAGAATGTAAATTGTCAAAAGAGCGGATCATTCTTTTCTCTTGGCATACCAATTCCCCTAGCCAAAATCAGAGTTATTCTGCCTTTATTAACTGAAGGTGAAAATAGTACATGCTTCGTCTTTCATGGATTTTCACAACAGGAAGAACATTTTTACATTCATGGGATTGAAACATTCTAATTAGTTCACAAAGTTTGCTTCAGTTAACAATTCAGTTTTTCCTCTTAATTTCTCATGTTTCCACTGAATATTAAAAGTGCATCAGTATCACATGTTTCTTTTCTTTTTGCAGGTCTCAATTTGCATGGTAAAATATTAGGATTAATTGACCGGTCATGCTGATAGAAGTACTAGCTTGAACCTGATCCAGATTCTAATCCTGATCTAAGTGCACAAGATATTGACTTTGACAGACAGATTTAGCTGCTGCAAGAGTTGTTTTGTGGTATGTACTCATTACAAGCCAAGCGGTTGAAATGATTCCATATCTGGGACTGAATTGTTCACTCTTAATATTTGTTCTATACTTTATCGTACTATTTACTATCATTTTGTCAACTCCAAAAATCATTCATGTCAGTTGTAAGTGAATGGGAGTCTGAGCAGAAATTTCTCTGTTAAATTGTATGGGGTATTTATATATGTATGGTCAGTTTCAGTGACTGTTTATCATTGGATTTATTTGATATGTCACATTGTATGTTTAGCAGGGTCCCACACAGCAATATATCAATCTTCTGACCTGGCCTATTGTTTGTTGATTAAACTTTGATCTCTCCTAATTAGTTAGACTGTTGTTATTACCTCCCACTCACCCCCACCCTCCACACAACATTGCTGCTGCTATTAGCACCACCAGAACAATAATGGAAGGTTAGGAACTATTTTTTTTATTTGAGACTTACTTCTAAAGTACATTATTCACTTTACTTTGTGGTTTATTTCTACTAAGTTAGCTAGAACAGTTTATACAACCTTTTCAGTTTTGTCATTGACAACAAACATAGTGATTCTGTCATTCACTCCTAAAATCTGTAACTCCAAAGTCCCTTCTCGGCATTCAAGCAGCATTGTAAAGGAATTTTGGGTCTGTCCTGATGCCATAGTGATAAAACAAAGACAAGAAGCATTCAAGGTTGCACACAATTTTAAATCTTTGAACAAATGCAGGCAGTCACAACTCACAATATACACAATGCAATGCTTTTTGCCGCAAAGTAGTCACTTTCCTAAAAGAGTAATAACATCATTAGTTTTGCATACAAAACATTTTCCTTTATACCATTTTACTAGATAATGTCTAAATATGTGATATGTACACAGCTTTTGACAGAAAATATTTTGAGCCAAATGTTTAAGAAAAACTGCTATTTTTTTATTGGCACAGTCAGCCACATCTGTTATAATTTTCTGTTTCTTTGTATGTATGTAAGTAATTTGTATGCATTAGCCTCATTATACTACCTTCCTTTTTCACATACTACTCTCTGCTGTATGGAAGACTCAGTTGAGGGGGAGGTAACTGTGATTTGCACCTCTATGTTAAAGCTATTTCCATCATGACATAATAACATATTTTGGGCTGAACTTACTAGATATGGGAAAATAATGGAGATTATAATGTATTTTCTTGCTCTTTCTGTAGATGTATAGCTCTGCACTTCTATTTTAATGAATATTATTCATATTTCAGTACAGACACACAAAAACAATTACATAACCTGTTGTCGCGCATTCTTCCAAGTAATTTAACTCCGCAGGAGCACATATACTTCAGAGAAATCATAAATAAACATACTGTTATGAAAGGTGAATGCTGCCAATGGAACAGTCTTGCAAATAGTGATCAACAATTCTTTTGATAGCTAGAATGTAAATTGTCAAAAGAGCGGATCATTCTTTTCTCTTGGCATACCAATTCCCCTAGCCAAAATCAGAGTTATTCTGCCTTTATTAACTGAAGGTGAAAATAGTACATGCTTCGTCTTTCATGGATTTTCACAACAGGAAGAACATTTTTACATTCATGGGATTGAAACATTCTAATTAGTTCACAAAGTTTGCTTCAGTTAACAATTCAGTTTTTCCTCTTAATTTCTCATGTTTCCACTGAATATTAAAAGTGCATCAGTATCACATGTTTCTTTTCTTTTTGCAGGTCTCAATTTGCATGGTAAAATATTAGGATTAATTGACCGGTCATGCTGATAGAAGTACTAGCTTGAACCTGATCCAGATTCTAATCCTGATCTAAGTGCACAAGATATTGACTTTGACAGACAAATTTAGCTGCTGCAAGAGTTGTTTTGTGGTATGTACTCATTACAAGCCAAGCGGTTGAAATGATTCCATATCTGGGACTGAATTGTTCACTCTTAATATTTGTTCTATACTTTATCGTACTATTTACTATCATTTTGTCAACTCCAAAAATCATTCATGTCAGTTGTAAGTGAATGGGAGTCTGAGCAGAAATTTCTCTGTTAAATTGTATGGGGTATTTATATATGTATGGTCAGTTTCAGTGACTGTTTATCATTGGATTTATTTGATATGTCACATTGTATGTTTAGCAGGGTCCCACACAGCAATATATCAATCTTCTGACCTGGCCTATTGTTTGTTGATTAAACTTTGATCTCTCCTAATTAGTTAGACTGTTGTTATTACCTCCCACTCACCCCCACCCTCCACACAACATTGCTGCTGCTATTAGCACCACCAGAACAATAATGGAAGGTTAGGAACTATTTTTTTTATTTGAGACTTACTTCTAAAGTACATTATTCACTTTACTTTGTGGTTTATTTCTACTAAGTTAGCTAGAACAGTTTATACAACCTTTTCAGTTTTGTCATTGACAACAAACATAGTGATTCTGTCATTCACTCCTAAAATCTGTAACTCCAAAGTCCCTTCTCGGCATTCAAGCAGCATTGTAAAGGAATTTTGGGTCTGTCCTGATGCCATAGTGATAAAACAAAGACAAGAAGCATTCAAGGTTGCACACAATTTTAAATCTTTGAACAAATGCAGGCAGTCACAACTCACAATATACACAATGCAATGCTTTTTGCCGCAAAGTAGTCACTTTCCTAAAAGAGTAATAACATCATTAGTTTTGCATACAAAACATTTTCCTTTATACCATTTTACTAGATAATGTCTAAATATGTGATATGTACACAGCTTTTGACAGAAAATATTTTGAGCCAAATGTTTAAGAAAAACTGCTATTTTTTTATTGGCACAGTCAGCCACATCTGTTATAATTTTCTGTTTCTTTGTATGTATGTAAGTAATTTGTATGCATTAGCCTCATTATACTACCTTCCTTTTTCACATACTACTCTCTGCTGTATGGAAGACTCAGTTGAGGGGGAGGTAACTGTGATTTGCACCTCTATGTTAAAGCTATTTCCATCATGACATAATAACATATTTTGGGCTGAACTTACTAGATATGGGAAAATAATGGAGATTATAATGTATTTTCTTGCTCTTTCTGTAGATGTATAGCTCTGCACTTCTATTTTAATGAATATTATTCATATTTCAGTACAGACACACAAAAACAATTACATAACCTGTTGTCGCGCATTCTTCCAAGTAATTTAACTCCGCAGGAGCACATATACTTCAGAGAAATCATAAATAAACATACTGTTATGAAAGGTGAATGCTGCCAATGGAACAGTCTTACAAATAGTGATCAACAATTCTTTTGATAGCTAGAATGTAAATTGTCAAAAGAGCGGATCATTCTTTTCTCTTGGCATACCAATTCCCCTAGCCAAAATCAGAGTTATTCTGCCTTTATTAACTGAAGGTGAAAATAGTACATGCTTCGTCTTTCATGGATTTTCACAACAGGAAGAACATTTTTACATTCATGGGATTGAAACATTCTAATTAGTTCACAAAGTTTGCTTCAGTTAACAATTCAGTTTTTCCTCTTAATTTCTCATGTTTCCACTGAATATTAAAAGTGCATCAGTATCACATGTTTCTTTTCTTTTTGCAGGTCTCAATTTGCATGGTAAAATATTAGGATTAATTGACCGGTCATGCTGATAGAAGTACTAGCTTGAACCTGATCCAGATTCTAATCCTGATCTAAGTGCACAAGATATTGACTTTGACAGACAAATTTAGCTGCTGCAAGAGTTGTTTTGTGGTATGTACTCATTACAAGCCAAGCGGTTGAAATGATTCCATATCTGGGACTGAATTGTTCACTCTTAATATTTGTTCTATACTTTATCGTACTATTTACTATCATTTTGTCAACTCCAAAAATCATTCATGTCAGTTGTAAGTGAATGGGAGTCTGAGCAGAAATTTCTCTGTTAAATTGTATGGGGTATTTATATATGTATGGTCAGTTTCAGTGACTGTTTATCATTGGATTTATTTGATATGTCACATTGTATGTTTAGCAGGGTCCCACACAGCAATATATCAATCTTCTGACCTGGCCTATTGTTTGTTGATTAAACTTTGATCTCTCCTAATTAGTTAGACTGTTGTTATTACCTCCCACTCACCCCCACCCTCCACACAACATTGCTGCTGCTATTAGCACCACCAGAACAATAATGGAAGGTTAGGAACTATTTTTTTTATTTGAGACTTACTTCTAAAGTACATTATTCACTTTACTTTGTGGTTTATTTCTACTAAGTTAGCTAGAACAGTTTATACAACCTTTTCAGTTTTGTCATTGACAACAAACATAGTGATTCTGTCATTCACTCCTAAAATCTGTAACTCCAAAGTCCCTTCTCGGCATTCAAGCAGCATTGTAAAGGAATTTTGGGTCTGTCCTGATGCCATAGTGATAAAACAAAGACAAGAAGCATTCAAGGTTGCACACAATTTTAAATCTTTGAACAAATGCAGGCAGTCACAACTCACAATATACACAATGCAATGCTTTTTGCCGCAAAGTAGTCACTTTCCTAAAAGAGTAATAACATCATTAGTTTTGCATACAAAACATTTTCCTTTATACCATTTTACTAGATAATGTCTAAATATGTGATATGTACACAGCTTTTGACAGAAAATATTTTGAGCCAAATGTTTAAGAAAAACTGCTATTTTTTTATTGGCACAGTCAGCCACATCTGTTATAATTTTCTGTTTCTTTGTATGTATGTAAGTAATTTGTATGCATTAGCCTCATTATACTACCTTCCTTTTTCACATACTACTCTCTGCTGTATGGAAGACTCAGTTGAGGGGGAGGTAACTGTGATTTGCACCTCTATGTTAAAGCTATTTCCATCATGACATAATAACATATTTTGGGCTGAACTTACTAGATATGGGAAAATAATGGAGATTATAATGTATTTTCTTGCTCTTTCTGTAGATGTATAGCTCTGCACTTCTATTTTAATGAATATTATTCATATTTCAGTACAGACACACAAAAACAATTACATAACCTGTTGTCGCGCATTCTTCCAAGTAATTTAACTCCGCAGGAGCACATATACTTCAGAGAAATCATAAATAAACATACTGTTATGAAAGGTGAATGCTGCCAATGGAACAGTCTTACAAATAGTGATCAACAATTCTTTTGATAGCTAGAATGTAAATTGTCAAAAGAGCGGATCATTCTTTTCTCTTGGCATACCAATTCCCCTAGCCAAAATCAGAGTTATTCTGCCTTTATTAACTGAAGGTGAAAATAGTACATGCTTCGTCTTTCATGGATTTTCACAACAGGAAGAACATTTTTACATTCATGGGATTGAAACATTCTAATTAGTTCACAAAGTTTGCTTCAGTTAACAATTCAGTTTTTCCTCTTAATTTCTCATGTTTCCACTGAATATTAAAAGTGCATCAGTATCACATGTTTCTTTTCTTTTTGCAGGTCTCAATTTGCATGGTAAAATATTAGGATTAATTGACCGGTCATGCTGATAGAAGTACTAGCTTGAACCTGATCCAGATTCTAATCCTGATCTAAGTGCACAAGATATTGACTTTGACAGACAAATTTAGCTGCTGCAAGAGTTGTTTTGTGGTATGTACTCATTACAAGCCAAGCGGTTGAAATGATTCCATATCTGGGACTGAATTGTTCACTCTTAATATTTGTTCTATACTTTATCGTACTATTTACTATCATTTTGTCAACTCCAAAAATCATTCATGTCAGTTGTAAGTGAATGGGAGTCTGAGCAGAAATTTCTCTGTTAAATTGTATGGGGTATTTATATATGTATGGTCAGTTTCAGTGACTGTTTATCATTGGATTTATTTGATATGTCACATTGTATGTTTAGCAGGGTCCCACACAGCAATATATCAATCTTCTGACCTGGCCTATTGTTTGTTGATTAAACTTTGATCTCTCCTAATTAGTTAGACTGTTGTTATTACCTCCCACTCACCCCCACCCTCCACACAACATTGCTGCTGCTATTAGCACCACCAGAACAATAATGGAAGGTTAGGAACTATTTTTTTTATTTGAGACTTACTTCTAAAGTACATTATTCACTTTACTTTGTGGTTTATTTCTACTAAGTTAGCTAGAACAGTTTATACAACCTTTTCAGTTTTGTCATTGACAACAAACATAGTGATTCTGTCATTCACTCCTAAAATCTGTAACTCCAAAGTCCCTTCTCGGCATTCAAGCAGCATTGTAAAGGAATTTTGGGTCTGTCCTGATGCCATAGTGATAAAACAAAGACAAGAAGCATTCAAGGTTGCACACAATTTTAAATCTTTGAACAAATGCAGGCAGTCACAACTCACAATATACACAATGCAATGCTTTTTGCCGCAAAGTAGTCACTTTCCTAAAAGAGTAATAACATCATTAGTTTTGCATACAAAACATTTTCCTTTATACCATTTTACTAGATAATGTCTAAATATGTGATATGTACACAGCTTTTGACAGAAAATATTTTGAGCCAAATGTTTAAGAAAAACTGCTATTTTTTTATTGGCACAGTCAGCCACATCTGTTATAATTTTCTGTTTCTTTGTATGTATGTAAGTAATTTGTATGCATTAGCCTCATTATACTACCTTCCTTTTTCACATACTACTCTCTGCTGTATGGAAGACTCAGTTGAGGGGGAGGTAACTGTGATTTGCACCTCTATGTTAAAGCTATTTCCATCATGACATAATAACATATTTTGGGCTGAACTTACTAGATATGGGAAAATAATGGAGATTATAATGTATTTTCTTGCTCTTTCTGTAGATGTATAGCTCTGCACTTCTATTTTAATGAATATTATTCATATTTCAGTACAGACACACAAAAACAATTACATAACCTGTTGTCGCGCATTCTTCCAAGTAATTTAACTCCGCAGGAGCACATATACTTCAGAGAAATCATAAATAAACATACTGTTATGAAAGGTGAATGCTGCCAATGGAACAGTCTTGCAAATAGTGATCAACAATTCTTTTGATAGCTAGAATGTAAATTGTCAAAAGAGCGGATCATTCTTTTCTCTTGGCATACCAATTCCCCTAGCCAAAATCAGAGTTATTCTGCCTTTATTAACTGAAGGTGAAAATAGTACATGCTTCGTCTTTCATGGATTTTCACAACAGGAAGAACATTTTTACATTCATGGGATTGAAACATTCTAATTAGTTCACAAAGTTTGCTTCAGTTAACAATTCAGTTTTTCCTCTTAATTTCTCATGTTTCCACTGAATATTAAAAGTGCATCAGTATCACATGTTTCTTTTCTTTTTGCAGGTCTCAATTTGCATGGTAAAATATTAGGATTAATTGACCGGTCATGCTGATAGAAGTACTAGCTTGAACCTGATCCAGATTCTAATCCTGATCTAAGTGCACAAGATATTGACTTTGACAGACAGATTTAGCTGCTGCAAGAGTTGTTTTGTGGTATGTACTCATTACAAGCCAAGCGGTTGAAATGATTCCATATCTGGGACTGAATTGTTCACTCTTAATATTTGTTCTATACTTTATCGTACTATTTACTATCATTTTGTCAACTCCAAAAATCATTCATGTCAGTTGTAAGTGAATGGGAGTCTGAGCAGAAATTTCTCTGTTAAATTGTATGGGGTATTTATATATGTATGGTCAGTTTCAGTGACTGTTTATCATTGGATTTATTTGATATGTCACATTGTATGTTTAGCAGGGTCCCACACAGCAATATATCAATCTTCTGACCTGGCCTATTGTTTGTTGATTAAACTTTGATCTCTCCTAATTAGTTAGACTGTTGTTATTACCTCCCACTCACCCCCACCCTCCACACAACATTGCTGCTGCTATTAGCACCACCAGAACAATAATGGAAGGTTAGGAACTATTTTTTTTATTTGAGACTTACTTCTAAAGTACATTATTCACTTTACTTTGTGGTTTATTTCTACTAAGTTAGCTAGAACAGTTTATACAACCTTTTCAGTTTTGTCATTGACAACAAACATAGTGATTCTGTCATTCACTCCTAAAATCTGTAACTCCAAAGTCCCTTCTCGGCATTCAAGCAGCATTGTAAAGGAATTTTGGGTCTGTCCTGATGCCATAGTGATAAAACAAAGACAAGAAGCATTCAAGGTTGCACACAATTTTAAATCTTTGAACAAATGCAGGCAGTCACAACTCACAATATACACAATGCAATGCTTTTTGCCGCAAAGTAGTCACTTTCCTAAAAGAGTAATAACATCATTAGTTTTGCATACAAAACATTTTCCTTTATACCATTTTACTAGATAATGTCTAAATATGTGATATGTACACAGCTTTTGACAGAAAATATTTTGAGCCAAATGTTTAAGAAAAACTGCTATTTTTTTATTGGCACAGTCAGCCACATCTGTTATAATTTTCTGTTTCTTTGTATGTATGTAAGTAATTTGTATGCATTAGCCTCATTATACTACCTTCCTTTTTCACATACTACTCTCTGCTGTATGGAAGACTCAGTTGAGGGGGAGGTAACTGTGATTTGCACCTCTATGTTAAAGCTATTTCCATCATGACATAATAACATATTTTGGGCTGAACTTACTAGATATGGGAAAATAATGGAGATTATAATGTATTTTCTTGCTCTTTCTGTAGATGTATAGCTCTGCACTTCTATTTTAATGAATATTATTCATATTTCAGTACAGACACACAAAAACAATTACATAACCTGTTGTCGCGCATTCTTCCAAGTAATTTAACTCCGCAGGAGCACATATACTTCAGAGAAATCATAAATAAACATACTGTTATGAAAGGTGAATGCTGCCAATGGAACAGTCTTACAAATAGTGATCAACAATTCTTTTGATAGCTAGAATGTAAATTGTCAAAAGAGCGGATCATTCTTTTCTCTTGGCATACCAATTCCCCTAGCCAAAATCAGAGTTATTCTGCCTTTATTAACTGAAGGTGAAAATAGTACATGCTTCGTCTTTCATGGATTTTCACAACAGGAAGAACATTTTTACATTCATGGGATTGAAACATTCTAATTAGTTCACAAAGTTTGCTTCAGTTAACAATTCAGTTTTTCCTCTTAATTTCTCATGTTTCCACTGAATATTAAAAGTGCATCAGTATCACATGTTTCTTTTCTTTTTGCAGGTCTCAATTTGCATGGTAAAATATTAGGATTAATTGACCGGTCATGCTGATAGAAGTACTAGCTTGAACCTGATCCAGATTCTAATCCTGATCTAAGTGCACAAGATATTGACTTTGACAGACAAATTTAGCTGCTGCAAGAGTTGTTTTGTGGTATGTACTCATTACAAGCCAAGCGGTTGAAATGATTCCATATCTGGGACTGAATTGTTCACTCTTAATATTTGTTCTATACTTTATCGTACTATTTACTATCATTTTGTCAACTCCAAAAATCATTCATGTCAGTTGTAAGTGAATGGGAGTCTGAGCAGAAATTTCTCTGTTAAATTGTATGGGGTATTTATATATGTATGGTCAGTTTCAGTGACTGTTTATCATTGGATTTATTTGATATGTCACATTGTATGTTTAGCAGGGTCCCACACAGCAATATATCAATCTTCTGACCTGGCCTATTGTTTGTTGATTAAACTTTGATCTCTCCTAATTAGTTAGACTGTTGTTATTACCTCCCACTCACCCCCACCCTCCACACAACATTGCTGCTGCTATTAGCACCACCAGAACAATAATGGAAGGTTAGGAACTATTTTTTTTATTTGAGACTTACTTCTAAAGTACATTATTCACTTTACTTTGTGGTTTATTTCTACTAAGTTAGCTAGAACAGTTTATACAACCTTTTCAGTTTTGTCATTGACAACAAACATAGTGATTCTGTCATTCACTCCTAAAATCTGTAACTCCAAAGTCCCTTCTCGGCATTCAAGCAGCATTGTAAAGGAATTTTGGGTCTGTCCTGATGCCATAGTGATAAAACAAAGACAAGAAGCATTCAAGGTTGCACACAATTTTAAATCTTTGAACAAATGCAGGCAGTCACAACTCACAATATACACAATGCAATGCTTTTTGCCGCAAAGTAGTCACTTTCCTAAAAGAGTAATAACATCATTAGTTTTGCATACAAAACATTTTCCTTTATACCATTTTACTAGATAATGTCTAAATATGTGATATGTACACAGCTTTTGACAGAAAATATTTTGAGCCAAATGTTTAAGAAAAACTGCTATTTTTTTATTGGCACAGTCAGCCACATCTGTTATAATTTTCTGTTTCTTTGTATGTATGTAAGTAATTTGTATGCATTAGCCTCATTATACTACCTTCCTTTTTCACATACTACTCTCTGCTGTATGGAAGACTCAGTTGAGGGGGAGGTAACTGTGATTTGCACCTCTATGTTAAAGCTATTTCCATCATGACATAATAACATATTTTGGGCTGAACTTACTAGATATGGGAAAATAATGGAGATTATAATGTATTTTCTTGCTCTTTCTGTAGATGTATAGCTCTGCACTTCTATTTTAATGAATATTATTCATATTTCAGTACAGACACACAAAAACAATTACATAACCTGTTGTCGCGCATTCTTCCAAGTAATTTAACTCCGCAGGAGCACATATACTTCAGAGAAATCATAAATAAACATACTGTTATGAAAGGTGAATGCTGCCAATGGAACAGTCTTACAAATAGTGATCAACAATTCTTTTGATAGCTAGAATGTAAATTGTCAAAAGAGCGGATCATTCTTTTCTCTTGGCATACCAATTCCCCTAGCCAAAATCAGAGTTATTCTGCCTTTATTAACTGAAGGTGAAAATAGTACATGCTTCGTCTTTCATGGATTTTCACAACAGGAAGAACATTTTTACATTCATGGGATTGAAACATTCTAATTAGTTCACAAAGTTTGCTTCAGTTAACAATTCAGTTTTTCCTCTTAATTTCTCATGTTTCCACTGAATATTAAAAGTGCATCAGTATCACATGTTTCTTTTCTTTTTGCAGGTCTCAATTTGCATGGTAAAATATTAGGATTAATTGACCGGTCATGCTGATAGAAGTACTAGCTTGAACCTGATCCAGATTCTAATCCTGATCTAAGTGCACAAGATATTGACTTTGACAGACAGATTTAGCTGCTGCAAGAGTTGTTTTGTGGTATGTACTCATTACAAGCCAAGCGGTTGAAATGATTCCATATCTGGGACTGAATTGTTCACTCTTAATATTTGTTCTATACTTTATCGTACTATTTACTATCATTTTGTCAACTCCAAAAATCATTCATGTCAGTTGTAAGTGAATGGGAGTCTGAGCAGAAATTTCTCTGTTAAATTGTATGGGGTATTTATATATGTATGGTCAGTTTCAGTGACTGTTTATCATTGGATTTATTTGATATGTCACATTGTATGTTTAGCAGGGTCCCACACAGCAATATATCAATCTTCTGACCTGGCCTATTGTTTGTTGATTAAACTTTGATCTCTCCTAATTAGTTAGACTGTTGTTATTACCTCCCACTCACCCCCACCCTCCACACAACATTGCTGCTGCTATTAGCACCACCAGAACAATAATGGAAGGTTAGGAACTATTTTTTTTATTTGAGACTTACTTCTAAAGTACATTATTCACTTTACTTTGTGGTTTATTTCTACTAAGTTAGCTAGAACAGTTTATACAACCTTTTCAGTTTTGTCATTGACAACAAACATAGTGATTCTGTCATTCACTCCTAAAATCTGTAACTCCAAAGTCCCTTCTCGGCATTCAAGCAGCATTGTAAAGGAATTTTGGGTCTGTCCTGATGCCATAGTGATAAAACAAAGACAAGAAGCATTCAAGGTTGCACACAATTTTAAATCTTTGAACAAATGCAGGCAGTCACAACTCACAATATACACAATGCAATGCTTTTTGCCGCAAAGTAGTCACTTTCCTAAAAGAGTAATAACATCATTAGTTTTGCATACAAAACATTTTCCTTTATACCATTTTACTAGATAATGTCTAAATATGTGATATGTACACAGCTTTTGACAGAAAATATTTTGAGCCAAATGTTTAAGAAAAACTGCTATTTTTTTATTGGCACAGTCAGCCACATCTGTTATAATTTTCTGTTTCTTTGTATGTATGTAAGTAATTTGTATGCATTAGCCTCATTATACTACCTTCCTTTTTCACATACTACTCTCTGCTGTATGGAAGACTCAGTTGAGGGGGAGGTAACTGTGATTTGCACCTCTATGTTAAAGCTATTTCCATCATGACATAATAACATATTTTGGGCTGAACTTACTAGATATGGGAAAATAATGGAGATTATAATGTATTTTCTTGCTCTTTCTGTAGATGTATAGCTCTGCACTTCTATTTTAATGAATATTATTCATATTTCAGTACAGACACACAAAAACAATTACATAACCTGTTGTCGCGCATTCTTCCAAGTAATTTAACTCCGCAGGAGCACATATACTTCAGAGAAATCATAAATAAACATACTGTTATGAAAGGTGAATGCTGCCAATGGAACAGTCTTGCAAATAGTGATCAACAATTCTTTTGATAGCTAGAATGTAAATTGTCAAAAGAGCGGATCATTCTTTTCTCTTGGCATACCAATTCCCCTAGCCAAAATCAGAGTTATTCTGCCTTTATTAACTGAAGGTGAAAATAGTACATGCTTCGTCTTTCATGGATTTTCACAACAGGAAGAACATTTTTACATTCATGGGATTGAAACATTCTAATTAGTTCACAAAGTTTGCTTCAGTTAACAATTCAGTTTTTCCTCTTAATTTCTCATGTTTCCACTGAATATTAAAAGTGCATCAGTATCACATGTTTCTTTTCTTTTTGCAGGTCTCAATTTGCATGGTAAAATATTAGGATTAATTGACCGGTCATGCTGATAGAAGTACTAGCTTGAACCTGATCCAGATTCTAATCCTGATCTAAGTGCACAAGATATTGACTTTGACAGACAGATTTAGCTGCTGCAAGAGTTGTTTTGTGGTATGTACTCATTACAAGCCAAGCGGTTGAAATGATTCCATATCTGGGACTGAATTGTTCACTCTTAATATTTGTTCTATACTTTATCGTACTATTTACTATCATTTTGTCAACTCCAAAAATCATTCATGTCAGTTGTAAGTGAATGGGAGTCTGAGCAGAAATTTCTCTGTTAAATTGTATGGGGTATTTATATATGTATGGTCAGTTTCAGTGACTGTTTATCATTGGATTTATTTGATATGTCACATTGTATGTTTAGCAGGGTCCCACACAGCAATATATCAATCTTCTGACCTGGCCTATTGTTTGTTGATTAAACTTTGATCTCTCCTAATTAGTTAGACTGTTGTTATTACCTCCCACTCACCCCCACCCTCCACACAACATTGCTGCTGCTATTAGCACCACCAGAACAATAATGGAAGGTTAGGAACTATTTTTTTTATTTGAGACTTACTTCTAAAGTACATTATTCACTTTACTTTGTGGTTTATTTCTACTAAGTTAGCTAGAACAGTTTATACAACCTTTTCAGTTTTGTCATTGACAACAAACATAGTGATTCTGTCATTCACTCCTAAAATCTGTAACTCCAAAGTCCCTTCTCGGCATTCAAGCAGCATTGTAAAGGAATTTTGGGTCTGTCCTGATGCCATAGTGATAAAACAAAGACAAGAAGCATTCAAGGTTGCACACAATTTTAAATCTTTGAACAAATGCAGGCAGTCACAACTCACAATATACACAATGCAATGCTTTTTGCCGCAAAGTAGTCACTTTCCTAAAAGAGTAATAACATCATTAGTTTTGCATACAAAACATTTTCCTTTATACCATTTTACTAGATAATGTCTAAATATGTGATATGTACACAGCTTTTGACAGAAAATATTTTGAGCCAAATGTTTAAGAAAAACTGCTATTTTTTTATTGGCACAGTCAGCCACATCTGTTATAATTTTCTGTTTCTTTGTATGTATGTAAGTAATTTGTATGCATTAGCCTCATTATACTACCTTCCTTTTTCACATACTACTCTCTGCTGTATGGAAGACTCAGTTGAGGGGGAGGTAACTGTGATTTGCACCTCTATGTTAAAGCTATTTCCATCATGACATAATAACATATTTTGGGCTGAACTTACTAGATATGGGAAAATAATGGAGATTATAATGTATTTTCTTGCTCTTTCTGTAGATGTATAGCTCTGCACTTCTATTTTAATGAATATTATTCATATTTCAGTACAGACACACAAAAACAATTACATAACCTGTTGTCGCGCATTCTTCCAAGTAATTTAACTCCGCAGGAGCACATATACTTCAGAGAAATCATAAATAAACATACTGTTATGAAAGGTGAATGCTGCCAATGGAACAGTCTTGCAAATAGTGATCAACAATTCTTTTGATAGCTAGAATGTAAATTGTCAAAAGAGCGGATCATTCTTTTCTCTTGGCATACCAATTCCCCTAGCCAAAATCAGAGTTATTCTGCCTTTATTAACTGAAGGTGAAAATAGTACATGCTTCGTCTTTCATGGATTTTCACAACAGGAAGAACATTTTTACATTCATGGGATTGAAACATTCTAATTAGTTCACAAAGTTTGCTTCAGTTAACAATTCAGTTTTTCCTCTTAATTTCTCATGTTTCCACTGAATATTAAAAGTGCATCAGTATCACATGTTTCTTTTCTTTTTGCAGGTCTCAATTTGCATGGTAAAATATTAGGATTAATTGACCGGTCATGCTGATAGAAGTACTAGCTTGAACCTGATCCAGATTCTAATCCTGATCTAAGTGCACAAGATATTGACTTTGACAGACAAATTTAGCTGCTGCAAGAGTTGTTTTGTGGTATGTACTCATTACAAGCCAAGCGGTTGAAATGATTCCATATCTGGGACTGAATTGTTCACTCTTAATATTTGTTCTATACTTTATCGTACTATTTACTATCATTTTGTCAACTCCAAAAATCATTCATGTCAGTTGTAAGTGAATGGGAGTCTGAGCAGAAATTTCTCTGTTAAATTGTATGGGGTATTTATATATGTATGGTCAGTTTCAGTGACTGTTTATCATTGGATTTATTTGATATGTCACATTGTATGTTTAGCAGGGTCCCACACAGCAATATATCAATCTTCTGACCTGGCCTATTGTTTGTTGATTAAACTTTGATCTCTCCTAATTAGTTAGACTGTTGTTATTACCTCCCACTCACCCCCACCCTCCACACAACATTGCTGCTGCTATTAGCACCACCAGAACAATAATGGAAGGTTAGGAACTATTTTTTTTATTTGAGACTTACTTCTAAAGTACATTATTCACTTTACTTTGTGGTTTATTTCTACTAAGTTAGCTAGAACAGTTTATACAACCTTTTCAGTTTTGTCATTGACAACAAACATAGTGATTCTGTCATTCACTCCTAAAATCTGTAACTCCAAAGTCCCTTCTCGGCATTCAAGCAGCATTGTAAAGGAATTTTGGGTCTGTCCTGATGCCATAGTGATAAAACAAAGACAAGAAGCATTCAAGGTTGCACACAATTTTAAATCTTTGAACAAATGCAGGCAGTCACAACTCACAATATACACAATGCAATGCTTTTTGCCGCAAAGTAGTCACTTTCCTAAAAGAGTAATAACATCATTAGTTTTGCATACAAAACATTTTCCTTTATACCATTTTACTAGATAATGTCTAAATATGTGATATGTACACAGCTTTTGACAGAAAATATTTTGAGCCAAATGTTTAAGAAAAACTGCTATTTTTTTATTGGCACAGTCAGCCACATCTGTTATAATTTTCTGTTTCTTTGTATGTATGTAAGTAATTTGTATGCATTAGCCTCATTATACTACCTTCCTTTTTCACATACTACTCTCTGCTGTATGGAAGACTCAGTTGAGGGGGAGGTAACTGTGATTTGCACCTCTATGTTAAAGCTATTTCCATCATGACATAATAAGATATTTTGGGCTGAACTTACTAGATATGGGAAAATAATGGAGATTATAATGTATTTTCTTGCTCTTTCTGTAGATGTATAGCTCTGCACTTCTATTTTAATGAATATTATTCATATTTCAGTACAGACACACAAAAACAATTACATAACCTGTTGTCGCGCATTCTTCCAAGTAATTTAACTCCGCAGGAGCACATATACTTCAGAGAAATCATAAATAAACATACTGTTATGAAAGGTGAATGCTGCCAATGGAACAGTCTTACAAATAGTGATCAACAATTCTTTTGATAGCTAGAATGTAAATTGTCAAAAGAGCGGATCATTCTTTTCTCTTGGCATACCAATTCCCCTAGCCAAAATCAGAGTTATTCTGCCTTTATTAACTGAAGGTGAAAATAGTACATGCTTCGTCTTTCATGGATTTTCACAACAGGAAGAACATTTTTACATTCATGGGATTGAAACATTCTAATTAGTTCACAAAGTTTGCTTCAGTTAACAATTCAGTTTTTCCTCTTAATTTCTCATGTTTCCACTGAATATTAAAAGTGCATCAGTATCACATGTTTCTTTTCTTTTTGCAGGTCTCAATTTGCATGGTAAAATATTAGGATTAATTGACCGGTCATGCTGATAGAAGTACTAGCTTGAACCTGATCCAGATTCTAATCCTGATCTAAGTGCACAAGATATTGACTTTGACAGACAAATTTAGCTGCTGCAAGAGTTGTTTTGTGGTATGTACTCATTACAAGCCAAGCGGTTGAAATGATTCCATATCTGGGACTGAATTGTTCACTCTTAATATTTGTTCTATACTTTATCGTACTATTTACTATCATTTTGTCAACTCCAAAAATCATTCATGTCAGTTGTAAGTGAATGGGAGTCTGAGCAGAAATTTCTCTGTTAAATTGTATGGGGTATTTATATATGTATGGTCAGTTTCAGTGACTGTTTATCATTGGATTTATTTGATATGTCACATTGTATGTTTAGCAGGGTCCCACACAGCAATATATCAATCTTCTGACCTGGCCTATTGTTTGTTGATTAAACTTTGATCTCTCCTAATTAGTTAGACTGTTGTTATTACCTCCCACTCACCCCCACCCTCCACACAACATTGCTGCTGCTATTAGCACCACCAGAACAATAATGGAAGGTTAGGAACTATTTTTTTTATTTGAGACTTACTTCTAAAGTACATTATTCACTTTACTTTGTGGTTTATTTCTACTAAGTTAGCTAGAACAGTTTATACAACCTTTTCAGTTTTGTCATTGACAACAAACATAGTGATTCTGTCATTCACTCCTAAAATCTGTAACTCCAAAGTCCCTTCTCGGCATTCAAGCAGCATTGTAAAGGAATTTTGGGTCTGTCCTGATGCCATAGTGATAAAACAAAGACAAGAAGCATTCAAGGTTGCACACAATTTTAAATCTTTGAACAAATGCAGGCAGTCACAACTCACAATATACACAATGCAATGCTTTTTGCCGCAAAGTAGTCACTTTCCTAAAAGAGTAATAACATCATTAGTTTTGCATACAAAACATTTTCCTTTATACCATTTTACTAGATAATGTCTAAATATGTGATATGTACACAGCTTTTGACAGAAAATATTTTGAGCCAAATGTTTAAGAAAAACTGCTATTTTTTTATTGGCACAGTCAGCCACATCTGTTATAATTTTCTGTTTCTTTGTATGTATGTAAGTAATTTGTATGCATTAGCCTCATTATACTACCTTCCTTTTTCACATACTACTCTCTGCTGTATGGAAGACTCAGTTGAGGGGGAGGTAACTGTGATTTGCACCTCTATGTTAAAGCTATTTCCATCATGACATAATAACATATTTTGGGCTGAACTTACTAGATATGGGAAAATAATGGAGATTATAATGTATTTTCTTGCTCTTTCTGTAGATGTATAGCTCTGCACTTCTATTTTAATGAATATTATTCATATTTCAGTACAGACACACAAAAACAATTACATAACCTGTTGTCGCGCATTCTTCCAAGTAATTTAACTCCGCAGGAGCACATATACTTCAGAGAAATCATAAATAAACATACTGTTATGAAAGGTGAATGCTGCCAATGGAACAGTCTTACAAATAGTGATCAACAATTCTTTTGATAGCTAGAATGTAAATTGTCAAAAGAGCGGATCATTCTTTTCTCTTGGCATACCAATTCCCCTAGCCAAAATCAGAGTTATTCTGCCTTTATTAACTGAAGGTGAAAATAGTACATGCTTCGTCTTTCATGGATTTTCACAACAGGAAGAACATTTTTACATTCATGGGATTGAAACATTCTAATTAGTTCACAAAGTTTGCTTCAGTTAACAATACAGTTTTTCCTCTTAATTTCTCATGTTTCCACTGAATATTAAAAGTGCATCAGTATCACATGTTTCTTTTCTTTTTGCAGGTCTCAATTTGCATGGTAAAATATTAGGATTAATTGACCGGTCATGCTGATAGAAGTACTAGCTTGAACCTGATCCAGATTCTAATCCTGATCTAAGTGCACAAGATATTGACTTTGACAGACAGATTTAGCTGCTGCAAGTGTTGTTTTGTGGTATGTACTCATTACAAGCCAAGCGGTTGAAATGATTCCATATCTGGGACTGAATTGTTCACTCTTAATATTTGTTCTATACTTTATCGTACTATTTACTATCATTTTGTCAACTCCAAAAATCATTCATGTCAGTTGTAAGTGAATGGGAGTCTGAGCAGAAATTTCTCTGTTAAATTGTATGGGGTATTTATATATGTATGGTCAGTTTCAGTGACTGTTTATCATTGGATTTATTTGATATGTCACATTGTATGTTTAGCAGGGTCCCACACAGCAATATATCAATCTTCTGACCTGGCCTATTGTTTGTTGATTAAACTTTGATCTCTCCTAATTAGTTAGACTGTTGTTATTACCTCCCACTCACCCCCACCCTCCACACAACATTGCTGCTGCTATTAGCACCACCAGAACAATAATGGAAGGTTAGGAACTATTTTTTTTATTTGAGACTTACTTCTAAAGTACATTATTCACTTTACTTTGTGGTTTATTTCTACTAAGTTAGCTAGAACAGTTTATACAACCTTTTCAGTTTTGTCATTGACAACAAACATAGTGATTCTGTCATTCACTCCTAAAATCTGTAACTCCAAAGTCCCTTCTCGGCATTCAAGCAGCATTGTAAAGGAATTTTGGGTCTGTCCTGATGCCATAGTGATAAAACAAAGACAAGAAGCATTGAAGGTTGCACACAATTTTAAATCTTTGAACAAATGCAGGCAGTCACAACTCACAATATACACAATGCAATGCTTTTTGCCGCAAAGTAGTCACTTTCCTAAAAGAGTAATAACATCATTAGTTTTGCATACAAAACATTTTCCTTTATACCATTTTACTAGATAATGTCTAAATATGTGATATGTACACAGCTTTTGACAGAAAATATTTTGAGCCAAATGTTTAAGGTGGCAGAGGACAGTTTCGTAAATTGGCCCCTGTCAGATTTCTTAACTTGAAGCTATGATGTGACTTTTTTAGCTATTATTGTTTAGTAATTAAAGATATGGATATATTTGTGAATTAGTTGTTTCGGGCTTGTGTTGTTCTTTAAATTGATGTGAGGCATGTACACCTTCCATAGTCAGTCAGTTCACAGTATGTAGACAGTGAAATACCAATAGTCGGCTAGGAAGCAGAGCTAGCCACCCATAGTAGTAAACATGTGGATTCAAGGCAAGAAGAATATCTCAAAAACGGCTTGGATGGCAACTATTTTGAATTGCATCAAGCTGTTTAGCACACAATGTTTTGCGGAAAAATCACGTAGGAAAAGGACTTGTGTTTGCACTGTGAGCATCACTTGGTGTCCAAAATGACCTTCGGACGTGAAAAATGCAGGTATAAATTTGGGGTTGGGGTGCATAAACTTCTTTTGCTATGAACTGCCATTGACTTGACAGGTCAAGTGAATACTATTTTTATGCTTTGTTTTAATATAGCTATCCAAAAATATGGACCTTTTTGACCTCACTTGTGTATTTTAGTTTTTATGATTTTTTATATTAGGCTAGTGGATGCGGCATTAAATTTGTGCATAAAAACTGTCCCTTGCACCCTTAAGAAAAACTGCTATTTTTTTATTGGCACAGTCAGCCACATCTGTTATAATTTTCTGTTTCTTTGTATGTATGTAAGTAATTTGTATGCATTAGCCTCATTATACTAGCTTCCTTTTTCACATACTACTCTCTGCTGTATGGAAGACTCAGTTGAGGGGGAGGTAACTGTGATTTGCACCTCTATGTTAAAGCTATTTCCATCATGACATAATAACATATTTTGGGCTGAACTTACTAGATATGGGAAAATAATGGAGATTATAATGTATTTTCTTGCTCTTTCTGTAGATGTATAGCTCTGCACTTCTATTTTAATGAATATTATTCATATTTCAGTACAGACACACAAAAACAATTACATAACCTGTTGTCGCGCATTCTTCCAAGTAATTTAACTCCGCAGGAGCACATATACTTCAGAGAAATCATAAATAAACATACTGTTATGAAAGGTGAATGCTGCCAATGGAACAGTCTTGCAAATAGTGATCAACAATTCTTTTGATAGCTAGAATGTAAATTGTCAAAAGAGCGGATCATTCTTTTCTCTTGGCATACCAATTCCCCTAGCCAAAATCAGAGTTATTCTGCCTTTATTAACTGAAGGTGAAAATAGTACATGCTTCGTCTTTCATGGATTTTCACAACAGGAAGAACATTTTTACATTCATGGGATTGAAACATTCTAATTAGTTCACAAAGTTTGCTTCAGTTAACAATTCAGTTTTTCCTCTTAATTTCTCATGTTTCCACTGAATATTAAAAGTGCATCAGTATCACATGTTTCTTTTCTTTTTGCAGGTCTCAATTTGCATGGTAAAATATTAGGATTAATTGACCGGTCATGCTGATAGAAGTACTAGCTTGAACCTGATCCAGATTCTAATCCTGATCTAAGTGCACAAGATATTGACTTTGACAGACAAATTTAGCTGCTGCAAGAGTTGTTTTGTGGTATGTACTCATTACAAGCCAAGCGGTTGAAATGATTCCATATCTGGGACTGAATTGTTCACTCTTAATATTTGTTCTATACTTTATCGTACTATTTACTATCATTTTGTCAACTCCAAAAATCATTCATGTCAGTTGTAAGTGAATGGGAGTCTGAGCAGAAATTTCTCTGTTAAATTGTATGGGGTATTTATATATGTATGGTCAGTTTCAGTGACTGTTTATCATTGGATTTATTTGATATGTCACATTGTATGTTTAGCAGGGTCCCACACAGCAATATATCAATCTTCTGACCTGGCCTATTGTTTGTTGATTAAACTTTGATCTCTCCTAATTAGTTAGACTGTTGTTATTACCTCCCACTCACCCCCACCCTCCACACAACATTGCTGCTGCTATTAGCACCACCAGAACAATAATGGAAGGTTAGGAACTATTTTTTTTATTTGAGACTTACTTCTAAAGTACATTATTCACTTTACTTTGTGGTTTATTTCTACTAAGTTAGCTAGAACAGTTTATACAACCTTTTCAGTTTTGTCATTGACAACAAACATAGTGATTCTGTCATTCACTCCTAAAATCTGTAACTCCAAAGTCCCTTCTCGGCATTCAAGCAGCATTGTAAAGGAATTTTGGGTCTGTCCTGATGCCATAGTGATAAAACAAAGACAAGAAGCATTCAAGGTTGCACACAATTTTAAATCTTTGAACAAATGCAGGCAGTCACAACTCACAATATACACAATGCAATGCTTTTTGCCGCAAAGTAGTCACTTTCCTAAAAGAGTAATAACATCATTAGTTTTGCATACAAAACATTTTCCTTTATACCATTTTACTAGATAATGTCTAAATATGTGATATGTACACAGCTTTTGACAGAAAATATTTTGAGCCAAATGTTTAAGAAAAACTGCTATTTTTTTATTGGCACAGTCAGCCACATCTGTTATAATTTTCTGTTTCTTTGTATGTATGTAAGTAATTTGTATGCATTAGCCTCATTATACTACCTTCCTTTTTCACATACTACTCTCTGCTGTATGGAAGACTCAGTTGAGGGGGAGGTAACTGTGATTTGCACCTCTATGTTAAAGCTATTTCCATCATGACATAATAACATATTTTGGGCTGAACTTACTAGATATGGGAAAATAATGGAGATTATAATGTATTTTCTTGCTCTTTCTGTAGATGTATAGCTCTGCACTTCTATTTTAATGAATATTATTCATATTTCAGTACAGACACACAAAAACAATTACATAACCTGTTGTCGCGCATTCTTCCAAGTAATTTAACTCCGCAGGAGCACATATACTTCAGAGAAATCATAAATAAACATACTGTTATGAAAGGTGAATGCTGCCAATGGAACAGTCTTACAAATAGTGATCAACAATTCTTTTGATAGCTAGAATGTAAATTGTCAAAAGAGCGGATCATTCTTTTCTCTTGGCATACCAATTCCCCTAGCCAAAATCAGAGTTATTCTGCCTTTATTAACTGAAGGTGAAAATAGTACATGCTTCGTCTTTCATGGATTTTCACAACAGGAAGAACATTTTTACATTCATGGGATTGAAACATTCTAATTAGTTCACAAAGTTTGCTTCAGTTAACAATACAGTTTTTCCTCTTAATTTCTCATGTTTCCACTGAATATTAAAAGTGCATCAGTATCACATGTTTCTTTTCTTTTTGCAGGTCTCATTTTGCATGGTAAAATATTAGGATTAATTGACCGGTCATGCTGATAGAAGTACTAGCTTGAACCTGATCCAGATTCTAATCCTGATCTAAGTGCACAAGATATTGACTTTGACAGACAGATTTAGCTGCTGCAAGAGTTGTTTTGTGGTATGTACTCATTACAAGCCAAGCGGTTGAAATGATTCCATATCTGGGACTGAATTGTTCACTCTTAATATTTGTTCTATACTTTATCGTACTATTTACTATCATTTTGTCAACTCCAAAAATCATTCATGTCAGTTGTAAGTGAATGGGAGTCTGAGCAGAAATTTCTCTGTTAAATTGTATGGGGTATTTATATATGTATGGTCAGTTTCAGTGACTGTTTATCATTGGATTTATTTGATATGTCACATTGTATGTTTAGCAGGGTCCCACACAGCAATATATCAATCTTCTGACCTGGCCTATTGTTTGTTGATTAAACTTTGATCTCTCCTAATTAGTTAGACTGTTGTTATTACCTCCCACTCACCCCCACCCTCCACACAACATTGCTGCTGCTATTAGCACCACCAGAACAATAATGGAAGGTTAGGAACTATTTTTTTTATTTGAGACTTACTTCTAAAGTACATTATTCACTTTACTTTGTGGTTTATTTCTACTAAGTTAGCTAGAACAGTTTATACAACCTTTTCAGTTTTGTCATTGACAACAAACATAGTGATTCTGTCATTCACTCCTAAAATCTGTAACTCCAAAGTCCCTTCTCGGCATTCAAGCAGCATTGTAAAGGAATTTTGGGTCTGTCCTGATGCCATAGTGATAAAACAAAGACAAGAAGCATTCAAGGTTGCACACAATTTTAAATCTTTGAACAAATGCAGGCAGTCACAACTCACAATATACACAATGCAATGCTTTTTGCCGCAAAGTAGTCACTTTCCTAAAAGAGTAATAACATCATTAGTTTTGCATACAAAACATTTTCCTTTATACCATTTTACTAGATAATGTCTAAATATGTGATATGTACACAGCTTTTGACAGAAAATATTTTGAGCCAAATGTTTAAGGTGGCAGAGGACAGTTTCGTTAATTGGCCCCTGTCAAATTTCTTAACTTGAAGCTATGATGTGACTTTTTGAGCTATTATTGTTTAATAATTAAAGATATGGATATATTTGTGAATTAGTTGTTTCGGGCTTGTGTTGTTCTTTAAATTGATGTGAGGCATGTACACCTTCCATAGTCAGTTCACAGTATGTAGACAGTGAAATACCAATAGTCGGCTAGGAAGCAGAGCTAGCCACCCATAGTAGTAAACATGTGGATTCAAGGCAAGAAGAATATCTCAAAAACGGCTTGGATGGCAACTATTTTGAATTGCATCAAGCTGTTTAGCACACAATGTTTTGCGGAAAAATCACGTAGGAAAAGGACTTGTGTTTGCACTGTGAGCATCACTTGGTGTCCAAAATGACCTTCGGACGTGAAAAATGCAGGTATAAATTTGGGGTTGGGGTGCATAAACTTCTTTTGCTATGAACTGCCATTGACTTGACAGGTCAAGTGAATACTATTTTTATGCTTTGTTTTAATATAGCTATCCAAAAATATGGACCTTTTTGACCTCACTTGTGTATTTTAGTTTTTATGATTTTTTATATTAGGCTAGTGGATGCGGCATTAAATTTGTGCATAAAAACTGTCCCTTGCACCCTTAAGAAAAACTGCTATTTTTTTATTGGCACAGTCAGCCACATCTGTTATAATTTTCTGTTTCTTTGTATGTATGTAAGTAATTTGTATGCATTAGCCTCATTATACTACCTTCCTTTTTCACATACTACTCTCTGCTGTATGGAAGACTCAGTTGAGGGGGAGGTAACTGTGATTTGCACCTCTATGTTAAAGCTATTTCCATCATGACATAATAAGATATTTTGGGCTGAACTTACTAGATATGGGAAAATAATGGAGATTATAATGTATTTTCTTGCTCTTTCTGTAGATGTATAGCTCTGCACTTCTATTTTAATGAATATTATTCATATTTCAGTACAGACACACAAAAACAATTACATAACCTGTTGTCGCGCATTCTTCCAAGTAATTTAACTCCGCAGGAGCACATATACTTCAGAGAAATCATAAATAAACATACTGTTATGAAAGGTGAATGCTGCCAATGGAACAGTCTTGCAAATAGTGATCAACAATTCTTTTGATAGCTAGAATGTAAATTGTCAAAAGAGCGGATCATTCTTTTCTCTTGGCATACCAATTCCCCTAGCCAAAATCAGAGTTATTCTGCCTTTATTAACTGAAGGTGAAAATAGTACATGCTTCGTCTTTCATGGATTTTCACAACAGGAAGAACATTTTTACATTCATGGGATTGAAACATTCTAATTAGTTCACAAAGTTTGCTTCAGTTAACAATTCAGTTTTTCCTCTTAATTTCTCATGTTTCCACTGAATATTAAAAGTGCATCAGTATCACATGTTTCTTTTCTTTTTGCAGGTCTCAATTTGCATGGTAAAATATTAGGATTAATTGACCGGTCATGCTGATAGAAGTACTAGCTTGAACCTGATCCAGATTCTAATCCTGATCTAAGTGCACAAGATATTGACTTTGACAGACAAATTTAGCTGCTGCAAGAGTTGTTTTGTGGTATGTACTCATTACAAGCCAAGCGGTTGAAATGATTCCATATCTGGGACTGAATTGTTCACTCTTAATATTTGTTCTATACTTTATCGTACTATTTACTATCATTTTGTCAACTCCAAAAATCATTCATGTCAGTTGTAAGTGAATGGGAGTCTGAGCAGAAATTTCTCTGTTAAATTGTATGGGGTATTTATATATGTATGGTCAGTTTCAGTGACTGTTTATCATTGGATTTATTTGATATGTCACATTGTATGTTTAGCAGGGTCCCACACAGCAATATATCAATCTTCTGACCTGGCCTATTGTTTGTTGATTAAACTTTGATCTCTCCTAATTAGTTAGACTGTTGTTATTACCTCCCACTCACCCCCACCCTCCACACAACATTGCTGCTGCTATTAGCACCACCAGAACAATAATGGAAGGTTAGGAACTATTTTTTTTATTTGAGACTTACTTCTAAAGTACATTATTCACTTTACTTTGTGGTTTATTTCTACTAAGTTAGCTAGAACAGTTTATACAACCTTTTCAGTTTTGTCATTGACAACAAACATAGTGATTCTGTCATTCACTCCTAAAATCTGTAACTCCAAAGTCCCTTCTCGGCATTCAAGCAGCATTGTAAAGGAATTTTGGGTCTGTCCTGATGCCATAGTGATAAAACAAAGACAAGAAGCATTCAAGGTTGCACACAATTTTAAATCTTTGAACAAATGCAGGCAGTCACAACTCACAATATACACAATGCAATGCTTTTTGCCGCAAAGTAGTCACTTTCCTAAAAGAGTAATAACATCATTAGTTTTGCATACAAAACATTTTCCTTTATACCATTTTACTAGATAATGTCTAAATATGTGATATGTACACAGCTTTTGACAGAAAATATTTTGAGCCAAATGTTTAAGGTGGCAGAGGACAGTTTCATAAATTGGCCCCTGTCAAATTTCTTAACTTGAAGCTTTGATGTGACTTTTTGAGCTATTATTGTTTAATAATTAAAGATATGGATATATTTGTGAATTAGTTGTTTCGGGCTTGTGTTGTTCTTTAAATTGATGTGAGGCATGTACACCTTCCATAGTCAGTTCACAGTATGTAGACAGTGAAATACCAATAGTCGGCTAGGAAGCAGAGCTAGCCACCCATAGTAGTAAACATGTGGATTCAAGGCAAGAAGAATATCTCAAAAACGGCTTGGATGGCAACTATTTTGAATTGCATCAAGCTGTTTAGCACACAATGTTTTGCGGAAAAATCACGTAGGAAAAGGACTTGTGTTTGCACTGTGAGCATCACTTGGTGTCCAAAATGACCTTCGGACGTGAAAAATGCAGGTATAAATTTGGGGTTGGGGTGCATAAACTTCTTTTGCTATGAACTGCCATTGACTTGACAGGTCAAGTGAATACTATTTTTATGCTTTGTTTTAATATAGCTATCCAAAAATATGGACCTTTTTGACCTCACTTGTGTATTTTAGTTTTTATGATTTTTTATATTAGGCTAGTGGATGCGGCATTAAATTTGTGCATAAAAACTGTCCCTTGCACCCTTAAGAAAAACTGCTATTTTTTTATTGGCACAGTCAGCCACATCTGTTATAATTTTCTGTTTCTTTGTATGTATGTAAGTAATTTGTATGCATTAGCCTCATTATACTACCTTCCTTTTTCACATACTACTCTCTGCTGTATGGAAGACTCAGTTGAGGGGGAGGTAACTGTGATTTGCACCTCTATGTTAAAGCTATTTCCATCATGACATAATAACATATTTTGGGCTGAACTTACTAGATATGGGAAAATAATGGAGATTATAATGTATTTTCTTGCTCTTTCTGTAGATGTATAGCTCTGCACTTCTATTTTAATGAATATTATTCATATTTCAGTACAGACACACAAAAACAATTACATAACCTGTTGTCGCGCATTCTTCCAAGTAATTTAACTCCGCAGGAGCACATATACTTCAGAGAAATCATAAATAAACATACTGTTATGAAAGGTGAATGCTGCCAATGGAACAGTCTTGCAAATAGTGATCAACAATTCTTTTGATAGCTAGAATGTAAATTGTCAAAAGAGCGGATCATTCTTTTCTCTTGGCATACCAATTCCCCTAGCCAAAATCAGAGTTATTCTGCCTTTATTAACTGAAGGTGAAAATAGTACATGCTTCGTCTTTCATGGATTTTCACAACAGGAAGAACATTTTTACATTCATGGGATTGAAACATTCTAATTAGTTCACAAAGTTTGCTTCAGTTAACAATTCAGTTTTTCCTCTTAATTTCTCATGTTTCCACTGAATATTAAAAGTGCATCAGTATCACATGTTTCTTTTCTTTTTGCAGGTCTCAATTTGCATGGTAAAATATTAGGATTAATTGACCGGTCATGCTGATAGAAGTACTAGCTTGAACCTGATCCAGATTCTAATCCTGATCTAAGTGCACAAGATATTGACTTTGACAGACAAATTTAGCTGCTGCAAGAGTTGTTTTGTGGTATGTACTCATTACAAGCCAAGCGGTTGAAATGATTCCATATCTGGGACTGAATTGTTCACTCTTAATATTTGTTCTATACTTTATCGTACTATTTACTATCATTTTGTCAACTCCAAAAATCATTCATGTCAGTTGTAAGTGAATGGGAGTCTGAGCAGAAATTTCTCTGTTAAATTGTATGGGGTATTTATATATGTATGGTCAGTTTCAGTGACTGTTTATCATTGGATTTATTTGATATGTCACATTGTATGTTTAGCAGGGTCCCACACAGCAATATATCAATCTTCTGACCTGGCCTATTGTTTGTTGATTAAACTTTGATCTCTCCTAATTAGTTAGACTGTTGTTATTACCTCCCACTCACCCCCACCCTCCACACAACATTGCTGCTGCTATTAGCACCACCAGAACAATAATGGAAGGTTAGGAACTATTTTTTTTATTTGAGACTTACTTCTAAAGTACATTATTCACTTTACTTTGTGGTTTATTTCTACTAAGTTAGCTAGAACAGTTTATACAACCTTTTCAGTTTTGTCATTGACAACAAACATAGTGATTCTGTCATTCACTCCTAAAATCTGTAACTCCAAAGTCCCTTCTCGGCATTCAAGCAGCATTGTAAAGGAATTTTGGGTCTGTCCTGATGCCATAGTGATAAAACAAAGACAAGAAGCATTCAAGGTTGCACACAATTTTAAATCTTTGAACAAATGCAGGCAGTCACAACTCACAATATACACAATGCAATGCTTTTTGCCGCAAAGTAGTCACTTTCCTAAAAGAGTAATAACATCATTAGTTTTGCATACAAAACATTTTCCTTTATACCATTTTACTAGATAATGTCTAAATATGTGATATGTACACAGCTTTTGACAGAAAATATTTTGAGCCAAATGTTTAAGGTGGCAGAGGACAGTTTCATAAATTGGCCCCTGTCAAATTTCTTAACTTGAAGCTTTGATGTGACTTTTTGAGCTATTATTGTTTAATAATTAAAGATATGGATATATTTGTGAATTAGTTGTTTCGGGCTTGTGTTGTTCTTTAAATTGATGTGAGGCATGTACACCTTCCATAGTCAGTTCACAGTATGTAGACAGTGAAATACCAATAGTCGGCTAGGAAGCAGAGCTAGCCACCCATAGTAGTAAACATGTGGATTCAAGGCAAGAAGAATATCTCAAAAACGGCTTGGATGGCAACTATTTTGAATTGCATCAAGCTGTTTAGCACACAATGTTTTGCGGAAAAATCACGTAGGAAAAGGACTTGTGTTTGCACTGTGAGCATCACTTGGTGTCCAAAATGACCTTCGGACGTGAAAAATGCAGGTATAAATTTGGGGTTGGGGTGCATAAACTTCTTTTGCTATGAACTGCCATTGACTTGACAGGTCAAGTGAATACTATTTTTATGCTTTGTTTTAATATAGCTATCCAAAAATATGGACCTTTTTGACCTCACTTGTGTATTTTAGTTTTTATGATTTTTTATATTAGGCTAGTGGATGCGGCATTAAATTTGTGCATAAAAACTGTCCCTTGCACCCTTAAGAAAAACTGCTATTTTTTTATTGGCACAGTCAGCCACATCTGTTATAATTTTCTGTTTCTTTGTATGTATGTAAGTAATTTGTATGCATTAGCCTCATTATACTACCTTCCTTTTTCACATACTACTCTCTGCTGTATGGAAGACTCAGTTGAGGGGGAGGTAACTGTGATTTGCACCTCTATGTTAAAGCTATTTCCATCATGACATAATAACATATTTTGGGCTGAACTTACTAGATATGGGAAAATAATGGAGATTATAATGTATTTTCTTGCTCTTTCTGTAGATGTATAGCTCTGCACTTCTATTTTAATGAATATTATTCATATTTCAGTACAGACACACAAAAACAATTACATAACCTGTTGTCGCGCATTCTTCCAAGTAATTTAACTCCGCAGGAGCACATATACTTCAGAGAAATCATAAATAAACATACTGTTATGAAAGGTGAATGCTGCCAATGGAACAGTCTTGCAAATAGTGATCAACAATTCTTTTGATAGCTAGAATGTAAATTGTCAAAAGAGCGGATCATTCTTTTCTCTTGGCATACCAATTCCCCTAGCCAAAATCAGAGTTATTCTGCCTTTATTAACTGAAGGTGAAAATAGTACATGCTTCGTCTTTCATGGATTTTCACAACAGGAAGAACATTTTTACATTCATGGGATTGAAACATTCTAATTAGTTCACAAAGTTTGCTTCAGTTAACAATTCAGTTTTTCCTCTTAATTTCTCATGTTTCCACTGAATATTAAAAGTGCATCAGTATCACATGTTTCTTTTCTTTTTGCAGGTCTCAATTTGCATGGTAAAATATTAGGATTAATTGACCGGTCATGCTGATAGAAGTACTAGCTTGAACCTGATCCAGATTCTAATCCTGATCTAAGTGCACAAGATATTGACTTTGACAGACAAATTTAGCTGCTGCAAGAGTTGTTTTGTGGTATGTACTCATTACAAGCCAAGCGGTTGAAATGATTCCATATCTGGGACTGAATTGTTCACTCTTAATATTTGTTCTATACTTTATCGTACTATTTACTATCATTTTGTCAACTCCAAAAATCATTCATGTCAGTTGTAAGTGAATGGGAGTCTGAGCAGAAATTTCTCTGTTAAATTGTATGGGGTATTTATATATGTATGGTCAGTTTCAGTGACTGTTTATCATTGGATTTATTTGATATGTCACATTGTATGTTTAGCAGGGTCCCACACAGCAATATATCAATCTTCTGACCTGGCCTATTGTTTGTTGATTAAACTTTGATCTCTCCTAATTAGTTAGACTGTTGTTATTACCTCCCACTCACCCCCACCCTCCACACAACATTGCTGCTGCTATTAGCACCACCAGAACAATAATGGAAGGTTAGGAACTATTTTTTTTATTTGAGACTTACTTCTAAAGTACATTATTCACTTTACTTTGTGGTTTATTTCTACTAAGTTAGCTAGAACAGTTTATACAACCTTTTCAGTTTTGTCATTGACAACAAACATAGTGATTCTGTCATTCACTCCTAAAATCTGTAACTCCAAAGTCCCTTCTCGGCATTCAAGCAGCATTGTAAAGGAATTTTGGGTCTGTCCTGATGCCATAGTGATAAAACAAAGACAAGAAGCATTCAAGGTTGCACACAATTTTAAATCTTTGAACAAATGCAGGCAGTCACAACTCACAATATACACAATGCAATGCTTTTTGCCGCAAAGTAGTCACTTTCCTAAAAGAGTAATAACATCATTAGTTTTGCATACAAAACATTTTCCTTTATACCATTTTACTAGATAATGTCTAAATATGTGATATGTACACAGCTTTTGACAGAAAATATTTTGAGCCAAATGTTTAAGGTGGCAGAGGACAGTTTCATAAATTGGCCCCTGTCAAATTTCTTAACTTGAAGCTTTGATGTGACTTTTTGAGCTATTATTGTTTAATAATTAAAGATATGGATATATTTGTGAATTAGTTGTTTCGGGCTTGTGTTGTTCTTTAAATTGATGTGAGGCATGTACACCTTCCATAGTCAGTTCACAGTATGTAGACAGTGAAATACCAATAGTCGGCTAGGAAGCAGAGCTAGCCACCCATAGTAGTAAACATGTGGATTCAAGGCAAGAAGAATATCTCAAAAACGGCTTGGATGGCAACTATTTTGAATTGCATCAAGCTGTTTAGCACACAATGTTTTGCGGAAAAATCACGTAGGAAAAGGACTTGTGTTTGCACTGTGAGCATCACTTGGTGTCCAAAATGACCTTCGGACGTGAAAAATGCAGGTATAAATTTGGGGTTGGGGTGCATAAACTTCTTTTGCTATGAACTGCCATTGACTTGACAGGTCAAGTGAATACTATTTTTATGCTTTGTTTTAATATAGCTATCCAAAAATATGGACCTTTTTGACCTCACTTGTGTATTTTAGTTTTTATGATTTTTTATATTAGGCTAGTGGATGCGGCATTAAATTTGTGCATAAAAACTGTCCCTTGCACCCTTAAGAAAAACTGCTATTTTTTTATTGGCACAGTCAGCCACATCTGTTATAATTTTCTGTTTCTTTGTATGTATGTAAGTAATTTGTATGCATTAGCCTCATTATACTACCTTCCTTTTTCACATACTACTCTCTGCTGTATGGAAGACTCAGTTGAGGGGGAGGTAACTGTGATTTGCACCTCTATGTTAAAGCTATTTCCATCATGACATAATAACATATTTTGGGCTGAACTTACTAGATATGGGAAAATAATGGAGATTATAATGTATTTTCTTGCTCTTTCTGTAGATGTATAGCTCTGCACTTCTATTTTAATGAATATTATTCATATTTCAGTACAGACACACAAAAACAATTACATAACCTGTTGTCGCGCATTCTTCCAAGTAATTTAACTCCGCAGGAGCACATATACTTCAGAGAAATCATAAATAAACATACTGTTATGAAAGGTGAATGCTGCCAATGGAACAGTCTTGCAAATAGTGATCAACAATTCTTTTGATAGCTAGAATGTAAATTGTCAAAAGAGCGGATCATTCTTTTCTCTTGGCATACCAATTCCCCTAGCCAAAATCAGAGTTATTCTGCCTTTATTAACTGAAGGTGAAAATAGTACATGCTTCGTCTTTCATGGATTTTCACAACAGGAAGAACATTTTTACATTCATGGGATTGAAACATTCTAATTAGTTCACAAAGTTTGCTTCAGTTAACAATTCAGTTTTTCCTCTTAATTTCTCATGTTTCCACTGAATATTAAAAGTGCATCAGTATCACATGTTTCTTTTCTTTTTGCAGGTCTCAATTTGCATGGTAAAATATTAGGATTAATTGACCGGTCATGCTGATAGAAGTACTAGCTTGAACCTGATCCAGATTCTAATCCTGATCTAAGTGCACAAGATATTGACTTTGACAGACAAATTTAGCTGCTGCAAGAGTTGTTTTGTGGTATGTACTCATTACAAGCCAAGCGGTTGAAATGATTCCATATCTGGGACTGAATTGTTCACTCTTAATATTTGTTCTATACTTTATCGTACTATTTACTATCATTTTGTCAACTCCAAAAATCATTCATGTCAGTTGTAAGTGAATGGGAGTCTGAGCAGAAATTTCTCTGTTAAATTGTATGGGGTATTTATATATGTATGGTCAGTTTCAGTGACTGTTTATCATTGGATTTATTTGATATGTCACATTGTATGTTTAGCAGGGTCCCACACAGCAATATATCAATCTTCTGACCTGGCCTATTGTTTGTTGATTAAACTTTGATCTCTCCTAATTAGTTAGACTGTTGTTATTACCTCCCACTCACCCCCACCCTCCACACAACATTGCTGCTGCTATTAGCACCACCAGAACAATAATGGAAGGTTAGGAACTATTTTTTTTATTTGAGACTTACTTCTAAAGTACATTATTCACTTTACTTTGTGGTTTATTTCTACTAAGTTAGCTAGAACAGTTTATACAACCTTTTCAGTTTTGTCATTGACAACAAACATAGTGATTCTGTCATTCACTCCTAAAATCTGTAACTCCAAAGTCCCTTCTCGGCATTCAAGCAGCATTGTAAAGGAATTTTGGGTCTGTCCTGATGCCATAGTGATAAAACAAAGACAAGAAGCATTCAAGGTTGCACACAATTTTAAATCTTTGAACAAATGCAGGCAGTCACAACTCACAATATACACAATGCAATGCTTTTTGCCGCAAAGTAGTCACTTTCCTAAAAGAGTAATAACATCATTAGTTTTGCATACAAAACATTTTCCTTTATACCATTTTACTAGATAATGTCTAAATATGTGATATGTACACAGCTTTTGACAGAAAATATTTTGAGCCAAATGTTTAAGGTGGCAGAGGACAGTTTCATAAATTGGCCCCTGTCAAATTTCTTAACTTGAAGCTTTGATGTGACTTTTTGAGCTATTATTGTTTAATAATTAAAGATATGGATATATTTGTGAATTAGTTGTTTCGGGCTTGTGTTGTTCTTTAAATTGATGTGAGGCATGTACACCTTCCATAGTCAGTTCACAGTATGTAGACAGTGAAATACCAATAGTCGGCTAGGAAGCAGAGCTAGCCACCCATAGTAGTAAACATGTGGATTCAAGGCAAGAAGAATATCTCAAAAACGGCTTGGATGGCAACTATTTTGAATTGCATCAAGCTGTTTAGCACACAATGTTTTGCGGAAAAATCACGTAGGAAAAGGACTTGTGTTTGCACTGTGAGCATCACTTGGTGTCCAAAATGACCTTCGGACGTGAAAAATGCAGGTATAAATTTGGGGTTGGGGTGCATAAACTTCTTTTGCTATGAACTGCCATTGACTTGACAGGTCAAGTGAATACTATTTTTATGCTTTGTTTTAATATAGCTATCCAAAAATATGGACCTTTTTGACCTCACTTGTGTATTTTAGTTTTTATGATTTTTTATATTAGGCTAGTGGATGCGGCATTAAATTTGTGCATAAAAACTGTCCCTTGCACCCTTAAGAAAAACTGCTATTTTTTTATTGGCACAGTCAGCCACATCTGTTATAATTTTCTGTTTCTTTGTATGTATGTAAGTAATTTGTATGCATTAGCCTCATTATACTACCTTCCTTTTTCACATACTACTCTCTGCTGTATGGAAGACTCAGTTGAGGGGGAGGTAACTGTGATTTGCACCTCTATGTTAAAGCTATTTCCATCATGACATAATAACATATTTTGGGCTGAACTTACTAGATATGGGAAAATAATGGAGATTATAATGTATTTTCTTGCTCTTTCTGTAGATGTATAGCTCTGCACTTCTATTTTAATGAATATTATTCATATTTCAGTACAGACACACAAAAACAATTACATAACCTGTTGTCGCGCATTCTTCCAAGTAATTTAACTCCGCAGGAGCACATATACTTCAGAGAAATCATAAATAAACATACTGTTATGAAAGGTGAATGCTGCCAATGGAACAGTCTTGCAAATAGTGATCAACAATTCTTTTGATAGCTAGAATGTAAATTGTCAAAAGAGCGGATCATTCTTTTCTCTTGGCATACCAATTCCCCTAGCCAAAATCAGAGTTATTCTGCCTTTATTAACTGAAGGTGAAAATAGTACATGCTTCGTCTTTCATGGATTTTCACAACAGGAAGAACATTTTTACATTCATGGGATTGAAACATTCTAATTAGTTCACAAAGTTTGCTTCAGTTAACAATTCAGTTTTTCCTCTTAATTTCTCATGTTTCCACTGAATATTAAAAGTGCATCAGTATCACATGTTTCTTTTCTTTTTGCAGGTCTCAATTTGCATGGTAAAATATTAGGATTAATTGACCCGTCATGCTGATAGAAGTACTAGCTTGAACCTGATCCAGATTCTAATCCTGATCTAAGTGCACAAGATATTGACTTTGACAGACAAATTTAGCTGCTGCAAGAGTTGTTTTGTGGTATGTACTCATTACAAGCCAAGCGGTTGAAATGATTCCATATCTGGGACTGAATTGTTCACTCTTAATATTTGTTCTATACTTTATCGTACTATTTACTATCATTTTGTCAACTCCAAAAATCATTCATGTCAGTTGTAAGTGAATGGGAGTCTGAGCAGAAATTTCTCTGTTAAATTGTATGGGGTATTTATATATGTATGGTCAGTTTCAGTGACTGTTTATCATTGGATTTATTTGATATGTCACATTGTATGTTTAGCAGGGTCCCACACAGCAATATATCAATCTTCTGACCTGGCCTATTGTTTGTTGATTAAACTTTGATCTCTCCTAATTAGTTAGACTGTTGTTATTACCTCCCACTCACCCCCACCCTCCACACAACATTGCTGCTGCTATTAGCACCACCAGAACAATAATGGAAGGTTAGGAACTATTTTTTTTATTTGAGACTTACTTCTAAAGTACATTATTCACTTTACTTTGTGGTTTATTTCTACTAAGTTAGCTAGAACAGTTTATACAACCTTTTCAGTTTTGTCATTGACAACAAACATAGTGATTCTGTCATTCACTCCTAAAATCTGTAACTCCAAAGTCCCTTCTCGGCATTCAAGCAGCATTGTAAAGGAATTTTGGGTCTGTCCTGATGCCATAGTGATAAAACAAAGACAAGAAGCATTCAAGGTTGCACACAATTTTAAATCTTTGAACAAATGCAGGCAGTCACAACTCACAATATACACAATGCAATGCTTTTTGCCGCAAAGTAGTCACTTTCCTAAAAGAGTAATAACATCATTAGTTTTGCATACAAAACATTTTCCTTTATACCATTTTACTAGATAATGTCTAAATATGTGATATGTACACAGCTTTTGACAGAAAATATTTTGAGCCAAATGTTTAAGGTGGCAGAGGACAGTTTCATAAATTGGCCCCTGTCAAATTTCTTAACTTGAAGCTTTGATGTGACTTTTTGAGCTATTATTGTTTAATAATTAAAGATATGGATATATTTGTGAATTAGTTGTTTCGGGCTTGTGTTGTTCTTTAAATTGATGTGAGGCATGTACACCTTCCATAGTCAGTTCACAGTATGTAGACAGTGAAATACCAATAGTCGGCTAGGAAGCAGAGCTAGCCACCCATAGTAGTAAACATGTGGATTCAAGGCAAGAAGAATATCTCAAAAACGGCTTGGATGGCAACTATTTTGAATTGCATCAAGCTGTTTAGCACACAATGTTTTGCGGAAAAATCACGTAGGAAAAGGACTTGTGTTTGCACTGTGAGCATCACTTGGTGTCCAAAATGACCTTCGGACGTGAAAAATGCAGGTATAAATTTGGGGTTGGGGTGCATAAACTTCTTTTGCTATGAACTGCCATTGACTTGACAGGTCAAGTGAATACTATTTTTATGCTTTGTTTTAATATAGCTATCCAAAAATATGGACCTTTTTGACCTCACTTGTGTATTTTAGTTTTTATGATTTTTTATATTAGGCTAGTGGATGCGGCATTAAATTTGTGCATAAAAACTGTCCCTTGCACCCTTAAGAAAAACTGCTATTTTTTTATTGGCACAGTCAGCCACATCTGTTATAATTTTCTGTTTCTTTGTATGTATGTAAGTAATTTGTATGCATTAGCCTCATTATACTACCTTCCTTTTTCACATACTACTCTCTGCTGTATGGAAGACTCAGTTGAGGGGGAGGTAACTGTGATTTGCACCTCTATGTTAAAGCTATTTCCATCATGACATAATAACATATTTTGGGCTGAACTTACTAGATATGGGAAAATAATGGAGATTATAATGTATTTTCTTGCTCTTTCTGTAGATGTATAGCTCTGCACTTCTATTTTAATGAATATTATTCATATTTCAGTACAGACACACAAAAACAATTACATAACCTGTTGTCGCGCATTCTTCCAAGTAATTTAACTCCGCAGGAGCACATATACTTCAGAGAAATCATAAATAAACATACTGTTATGAAAGGTGAATGCTGCCAATGGAACAGTCTTGCAAATAGTGATCAACAATTCTTTTGATAGCTAGAATGTAAATTGTCAAAAGAGCGGATCATTCTTTTCTCTTGGCATACCAATTCCCCTAGCCAAAATCAGAGTTATTCTGCCTTTATTAACTGAAGGTGAAAATAGTACATGCTTCGTCTTTCATGGATTTTCACAACAGGAAGAACATTTTTACATTCATGGGATTGAAACATTCTAATTAGTTCACAAAGTTTGCTTCAGTTAACAATTCAGTTTTTCCTCTTAATTTCTCATGTTTCCACTGAATATTAAAAGTGCATCAGTATCACATGTTTCTTTTCTTTTTGCAGGTCTCAATTTGCATGGTAAAATATTAGGATTAATTGACCGGTCATGCTGATAGAAGTACTAGCTTGAACCTGATCCAGATTCTAATCCTGATCTAAGTGCACAAGATATTGACTTTGACAGACAAATTTAGCTGCTGCAAGAGTTGTTTTGTGGTATGTACTCATTACAAGCCAAGCGGTTGAAATGATTCCATATCTGGGACTGAATTGTTCACTCTTAATATTTGTTCTATACTTTATCGTACTATTTACTATCATTTTGTCAACTCCAAAAATCATTCATGTCAGTTGTAAGTGAATGGGAGTCTGAGCAGAAATTTCTCTGTTAAATTGTATGGGGTATTTATATATGTATGGTCAGTTTCAGTGACTGTTTATCATTGGATTTATTTGATATGTCACATTGTATGTTTAGCAGGGTCCCACACAGCAATATATCAATCTTCTGACCTGGCCTATTGTTTGTTGATTAAACTTTGATCTCTCCTAATTAGTTAGACTGTTGTTATTACCTCCCACTCACCCCCACCCTCCACACAACATTGCTGCTGCTATTAGCACCACCAGAACAATAATGGAAGGTTAGGAACTATTTTTTTTTATTTGAGACTTACAATGCTTTGCGCAAAGTAGTCACTTTCCTAATCAGAGCTAATAAACATCATTAGTTTTGCATACAAAACATTTGCCTGTTTATACCAATTTACTAGTAATGTCTAAATATGTGGATATGTACACAGTGACAGAATATTTTGATGTTTAATAGAAAGGACATATATTGACTGTCAAATTTCTTAATGATTTGTGTGATTTTTGGTATTATGTACTAATTAAAGATATGATATATTTGTTATTAGTTGTTCTTCCTTTTTGTTCTTTATTGATGTACTTATTCATAGTCATTCACATTGTCAGTGATTCAATAGTCCTCAGGAGCACCCATGGTCATATTCAGTGGAAGGGGTTGCGTGCATAGAGAGCAGTGGTTGGCCACACCTAAATCTGGCTGGTAGCAAACAAGAACAATGAGTAAGGAAATGAGACTTTATTCAGAGACTATATGTAACTTTTTTGTAACAGATGTGAAATAGTGATATGGCATTATGGCATTCGTTCTAAAGTACATTATTCACTTTACTTTGTGGTTTATTTCTACTAAATTAGCTAGAACAGTTTATACAACCTTTTCAGTTTTGTCATTGACAACAAACATAGTGATTCTGTCATTCACTCCTAAAATCTGTAACTCCAAAGTCCCTTCTCGGCATTCAAGCAGCATTGTAAAGGAATTTGGGTTCTGTCCTGATGCCATAGTGATAAAACAAAGACAAGAAACATTCAAGGTTGCACACAATTTTAAATCTTTGAACAAATGCAGGCAGTCACAACTCACAATATACACAATGCAATGCTTTTTGCCGCAAAGTAGTCACTTTCCTAAAAGAGTAATAACATCATTAGTTTTGCATACAAAACATTTTCCTTTATACCATTTTACTAGATAATGTCTAAATATGTGATATGTACACAGCTTTTGACAGAAAATATTTTGAGCCAAATGTTTAAGGTGGCAGAGGACAGTTTCATAAATTGGCCCCTGTCAAATTTCTTAACTTGAAGCTTTGATGTGACTTTTTGAGCTATTATTGTTTAATAATTAAAGATATGGATATATTTGTGAATTAGTTGTTTCGGGCTTGTGTTGTTCTTTAAATTGATGTGAGGCATGTACACCTTCCATAGTCAGTTCACAGTATGTAGACAGTGAAATACCAATAGTCGGCTAGGAAGCAGAGCTAGCCACCCATAGTAGTAAACATGTGGATTCAAGGCAAGAAGAATATCTCAAAAACGGCTTGGATGGCAACTATTTTGAATTGCATCAAGCTGTTTAGCACACAATGTTTTGCGGAAAAATCACGTAGGAAAAGGACTTGTGTTTGCACTGTGAGCATCACTTGGTGTCCAAAATGACCTTCGGACGTGAAAAATGCAGGTATAAATTTGGGGTTGGGGTGCATAAACTTCTTTTGCTATGAACTGCCATTGACTTGACAGGTCAAGTGAATACTATTTTTATGCTTTGTTTTAATATAGCTATCCAAAAATATGGACCTTTTTGACCTCACTTGTGTATTTTAGTTTTTATGATTTTTTATATTAGGCTAGTGGATGCGGCATTAAATTTGTGCATAAAAACTGTCCCTTGCACCCTTAAGAAAAACTGCTATTTTTTTATTGGCACAGTCAGCCACATCTGTTATAATTTTCTGTTTCTTTGTATGTATGTAAGTAATTTGTATGCATTAGCCTCATTATACTACCTTCCTTTTTCACATACTACTCTCTGCTGTATGGAAGACTCAGTTGAGGGGGAGGTAACTGTGATTTGCACCTCTATGTTAAAGCTATTTCCATCATGACATAATAACATATTTTGGGCTGAACTTACTAGATATGGGAAAATAATGGAGATTATAATGTATTTTCTTGCTCTTTCTGTAGATGTATAGCTCTGCACTTCTATTTTAATGAATATTATTCATATTTCAGTACAGACACACAAAAACAATTACATAACCTGTTGTCGCGCATTCTTCCAAGTAATTTAACTCCGCAGGAGCACATATACTTCAGAGAAATCATAAATAAACATACTGTTATGAAAGGTGAATGCTGCCAATGGAACAGTCTTGCAAATAGTGATCAACAATTCTTTTGATAGCTAGAATGTAAATTGTCAAAAGAGCGGATCATTCTTTTCTCTTGGCATACCAATTCCCCTAGCCAAAATCAGAGTTATTCTGCCTTTATTAACTGAAGGTGAAAATAGTACATGCTTCGTCTTTCATGGATTTTCACAACAGGAAGAACATTTTTACATTCATGGGATTGAAACATTCTAATTAGTTCACAAAGTTTGCTTCAGTTAACAATTCAGTTTTTCCTCTTAATTTCTCATGTTTCCACTGAATATTAAAAGTGCATCAGTATCACATGTTTCTTTTCTTTTTGCAGGTCTCAATTTGCATGGTAAAATATTAGGATTAATTGACCGGTCATGCTGATAGAAGTACTAGCTTGAACCTGATCCAGATTCTAATCCTGATCTAAGTGCACAAGATATTGACTTTGACAGACAAATTTAGCTGCTGCAAGAGTTGTTTTGTGGTATGTACTCATTACAAGCCAAGCGGTTGAAATGATTCCATATCTGGGACTGAATTGTTCACTCTTAATATTTGTTCTATACTTTATCGTACTATTTACTATCATTTTGTCAACTCCAAAAATCATTCATGTCAGTTGTAAGTGAATGGGAGTCTGAGCAGAAATTTCTCTGTTAAATTGTATGGGGTATTTATATATGTATGGTCAGTTTCAGTGACTGTTTATCATTGGATTTATTTGATATGTCACATTGTATGTTTAGCAGGGTCCCACACAGCAATATATCAATCTTCTGACCTGGCCTATTGTTTGTTGATTAAACTTTGATCTCTCCTAATTAGTTAGACTGTTGTTATTACCTCCCACTCACTCCCACCCTCCACACAACATTGCTGCTGCTATTAGCACCACCAGAACAATAATGGAAGGTTAGGAACTATCTTTTTTATTTGAGACTTACTTCTAAAGTACATTATTCACTTTACTTTGTGGTTTATTTCTACTAAATTAGCTAGAACAGTTTATACAACCTTTTCAGTTTTGTCATTGACAACAAACATAGTGATTCTGTCATTCACTCCTAAAATCTGTAACTCCAAAGTCCCTTCTCGGCATTCAAGCAGCATTGTAAAGGAATTTGGGTTCTGTCCTGATGCCATAGTGATAAAACAAAGACAAGAAACATTCAAGGTTGCACACAATTTTAAATCTTTGAACAAATGCAGGCAGTCACAACTCACAATATACACAATGCAATGCTTTTTGCCGCAAAGTAGTCACTTTCCTAAAAGAGTAATAACATCATTAGTTTTGCATACAAAACATTTTCCTTTATACCATTTTACTAGATAATGTCTAAATATGTGATATGTACACAGCTTTTGACAGAAAATATTTTGAGCCAAATGTTTAAGGTGGCAGAGGACAGTTTCATAAATTGGCCCCTGTCAAATTTCTTAACTTGAAGCTTTGATGTGACTTTTTGAGCTATTATTGTTTAATAATTAAAGATATGGATATATTTGTGAATTAGTTGTTTCGGGCTTGTGTTGTTCTTTAAATTGATGTGAGGCATGTACACCTTCCATAGTCAGTTCACAGTATGTAGACAGTGAAATACCAATAGTCGGCTAGGAAGCAGAGCTAGCCACCCATAGTAGTAAACATGTGGATTCAAGGCAAGAAGAATATCTCAAAAACGGCTTGGATGGCAACTATTTTGAATTGCATCAAGCTGTTTAGCACACAATGTTTTGCGGAAAAATCACGTAGGAAAAGGACTTGTGTTTGCACTGTGAGCATCACTTGGTGTCCAAAATGACCTTCGGACGTGAAAAATGCAGGTATAAATTTGGGGTTGGGGTGCATAAACTTCTTTTGCTATGAACTGCCATTGACTTGACAGGTCAAGTGAATACTATTTTTATGCTTTGTTTTAATATAGCTATCCAAAAATATGGACCTTTTTGACCTCACTTGTGTATTTTAGTTTTTATGATTTTTTATATTAGGCTAGTGGATGCGGCATTAAATTTGTGCATAAAAACTGTCCCTTGCACCCTTAAGAAAAACTGCTATTTTTTTATTGGCACAGTCAGCCACATCTGTTATAATTTTCTGTTTCTTTGTATGTATGTAAGTAATTTGTATGCATTAGCCTCATTATACTACCTTCCTTTTTCACATACTACTCTCTGCTGTATGGAAGACTCAGTTGAGGGGGAGGTAACTGTGATTTGCACCTCTATGTTAAAGCTATTTCCATCATGACATAATAACATATTTTGGGCTGAACTTACTAGATATGGGAAAATAATGGAGATTATAATGTATTTTCTTGCTCTTTCTGTAGATGTATAGCTCTGCACTTCTATTTTAATGAATATTATTCATATTTCAGTACAGACACACAAAAACAATTACATAACCTGTTGTCAGCGCATTCTTCCAAGTAATTTAACTCCGCAGGAGCACATATACTTCAGAGAAATCATAAATAAACATACTGTTATGAAAGGTGAATGCTGCCAATGGAACAGTCTTGCAAATAGTGATCAACAATTCTTTTGATAGCTAGAATGTAAATTGTCAAAAGAGCGGATCATTCTTTTCTCTTGGCATACCAATTCCCCTAGCCAAAATCAGAGTTATTCTGCCTTTATTAACTGAAGGTGAAAATAGTACATGCTTCGTCTTTCATGGATTTTCACAACAGGAAGAACATTTTTACATTCATGGGATTGAAACATTCTAATTAGTTCACAAAGTTTGCTTCAGTTAACAATTCAGTTTTTCCTCTTAATTTCTCATGTTTCCACTGAATATTAAAAGTGCATCAGTATCACATGTTTCTTTTCTTTTTGCAGGTCTCAATTTGCATGGTAAAATATTAGGATTAATTGACCGGTCATGCTGATAGAAGTACTAGCTTGAACCTGATCCAGATTCTAATCCTGATCTAAGTGCACAAGATATTGACTTTGACAGACAAATTTAGCTGCTGCAAGAGTTGTTTTGTGGTATGTACTCATTACAAGCCAAGCGGTTGAAATGATTCCATATCTGGGACTGAATTGTTCACTCTTAATATTTGTTCTATACTTTATCGTACTATTTACTATCATTTTGTCAACTCCAAAAATCATTCATGTCAGTTGTAAGTGAATGGGAGTCTGAGCAGAAATTTCTCTGTTAAATTGTATGGGGTATTTATATATGTATGGTCAGTTTCAGTGACTGTTTATCATTGGATTTATTTGATATGTCACATTGTATGTTTAGCAGGGTCCCACACAGCAATATATCAATCTTCTGACCTGGCCTATTGTTTGTTGATTAAACTTTGATCTCTCCTAATTAGTTAGACTGTTGTTATTACCTCCCACTCACTCCCACCCTCCACACAACATTGCTGCTGCTATTAGCACCACCAGAACAATAATGGAAGGTTAGGAACTATCTTTTTTATTTGAGACTTACTTCTAAAGTACATTATTCACTTTACTTTGTGGTTTATTTCTACTAAATTAGCTAGAACAGTTTATACAACCTTTTCAGTTTTGTCATTGACAACAAACATAGTGATTCTGTCATTCACTCCTAAAATCTGTAACTCCAAAGTCCCTTCTCGGCATTCAAGCAGCATTGTAAAGGAATTTGGGTTCTGTCCTGATGCCATAGTGATAAAACAAAGACAAGAAACATTCAAGGTTGCACACAATTTTAAATCTTTGAACAAATGCAGGCAGTCACAACTCACAATATACACAATGCAATGCTTTTTGCCGCAAAGTAGTCACTTTCCTAAAAGAGTAATAACATCATTAGTTTTGCATACAAAACATTTTCCTTTATACCATTTTACTAGATAATGTCTAAATATGTGATATGTACACAGCTTTTGACAGAAAATATTTTGAGCCAAATGTTTAAGGTGGCAGAGGACAGTTTCATAAATTGGCCCCTGTCAAATTTCTTAACTTGAAGCTTTGATGTGACTTTTTGAGCTATTATTGTTTAATAATTAAAGATATGGATATATTTGTGAATTAGTTGTTTCGGGCTTGTGTTGTTCTTTAAATTGATGTGAGGCATGTACACCTTCCATAGTCAGTTCACAGTATGTAGACAGTGAAATACCAATAGTCGGCTAGGAAGCAGAGCTAGCCACCCATAGTAGTAAACATGTGGATTCAAGGCAAGAAGAATATCTCAAAAACGGCTTGGATGGCAACTATTTTGAATTGCATCAAGCTGTTTAGCACACAATGTTTTGCGGAAAAATCACGTAGGAAAAGGACTTGTGTTTGCACTGTGAGCATCACTTGGTGTCCAAAATGACCTTCGGACGTGAAAAATGCAGGTATAAATTTGGGGTTGGGGTGCATAAACTTCTTTTGCTATGAACTGCCATTGACTTGACAGGTCAAGTGAATACTATTTTTATGCTTTGTTTTAATATAGCTATCCAAAAATATGGACCTTTTTGACCTCACTTGTGTATTTTAGTTTTTATGATTTTTTATATTAGGCTAGTGGATGCGGCATTAAATTTGTGCATAAAAACTGTCCCTTGCACCCTTAAGAAAAACTGCTATTTTTTTATTGGCACAGTCAGCCACATCTGTTATAATTTTCTGTTTCTTTGTATGTATGTAAGTAATTTGTATGCATTAGCCTCATTATACTACCTTCCTTTTTCACATACTACTCTCTGCTGTATGGAAGACTCAGTTGAGGGGGAGGTAACTGTGATTTGCACCTCTATGTTAAAGCTATTTCCATCATGACATAATAACATATTTTGGGCTGAACTTACTAGATATGGGAAAATAATGGAGATTATAATGTATTTTCTTGCTCTTTCTGTAGATGTATAGCTCTGCACTTCTATTTTAATGAATATTATTCATATTTCAGTACAGACACACAAAAACAATTACATAACCTGTTGTCGCGCATTCTTCCAAGTAATTTAACTCCGCAGGAGCACATATACTTCAGAGAAATCATAAATAAACATACTGTTATGAAAGGTGAATGCTGCCAATGGAACAGTCTTGCAAATAGTGATCAACAATTCTTTTGATAGCTAGAATGTAAATTGTCAAAAGAGCGGATCATTCTTTTCTCTTGGCATACCAATTCCCCTAGCCAAAATCAGAGTTATTCTGCCTTTATTAACTGAAGGTGAAAATAGTACATGCTTCGTCTTTCATGGATTTTCACAACAGGAAGAACATTTTTACATTCATGGGATTGAAACATTCTAATTAGTTCACAAAGTTTGCTTCAGTTAACAATTCAGTTTTTCCTCTTAATTTCTCATGTTTCCACTGAATATTAAAAGTGCATCAGTATCACATGTTTCTTTTCTTTTTGCAGGTCTCAATTTGCATGGTAAAATATTAGGATTAATTGACCGGTCATGCTGATAGAAGTACTAGCTTGAACCTGATCCAGATTCTAATCCTGATCTAAGTGCACAAGATATTGACTTTGACAGACAAATTTAGCTGCTGCAAGAGTTGTTTTGTGGTATGTACTCATTACAAGCCAAGCGGTTGAAATGATTCCATATCTGGGACTGAATTGTTCACTCTTAATATTTGTTCTATACTTTATCGTACTATTTACTATCATTTTGTCAACTCCAAAAATCATTCATGTCAGTTGTAAGTGAATGGGAGTCTGAGCAGAAATTTCTCTGTTAAATTGTATGGGGTATTTATATATGTATGGTCAGTTTCAGTGACTGTTTATCATTGGATTTATTTGATATGTCACATTGTATGTTTAGCAGGGTCCCACACAGCAATATATCAATCTTCTGACCTGGCCTATTGTTTGTTGATTAAACTTTGATCTCTCCTAATTAGTTAGACTGTTGTTATTACCTCCCACTCACTCCCACCCTCCACACAACATTGCTGCTGCTATTAGCACCACCAGAACAATAATGGAAGGTTAGGAACTATCTTTTTTATTTGAGACTTACTTCTAAAGTACATTATTCACTTTACTTTGTGGTTTATTTCTACTAAATTAGCTAGAACAGTTTATACAACCTTTTCAGTTTTGTCATTGACAACAAACATAGTGATTCTGTCATTCACTCCTAAAATCTGTAACTCCAAAGTCCCTTCTCGGCATTCAAGCAGCATTGTAAAGGAATTTGGGTTCTGTCCTGATGCCATAGTGATAAAACAAAGACAAGAAACATTCAAGGTTGCACACAATTTTAAATCTTTGAACAAATGCAGGCAGTCACAATTCACAATATACACAATGCAATGCTTTTTGCCGCAAAGTAGTCACTTTCCTAAAAGAGTAATAACATCATTAGTTTTGCATACAAAACATTTTCCTTTATACCATTTTACTAGATAATGTCTAAATATGTGATATGTACACAGCTTTTGACAGAAAATATTTTGAGCCAAATGTTTAAGGTGGCAGAGGACAGTTTCATAAATTGGCCCCTGTCAAATTTCTTAACTTGAAGCTTTGATGTGACTTTTTGAGCTATTATTGTTTAATAATTAAAGATATGGATATATTTGTGAATTAGTTGTTTCGGGCTTGTGTTGTTCTTTAAATTGATGTGAGGCATGTACACCTTCCATAGTCAGTTCACAGTATGTAGACAGTGAAATACCAATAGTCGGCTAGGAAGCAGAGCTAGCCACCCATAGTAGTAAACATGTGGATTCAAGGCAAGAAGAATATCTCAAAAACGGCTTGGATGGCAACTATTTTGAATTGCATCAAGCTGTTTAGCACACAATGTTTTGCGGAAAAATCACGTAGGAAAAGGACTTGTGTTTGCACTGTGAGCATCACTTGGTGTCCAAAATGACCTTCGGACGTGAAAAATGCAGGTATAAATTTGGGGTTGGGGTGCATAAACTTCTTTTGCTATGAACTGCCATTGACTTGACAGGTCAAGTGAATACTATTTTTATGCTTTGTTTTAATATAGCTATCCAAAAATATGGACCTTTTTGACCTCACTTGTGTATTTTAGTTTTTATGATTTTTTATATTAGGCTAGTGGATGCGGCATTAAATTTGTGCATAAAAACTGTCCCTTGCACCCTTAAGAAAAACTGCTATTTTTTTATTGGCACAGTCAGCCACATCTGTTATAATTTTCTGTTTCTTTGTATGTATGTAAGTAATTTGTATGCATTAGCCTCATTATACTACCTTCCTTTTTCACATACTACTCTCTGCTGTATGGAAGACTCAGTTGAGGGGGAGGTAACTGTGATTTGCACCTCTATGTTAAAGCTATTTCCATCATGACATAATAACATATTTTGGGCTGAACTTACTAGATATGGGAAAATAATGGAGATTATAATGTATTTTCTTGCTCTTTCTGTAGATGTATAGCTCTGCACTTCTATTTTAATGAATATTATTCATATTTCAGTACAGACACACAAAAACAATTACATAACCTGTTGTCGCGCATTCTTCCAAGTAATTTAACTCCGCAGGAGCACATATACTTCAGAGAAATCATAAATAAACATACTGTTATGAAAGGTGAATGCTGCCAATGGAACAGTCTTGCAAATAGTGATCAACAATTCTTTTGATAGCTAGAATGTAAATTGTCAAAAGAGCGGATCATTCTTTTCTCTTGGCATACCAATTCCCCTAGCCAAAATCAGAGTTATTCTGCCTTTATTAACTGAAGGTGAAAATAGTACATGCTTCGTCTTTCATGGATTTTCACAACAGGAAGAACATTTTTACATTCATGGGATTGAAACATTCTAATTAGTTCACAAAGTTTGCTTCAGTTAACAATTCAGTTTTTCCTCTTAATTTCTCATGTTTCCACTGAATATTAAAAGTGCATCAGTATCACATGTTTCTTTTCTTTTTGCAGGTCTCAATTTGCATGGTAAAATATTAGGATTAATTGACCGGTCATGCTGATAGAAGTACTAGCTTGAACCTGATCCAGATTCTAATCCTGATCTAAGTGCACAAGATATTGACTTTGACAGACAAATTTAGCTGCTGCAAGAGTTGTTTTGTGGTATGTACTCATTACAAGCCAAGCGGTTGAAATGATTCCATATCTGGGACTGAATTGTTCACTCTTAATATTTGTTCTATACTTTATCGTACTATTTACTATCATTTTGTCAACTCCAAAAATCATTCATGTCAGTTGTAAGTGAATGGGAGTCTGAGCAGAAATTTCTCTGTTAAATTGTATGGGGTATTTATATATGTATGGTCAGTTTCAGTGACTGTTTATCATTGGATTTATTTGATATGTCACATTGTATGTTTAGCAGGGTCCCACACAGCAATATATCAATCTTCTGACCTGGCCTATTGTTTGTTGATTAAACTTTGATCTCTCCTAATTAGTTAGACTGTTGTTATTACCTCCCACTCACCCCCACCCTCCACACAACATTGCTGCTGCTATTAGCACCACCAGAACAATAATGGAAGGTTAGGAACTATCTTTTTTATTCGAGACTTACTTCTAAAGTACATTATTCACTTTACTTTGTGGTTTATTTCTACTAAATTAGCTAGAACAGTTTATACAACCTTTTCAGTTTTGTCATTGACAACAAACATAGTGATTCTGTCATTCACTCCTAAAATCTGTAACTCCAAAGTCCCTTCTCGGCATTCAAGCAGCATTGTAAAGGAATTTGGGTTCTGTCCTGATGCCATAGTGATAAAACAAAGACAAGAAACATTCAAGGTTGCACACAATTTTAAATCTTTGAACAAATGCAGGCAGTCACAACTCACAATATACACAATGCAATGCTTTTTGCCGCAAAGTAGTCACTTTCCTAAAAGAGTAATAACATCATTAGTTTTGCATACAAAACATTTTCCTTTATACCATTTTACTAGATAATGTCTAAATATGTGATATGTACACAGCTTTTGACAGAAAATATTTTGAGCCAAATGTTTAAGGTGGCAGAGGACAGTTTCATAAATTGGCCCCTGTCAAATTTCTTAACTTGAAGCTTTGATGTGACTTTTTGAGCTATTATTGTTTAATAATTAAAGATATGGATATATTTGTGAATTAGTTGTTTCGGGCTTGTGTTGTTCTTTAAATTGATGTGAGGCATGTACACCTTCCATAGTCAGTTCACAGTATGTAGACAGTGAAATACCAATAGTCGGCTAGGAAGCAGAGCTAGCCACCCATAGTAGTAAACATGTGGATTCAAGGCAAGAAGAATATCTCAAAAACGGCTTGGATGGCAACTATTTTGAATTGCATCAAGCTGTTTAGCACACAATGTTTTGCGGAAAAATCACGTAGGAAAAGGACTTGTGTTTGCACTGTGAGCATCACTTGGTGTCCAAAATGACCTTCGGACGTGAAAAATGCAGGTATAAATTTGGGGTTGGGGTGCATAAACTTCTTTTGCTATGAACTGCCATTGACTTGACAGGTCAAGTGAATACTATTTTTATGCTTTGTTTTAATATAGCTATCCAAAAATATGGACCTTTTTGACCTCACTTGTGTATTTTAGTTTTTATGATTTTTTATATTAGGCTAGTGGATGCGGCATTAAATTTGTGCATAAAAACTGTCCCTTGCACCCTTAAGAAAAACTGCTATTTTTTTATTGGCACAGTCAGCCACATCTGTTATAATTTTCTGTTTCTTTGTATGTATGTAAGTAATTTGTATGCATTAGCCTCATTATACTACCTTCCTTTTTCACATACTACTCTCTGCTGTATGGAAGACTCAGTTGAGGGGGAGGTAACTGTGATTTGCACCTCTATGTTAAAGCTATTTCCATCATGACATAATAACATATTTTGGGCTGAACTTACTAGATATGGGAAAATAATGGAGATTATAATGTATTTTCTTGCTCTTTCTGTAGATGTATAGCTCTGCACTTCTATTTTAATGAATATTATTCATATTTCAGTACAGACACACAAAAACAATTACATAACCTGTTGTCACGCATTCTTCCAAGTAATTTAACTCCGCAGGAGCACATATACTTCAGAGAAATCATAAATAAACATACTGTTATGAAAGGTGAATGCTGCCAATGGAACAGTCTTGCAAATAGTGATCAACAATTCTTTTGATAGCTAGAATGTAAATTGTCAAAAGAGCGGATCATTCTTTTCTCTTGGCATACCAATTCCCCTAGCCAAAATCAGAGTTATTCTGCCTTTATTAACTGAAGGTGAAAATAGTACATGCTTCGTCTTTCATGGATTTTCACAACAGGAAGAACATTTTTACATTCATGGGATTGAAACATTCTAATTAGTTCACAAAGTTTGCTTCAGTTAACAATTCAGTTTTTCCTCTTAATTTCTCATGTTTCCACTGAATATTAAAAGTGCATCAGTATCACATGTTTCTTTTCTTTTTGCAGGTCTCAATTTGCATGGTAAAATATTAGGATTAATTGACCGGTCATGCTGATAGAAGTACTAGCTTGAACCTGATCCAGATTCTAATCCTGATCTAAGTGCACAAGATATTGACTTTGACAGACAAATTTAGCTGCTGCAAGAGTTGTTTTGTGGTATGTACTCATTACAAGCCAAGCGGTTGAAATGATTCCATATCTGGGACTGAATTGTTCACTCTTAATATTTGTTCTATACTTTATCGTACTATTTACTATCATTTTGTCAACTCCAAAAATCATTCATGTCAGTTGTAAGTGAATGGGAGTCTGAGCAGAAATTTCTCTGTTAAATTGTATGGGGTATTTATATATGTATGGTCAGTTTCAGTGACTGTTTATCATTGGATTTATTTGATATGTCACATTGTATGTTTAGCAGGGTCCCACACAGCAATATATCAATCTTCTGACCTGGCCTATTGTTTGTTGATTAAACTTTGATCTCTCCTAATTAGTTAGACTGTTGTTATTACCTCCCACTCACTCCCACCCTCCACACAACATTGCTGCTGCTATTAGCACCACCAGAACAATAATGGAAGGTTAGGAACTATCTTTTTTATTTGAGACTTACTTCTAAAGTACATTATTCACTTTACTTTGTGGTTTATTTCTACTAAATTAGCTAGAACAGTTTATACAACCTTTTCAGTTTTGTCATTGACAACAAACATAGTGATTCTGTCATTCACTCCTAAAATCTGTAACTCCAAAGTCCCTTCTCGGCATTCAAGCAGCATTGTAAAGGAATTTGGGTTCTGTCCTGATGCCATAGTGATAAAACAAAGACAAGAAACATTCAAGGTTGCACACAATTTTAAATCTTTGAACAAATGCAGGCAGTCACAACTCACAATATACACAATGCAATGCTTTTTGCCGCAAAGTAGTCACTTTCCTAAAAGAGTAATAACATCATTAGTTTTGCATACAAAACATTTTCCTTTATACCATTTTACTAGATAATGTCTAAATATGTGATATGTACACAGCTTTTGACAGAAAATATTTTGAGCCAAATGTTTAAGGTGGCAGAGGACAGTTTCATAAATTGGCCCCTGTCAAATTTCTTAACTTGAAGCTTTGATGTGACTTTTTGAGCTATTATTGTTTAATAATTAAAGATATGGATATATTTGTGAATTAGTTGTTTCGGGCTTGTGTTGTTCTTTAAATTGATGTGAGGCATGTACACCTTCCATAGTCAGTTCACAGTATGTAGACAGTGAAATACCAATAGTCGGCTAGGAAGCAGAGCTAGCCACCCATAGTAGTAAACATGTGGATTCAAGGCAAGAAGAATATCTCAAAAACGGCTTGGATGGCAACTATTTTGAATTGCATCAAGCTGTTTAGCACACAATGTTTTGCGGAAAAATCACGTAGGAAAAGGACTTGTGTTTGCACTGTGAGCATCACTTGGTGTCCAAAATGACCTTCGGACGTGAAAAATGCAGGTATAAATTTGGGGTTGGGGTGCATAAACTTCTTTTGCTATGAACTGCCATTGACTTGACAGGTCAAGTGAATACTATTTTTATGCTTTGTTTTAATATAGCTATCCAAAAATATGGACCTTTTTGACCTCACTTGTGTATTTTAGTTTTTATGATTTTTTATATTAGGCTAGTGGATGCGGCATTAAATTTGTGCATAAAAACTGTCCCTTGCACCCTTAAGAAAAACTGCTATTTTTTTATTGGCACAGTCAGCCACATCTGTTATAATTTTCTGTTTCTTTGTATGTATGTAAGTAATTTGTATGCATTAGCCTCATTATACTACCTTCCTTTTTCACATACTACTCTCTGCTGTATGGAAGACTCAGTTGAGGGGGAGGTAACTGTGATTTGCACCTCTATGTTAAAGCTATTTCCATCATGACATAATAACATATTTTGGGCTGAACTTACTAGATATGGGAAAATAATGGAGATTATAATGTATTTTCTTGCTCTTTCTGTAGATGTATAGCTCTGCACTTCTATTTTAATGAATATTATTCATATTTCAGTACAGACACACAAAAACAATTACATAACCTGTTGTCACGCATTCTTCCAAGTAATTTAACTCCGCAGGAGCACATATACTTCAGAGAAATCATAAATAAACATACTGTTATGAAAGGTGAATGCTGCCAATGGAACAGTCTTGCAAATAGTGATCAACAATTCTTTTGATAGCTAGAATGTAAATTGTCAAAAGAGCGGATCATTCTTTTCTCTTGGCATACCAATTCCCCTAGCCAAAATCAGAGTTATTCTGCCTTTATTAACTGAAGGTGAAAATAGTACATGCTTCGTCTTTCATGGATTTTCACAACAGGAAGAACATTTTTACATTCATGGGATTGAAACATTCTAATTAGTTCACAAAGTTTGCTTCAGTTAACAATTCAGTTTTTCCTCTTAATTTCTCATGTTTCCACTGAATATTAAAAGTGCATCAGTATCACATGTTTCTTTTCTTTTTGCAGGTCTCAATTTGCATGGTAAAATATTAGGATTAATTGACCGGTCATGCTGATAGAAGTACTAGCTTGAACCTGATCCAGATTCTAATCCTGATCTAAGTGCACAAGATATTGACTTTGACAGACAAATTTAGCTGCTGCAAGAGTTGTTTTGTGGTATGTACTCATTACAAGCCAAGCGGTTGAAATGATTCCATATCTGGGACTGAATTGTTCACTCTTAATATTTGTTCTATACTTTATCGTACTATTTACTATCATTTTGTCAACTCCAAAAATCATTCATGTCAGTTGTAAGTGAATGGGAGTCTGAGCAGAAATTTCTCTGTTAAATTGTATGGGGTATTTATATATGTATGGTCAGTTTCAGTGACTGTTTATCATTGGATTTATTTGATATGTCACATTGTATGTTTAGCAGGGTCCCACACAGCAATATATCAATCTTCTGACCTGGCCTATTGTTTGTTGATTAAACTTTGATCTCTCCTAATTAGTTAGACTGTTGTTATTACCTCCCACTCACTCCCACCCTCCACACAACATTGCTGCTGCTATTAGCACCACCAGAACAATAATGGAAGGTTAGGAACTATCTTTTTTATTTGAGACTTACTTCTAAAGTACATTATTCACTTTACTTTGTGGTTTATTTCTACTAAATTAGCTAGAACAGTTTATACAACCTTTTCAGTTTTGTCATTGACAACAAACATAGTGATTCTGTCATTCACTCCTAAAATCTGTAACTCCAAAGTCCCTTCTCGGCATTCAAGCAGCATTGTAAAGGAATTTGGGTTCTGTCCTGATGCCATAGTGATAAAACAAAGACAAGAAACATTCAAGGTTGCACACAATTTTAAATCTTTGAACAAATGCAGGCAGTCACAACTCACAATATACACAATGCAATGCTTTTTGCCGCAAAGTAGTCACTTTCCTAAAAGAGTAATAACATCATTAGTTTTGCATACAAAACATTTTCCTTTATACCATTTTACTAGATAATGTCTAAATATGTGATATGTACACAGCTTTTGACAGAAAATATTTTGAGCCAAATGTTTAAGGTGGCAGAGGACAGTTTCATAAATTGGCCCCTGTCAAATTTCTTAACTTGAAGCTTTGATGTGACTTTTTGAGCTATTATTGTTTAATAATTAAAGATATGGATATATTTGTGAATTAGTTGTTTCGGGCTTGTGTTGTTCTTTAAATTGATGTGAGGCATGTACACCTTCCATAGTCAGTTCACAGTATGTAGACAGTGAAATACCAATAGTCGGCTAGGAAGCAGAGCTAGCCACCCATAGTAGTAAACATGTGGATTCAAGGCAAGAAGAATATCTCAAAAACGGCTTGGATGGCAACTATTTTGAATTGCATCAAGCTGTTTAGCACACAATGTTTTGCGGAAAAATCACGTAGGAAAAGGACTTGTGTTTGCACTGTGAGCATCACTTGGTGTCCAAAATGACCTTCGGACGTGAAAAATGCAGGTATAAATTTGGGGTTGGGGTGCATAAACTTCTTTTGCTATGAACTGCCATTGACTTGACAGGTCAAGTGAATACTATTTTTATGCTTTGTTTTAATATAGCTATCCAAAAATATGGACCTTTTTGACCTCACTTGTGTATTTTAGTTTTTATGATTTTTTATATTAGGCTAGTGGATGCGGCATTAAATTTGTGCATAAAAACTGTCCCTTGCACCCTTAAGAAAAACTGCTATTTTTTTATTGGCACAGTCAGCCACATCTGTTATAATTTTCTGTTTCTTTGTATGTATGTAAGTAATTTGTATGCATTAGCCTCATTATACTACCTTCCTTTTTCACATACTACTCTCTGCTGTATGGAAGACTCAGTTGAGGGGGAGGTAACTGTGATTTGCACCTCTATGTTAAAGCTATTTCCATCATGACATAATAACATATTTTGGGCTGAACTTACTAGATATGGGAAAATAATGGAGATTATAATGTATTTTCTTGCTCTTTCTGTAGATGTATAGCTCTGCACTTCTATTTTAATGAATATTATTCATATTTCAGTACAGACACACAAAAACAATTACATAACCTGTTGTCGCGCATTCTTCCAAGTAATTTAACTCCGCAGGAGCACATATACTTCAGAGAAATCATAAATAAACATACTGTTATGAAAGGTGAATGCTGCCAATGGAACAGTCTTGCAAATAGTGATCAACAATTCTTTTGATAGCTAGAATGTAAATTGTCAAAAGAGCGGATCATTCTTTTCTCTTGGCATACCAATTCCCCTAGCCAAAATCAGAGTTATTCTGCCTTTATTAACTGAAGGTGAAAATAGTACATGCTTCGTCTTTCATGGATTTTCACAACAGGAAGAACATTTTTACATTCATGGGATTGAAACATTCTAATTAGTTCACAAAGTTTGCTTCAGTTAACAATTCAGTTTTTCCTCTTAATTTCTCATGTTTCCACTGAATATTAAAAGTGCATCAGTATCACATGTTTCTTTTCTTTTTGCAGGTCTCAATTTGCATGGTAAAATATTAGGATTAATTGACCGGTCATGCTGATAGAAGTACTAGCTTGAACCTGATCCAGATTCTAATCCTGATCTAAGTGCACAAGATATTGACTTTGACAGACAAATTTAGCTGCTGCAAGAGTTGTTTTGTGGTATGTACTCATTACAAGCCAAGCGGTTGAAATGATTCCATATCTGGGACTGAATTGTTCACTCTTAATATTTGTTCTATACTTTATCGTACTATTTACTATCATTTTGTCAACTCCAAAAATCATTCATGTCAGTTGTAAGTGAATGGGAGTCTGAGCAGAAATTTCTCTGTTAAATTGTATGGGGTATTTATATATGTATGGTCAGTTTCAGTGACTGTTTATCATTGGATTTATTTGATATGTCACATTGTATGTTTAGCAGGGTCCCACACAGCAATATATCAATCTTCTGACCTGGCCTATTGTTTGTTGATTAAACTTTGATCTCTCCTAATTAGTTAGACTGTTGTTATTACCTCCCACTCACTCCCACCCTCCACACAACATTGCTGCTGCTATTAGCACCACCAGAACAATAATGGAAGGTTAGGAACTATCTTTTTTATTTGAGACTTACTTCTAAAGTACATTATTCACTTTACTTTGTGGTTTATTTCTACTAAATTAGCTAGAACAGTTTATACAACCTTTTCAGTTTTGTCATTGACAACAAACATAGTGATTCTGTCATTCACTCCTAAAATCTGTAACTCCAAAGTCCCTTCTCGGCATTCAAGCAGCATTGTAAAGGAATTTGGGTTCTGTCCTGATGCCATAGTGATAAAACAAAGACAAGAAACATTCAAGGTTGCACACAATTTTAAATCTTTGAACAAATGCAGGCAGTCACAACTCACAATATACACAATGCAATGCTTTTTGCCGCAAAGTAGTCACTTTCCTAAAAGAGTAATAACATCATTAGTTTTGCATACAAAACATTTTCCTTTATACCATTTTACTAGATAATGTCTAAATATGTGATATGTACACAGCTTTTGACAGAAAATATTTTGAGCCAAATGTTTAAGGTGGCAGAGGACAGTTTCATAAATTGGCCCCTGTCAAATTTCTTAACTTGAAGCTTTGATGTGACTTTTTGAGCTATTATTGTTTAATAATTAAAGATATGGATATATTTGTGAATTAGTTGTTTCGGGCTTGTGTTGTTCTTTAAATTGATGTGAGGCATGTACACCTTCCATAGTCAGTTCACAGTATGTAGACAGTGAAATACCAATAGTCGGCTAGGAAGCAGAGCTAGCCACCCATAGTAGTAAACATGTGGATTCAAGGCAAGAAGAATATCTCAAAAACGGCTTGGATGGCAACTATTTTGAATTGCATCAAGCTGTTTAGCACACAATGTTTTGCGGAAAAATCACGTAGGAAAAGGACTTGTGTTTGCACTGTGAGCATCACTTGGTGTCCAAAATGACCTTCGGACGTGAAAAATGCAGGTATAAATTTGGGGTTGGGGTGCATAAACTTCTTTTGCTATGAACTGCCATTGACTTGACAGGTCAAGTGAATACTATTTTTATGCTTTGTTTTAATATAGCTATCCAAAAATATGGACCTTTTTGACCTCACTTGTGTATTTTAGTTTTTATGATTTTTTATATTAGGCTAGTGGATGCGGCATTAAATTTGTGCATAAAAACTGTCCCTTGCACCCTTAAGAAAAACTGCTATTTTTTTATTGGCACAGTCAGCCACATCTGTTATAATTTTCTGTTTCTTTGTATGTATGTAAGTAATTTGTATGCATTAGCCTCATTATACTACCTTCCTTTTTCACATACTACTCTCTGCTGTATGGAAGACTCAGTTGAGGGGGAGGTAACTGTGATTTGCACCTCTATGTTAAAGCTATTTCCATCATGACATAATAACATATTTTGGGCTGAACTTACTAGATATGGGAAAATAATGGAGATTATAATGTATTTTCTTGCTCTTTCTGTAGATGTATAGCTCTGCACTTCTATTTTAATGAATATTATTCATATTTCAGTACAGACACACAAAAACAATTACATAACCTGTTGTCACGCATTCTTCCAAGTAATTTAACTCCGCAGGAGCACATATACTTCAGAGAAATCATAAATAAACATACTGTTATGAAAGGTGAATGCTGCCAATGGAACAGTCTTGCAAATAGTGATCAACAATTCTTTTGATAGCTAGAATGTAAATTGTCAAAAGAGCGGATCATTCTTTTCTCTTGGCATACCAATTCCCCTAGCCAAAATCAGAGTTATTCTGCCTTTATTAACTGAAGGTGAAAATAGTACATGCTTCGTCTTTCATGGATTTTCACAACAGGAAGAACATTTTTACATTCATGGGATTGAAACATTCTAATTAGTTCACAAAGTTTGCTTCAGTTAACAATTCAGTTTTTCCTCTTAATTTCTCATGTTTCCACTGAATATTAAAAGTGCATCAGTATCACATGTTTCTTTTCTTTTTGCAGGTCTCAATTTGCATGGTAAAATATTAGGATTAATTGACCGGTCATGCTGATAGAAGTACTAGCTTGAACCTGATCCAGATTCTAATCCTGATCTAAGTGCACAAGATATTGACTTTGACAGACAAATTTAGCTGCTGCAAGAGTTGTTTTGTGGTATGTACTCATTACAAGCCAAGCGGTTGAAATGATTCCATATCTGGGACTGAATTGTTCACTCTTAATATTTGTTCTATACTTTATCGTACTATTTACTATCATTTTGTCAACTCCAAAAATCATTCATGTCAGTTGTAAGTGAATGGGAGTCTGAGCAGAAATTTCTCTGTTAAATTGTATGGGGTATTTATATATGTATGGTCAGTTTCAGTGACTGTTTATCATTGGATTTATTTGATATGTCACATTGTATGTTTAGCAGGGTCCCACACAGCAATATATCAATCTTCTGACCTGGCCTATTGTTTGTTGATTAAACTTTGATCTCTCCTAATTAGTTAGACTGTTGTTATTACCTCCCACTCACCCCCATCCTCCACACAACATTGCTGCTGCTATTAGCACCACCAGAACAATAATGGAAGGTTAGGAACTATCTTTTTTATTCGAGACTTACTTCTAAAGTACATTATTCACTTTACTTTGTGGTTTATTTCTACTAAATTAGCTAGAACAGTTTATACAACCTTTTCAGTTTTGTCATTGACAACAAACATAGTGATTCTGTCATTCACTCCTAAAATCTGTAACTCCAAAGTCCCTTCTCGGCATTCAAGCAGCATTGTAAAGGAATTTGGGTTCTGTCCTGATGCCATAGTGATAAAACAAAGACAAGAAACATTCAAGGTTGCACACAATTTTAAATCTTTGAACAAATGCAGGCAGTCACAACTCACAATATACACAATGCAATGCTTTTTGCCGCAAAGTAGTCACTTTCCTAAAAGAGTAATAACATCATTAGTTTTGCATACAAAACATTTTCCTTTATACCATTTTACTAGATAATGTCTAAATATGTGATATGTACACAGCTTTTGACAGAAAATATTTTGAGCCAAATGTTTAAGGTGGCAGAGGACAGTTTCATAAATTGGCCCCTGTCAAATTTCTTAACTTGAAGCTTTGATGTGACTTTTTGAGCTATTATTGTTTAATAATTAAAGATATGGATATATTTGTGAATTAGTTGTTTCGGGCTTGTGTTGTTCTTTAAATTGATGTGAGGCATGTACACCTTCCATAGTCAGTTCACAGTATGTAGACAGTGAAATACCAATAGTCGGCTAGGAAGCAGAGCTAGCCACCCATAGTAGTAAACATGTGGATTCAAGGCAAGAAGAATATCTCAAAAACGGCTTGGATGGCAACTATTTTGAATTGCATCAAGCTGTTTAGCACACAATGTTTTGCGGAAAAATCACGTAGGAAAAGGACTTGTGTTTGCACTGTGAGCATCACTTGGTGTCCAAAATGACCTTCGGACGTGAAAAATGCAGGTATAAATTTGGGGTTGGGGTGCATAAACTTCTTTTGCTATGAACTGCCATTGACTTGACAGGTCAAGTGAATACTATTTTTATGCTTTGTTTTAATATAGCTATCCAAAAATATGGACCTTTTTGACCTCACTTGTGTATTTTAGTTTTTATGATTTTTTATATTAGGCTAGTGGATGCGGCATTAAATTTGTGCATAAAAACTGTCCCTTGCACCCTTAAGAAAAACTGCTATTTTTTTATTGGCACAGTCAGCCACATCTGTTATAATTTTCTGTTTCTTTGTATGTATGTAAGTAATTTGTATGCATTAGCCTCATTATACTACCTTCCTTTTTCACATACTACTCTCTGCTGTATGGAAGACTCAGTTGAGGGGGAGGTAACTGTGATTTGCACCTCTATGTTAAAGCTATTTCCATCATGACATAATAACATATTTTGGGCTGAACTTACTAGATATGGGAAAATAATGGAGATTATAATGTATTTTCTTGCTCTTTCTGTAGATGTATAGCTCTGCACTTCTATTTTAATGAATATTATTCATATTTCAGTACAGACACACAAAAACAATTACATAACCTGTTGTCGCGCATTCTTCCAAGTAATTTAACTCCGCAGGAGCACATATACTTCAGAGAAATCATAAATAAACATACTGTTATGAAAGGTGAATGCTGCCAATGGAACAGTCTTGCAAATAGTGATCAACAATTCTTTTGATAGCTAGAATGTAAATTGTCAAAAGAGCGGATCATTCTTTTCTCTTGGCATACCAATTCCCCTAGCCAAAATCAGAGTTATTCTGCCTTTATTAACTGAAGGTGAAAATAGTACATGCTTCGTCTTTCATGGATTTTCACAACAGGAAGAACATTTTTACATTCATGGGATTGAAACATTCTAATTAGTTCACAAAGTTTGCTTCAGTTAACAATTCAGTTTTTCCTCTTAATTTCTCATGTTTCCACTGAATATTAAAAGTGCATCAGTATCACATGTTTCTTTTCTTTTTGCAGGTCTCAATTTGCATGGTAAAATATTAGGATTAATTGACCGGTCATGCTGATAGAAGTACTAGCTTGAACCTGATCCAGATTCTAATCCTGATCTAAGTGCACAAGATATTGACTTTGACAGACAAATTTAGCTGCTGCAAGAGTTGTTTTGTGGTATGTACTCATTACAAGCCAAGCGGTTGAAATGATTCCATATCTGGGACTGAATTGTTCACTCTTAATATTTGTTCTATACTTTATCGTACTATTTACTATCATTTTGTCAACTCCAAAAATCATTCATGTCAGTTGTAAGTGAATGGGAGTCTGAGCAGAAATTTCTCTGTTAAATTGTATGGGGTATTTATATATGTATGGTCAGTTTCAGTGACTGTTTATCATTGGATTTATTTGATATGTCACATTGTATGTTTAGCAGGGTCCCACACAGCAATATATCAATCTTCTGACCTGGCCTATTGTTTGTTGATTAAACTTTGATCTCTCCTAATTAGTTAGACTGTTGTTATTACCTCCCACTCACCCCCATCCCTCCACACAACATTGCTGCTGCTATTAGCACCACCAGAACAATAATGGAAGGTTAGGAACTATCTTTTTTATTTGAGACTTACTTCTAAAGTACATTATTCACTTTACTTTGTGGTTTATTTCTACTAAATTAGCTAGAACAGTTTATACAACCTTTTCAGTTTTGTCATTGACAACAAACATAGTGATTCTGTCATTCACTCCTAAAATCTGTAACTCCAAAGTCCCTTCTCGGCATTCAAGCAGCATTGTAAAGGAATTTGGGTTCTGTCCTGATGCCATAGTGATAAAACAAAGACAAGAAACATTCAAGGTTGCACACAATTTTAAATCTTTGAACAAATGCAGGCAGTCACAACTCACAATATACACAATGCAATGCTTTTTGCCGCAAAGTAGTCACTTTCCTAAAAGAGTAATAACATCATTAGTTTTGCATACAAAACATTTTCCTTTATACCATTTTACTAGATAATGTCTAAATATGTGATATGTACACAGCTTTTGACAGAAAATATTTTGAGCCAAATGTTTAAGGTGGCAGAGGACAGTTTCATAAATTGGCCCCTGTCAAATTTCTTAACTTGAAGCTTTGATGTGACTTTTTGAGCTATTATTGTTTAATAATTAAAGATATGGATATATTTGTGAATTAGTTGTTTCGGGCTTGTGTTGTTCTTTAAATTGATGTGAGGCATGTACACCTTCCATAGTCAGTTCACAGTATGTAGACAGTGAAATACCAATAGTCGGCTAGGAAGCAGAGCTAGCCACCCATAGTAGTAAACATGTGGATTCAAGGCAAGAAGAATATCTCAAAAACGGCTTGGATGGCAACTATTTTGAATTGCATCAAGCTGTTTAGCACACAATGTTTTGCGGAAAAATCACGTAGGAAAAGGACTTGTGTTTGCACTGTGAGCATCACTTGGTGTCCAAAATGACCTTCGGACGTGAAAAATGCAGGTATAAATTTGGGGTTGGGGTGCATAAACTTCTTTTGCTATGAACTGCCATTGACTTGACAGGTCAAGTGAATACTATTTTTATGCTTTGTTTTAATATAGCTATCCAAAAATATGGACCTTTTTGACCTCACTTGTGTATTTTAGTTTTTATGATTTTTTATATTAGGCTAGTGGATGCGGCATTAAATTTGTGCATAAAAACTGTCCCTTGCACCCTTAAGAAAAACTGCTATTTTTTTATTGGCACAGTCAGCCACATCTGTTATAATTTTCTGTTTCTTTGTATGTATGTAAGTAATTTGTATGCATTAGCCTCATTATACTACCTTCCTTTTTCACATACTACTCTCTGCTGTATGGAAGACTCAGTTGAGGGGGAGGTAACTGTGATTTGCACCTCTATGTTAAAGCTATTTCCATCATGACATAATAACATATTTTGGGCTGAACTTACTAGATATGGGAAAATAATGGAGATTATAATGTATTTTCTTGCTCTTTCTGTAGATGTATAGCTCTGCACTTCTATTTTAATGAATATTATTCATATTTCAGTACAGACACACAAAAACAATTACATAACCTGTTGTCGCGCATTCTTCCAAGTAATTTAACTCCGCAGGAGCACATATACTTCAGAGAAATCATAAATAAACATACTGTTATGAAAGGTGAATGCTGCCAATGGAACAGTCTTGCAAATAGTGATCAACAATTCTTTTGATAGCTAGAATGTAAATTGTCAAAAGAGCGGATCATTCTTTTCTCTTGGCATACCAATTCCCCTAGCCAAAATCAGAGTTATTCTGCCTTTATTAACTGAAGGTGAAAATAGTACATGCTTCGTCTTTCATGGATTTTCACAACAGGAAGAACATTTTTACATTCATGGGATTGAAACATTCTAATTAGTTCACAAAGTTTGCTTCAGTTAACAATTCAGTTTTTCCTCTTAATTTCTCATGTTTCCACTGAATATTAAAAGTGCATCAGTATCACATGTTTCTTTTCTTTTTGCAGGTCTCAATTTGCATGGTAAAATATTAGGATTAATTGACCGGTCATGCTGATAGAAGTACTAGCTTGAACCTGATCCAGATTCTAATCCTGATCTAAGTGCACAAGATATTGACTTTGACAGACAAATTTAGCTGCTGCAAGAGTTGTTTTGTGGTATGTACTCATTACAAGCCAAGCGGTTGAAATGATTCCATATCTGGGACTGAATTGTTCACTCTTAATATTTGTTCTATACTTTATCGTACTATTTACTATCATTTTGTCAACTCCAAAAATCATTCATGTCAGTTGTAAGTGAATGGGAGTCTGAGCAGAAATTTCTCTGTTAAATTGTATGGGGTATTTATATATGTATGGTCAGTTTCAGTGACTGTTTATCATTGGATTTATTTGATATGTCACATTGTATGTTTAGCAGGGTCCCACACAGCAATATATCAATCTTCTGACCTGGCCTATTGTTTGTTGATTAAACTTTGATCTCTCCTAATTAGTTAGACTGTTGTTATTACCTCCCACTCACCCCCACCCTCCACACAACATTGCTGCTGCTATTAGCACCACCAGAACAATAATGGAAGGTTAGGAACTATCTTTTTTTTTCGAGACTTACTTCTAAAGTACATTATTCACTTTACTTTGTGGTTTATTTCTACTAAATTAGCTAGAACAGTTTATACAACCTTTTCAGTTTTGTCATTGACAACAAACATAGTGATTCTGTCATTCACTCCTAAAATCTGTAACTCCAAAGTCCCTTCTCGGCATTCAAGCAGCATTGTAAAGGAATTTGGGTTCTGTCCTGATGCCATAGTGATAAAACAAAGACAAGAAACATTCAAGGTTGCACACAATTTTAAATCTTTGAACAAATGCAGGCAGTCACAACTCACAATATACACAATGCAATGCTTTTTGCCGCAAAGTAGTCACTTTCCTAAAAGAGTAATAACATCATTAGTTTTGCATACAAAACATTTTCCTTTATACCATTTTACTAGATAATGTCTAAATATGTGATATGTACACAGCTTTTGACAGAAAATATTTTGAGCCAAATGTTTAAGGTGGCAGAGGACAGTTTCATAAATTGGCCCCTGTCAAATTTCTTAACTTGAAGCTTTGATGTGACTTTTTGAGCTATTATTGTTTAATAATTAAAGATATGGATATATTTGTGAATTAGTTGTTTCGGGCTTGTGTTGTTCTTTAAATTGATGTGAGGCATGTACACCTTCCATAGTCAGTTCACAGTATGTAGACAGTGAAATACCAATAGTCGGCTAGGAAGCAGAGCTAGCCACCCATAGTAGTAAACATGTGGATTCAAGGCAAGAAGAATATCTCAAAAACGGCTTGGATGGCAACTATTTTGAATTGCATCAAGCTGTTTAGCACACAATGTTTTGCGGAAAAATCACGTAGGAAAAGGACTTGTGTTTGCACTGTGAGCATCACTTGGTGTCCAAAATGACCTTCGGACGTGAAAAATGCAGGTATAAATTTGGGGTTGGGGTGCATAAACTTCTTTTGCTATGAACTGCCATTGACTTGACAGGTCAAGTGAATACTATTTTTATGCTTTGTTTTAATATAGCTATCCAAAAATATGGACCTTTTTGACCTCACTTGTGTATTTTAGTTTTTATGATTTTTTATATTAGGCTAGTGGATGCGGCATTAAATTTGTGCATAAAAACTGTCCCTTGCACCCTTAAGAAAAACTGCTATTTTTTTATTGGCACAGTCAGCCACATCTGTTATAATTTTCTGTTTCTTTGTATGTATGTAAGTAATTTGTATGCATTAGCCTCATTATACTACCTTCCTTTTTCACATACTACTCTCTGCTGTATGGAAGACTCAGTTGAGGGGGAGGTAACTGTGATTTGCACCTCTATGTTAAAGCTATTTCCATCATGACATAATAACATATTTTGGGCTGAACTTACTAGATATGGGAAAATAATGGAGATTATAATGTATTTTCTTGCTCTTTCTGTAGATGTATAGCTCTGCACTTCTATTTTAATGAATATTATTCATATTTCAGTACAGACACACAAAAACAATTACATAACCTGTTGTCGCGCATTCTTCCAAGTAATTTAACTCCGCAGGAGCACATATACTTCAGAGAAATCATAAATAAACATACTGTTATGAAAGGTGAATGCTGCCAATGGAACAGTCTTGCAAATAGTGATCAACAATTCTTTTGATAGCTAGAATGTAAATTGTCAAAAGAGCGGATCATTCTTTTCTCTTGGCATACCAATTCCCCTAGCCAAAATCAGAGTTATTCTGCCTTTATTAACTGAAGGTGAAAATAGTACATGCTTCGTCTTTCATGGATTTTCACAACAGGAAGAACATTTTTACATTCATGGGATTGAAACATTCTAATTAGTTCACAAAGTTTGCTTCAGTTAACAATTCAGTTTTTCCTCTTAATTTCTCATGTTTCCACTGAATATTAAAAGTGCATCAGTATCACATGTTTCTTTTCTTTTTGCAGGTCTCAATTTGCATGGTAAAATATTAGGATTAATTGACCGGTCATGCTGATAGAAGTACTAGCTTGAACCTGATCCAGATTCTAATCCTGATCTAAGTGCACAAGATATTGACTTTGACAGACAAATTTAGCTGCTGCAAGAGTTGTTTTGTGGTATGTACTCATTACAAGCCAAGCGGTTGAAATGATTCCATATCTGGGACTGAATTGTTCACTCTTAATATTTGTTCTATACTTTATCGTACTATTTACTATCATTTTGTCAACTCCAAAAATCATTCATGTCAGTTGTAAGTGAATGGGAGTCTGAGCAGAAATTTCTCTGTTAAATTGTATGGGGTATTTATATATGTATGGTCAGTTTCAGTGACTGTTTATCATTGGATTTATTTGATATGTCACATTGTATGTTTAGCAGGGTCCCACACAGCAATATATCAATCTTCTGACCTGGCCTATTGTTTGTTGATTAAACTTTGATCTCTCCTAATTAGTTAGACTGTTGTTATTACCTCCCACTCACCCCCACCCTCCACACAACATTGCTGCTGCTATTAGCACCACCAGAACAATAATGGAAGGTTAGGAACTATCTTTTTTATTCGAGACTTACTTCTAAAGTACATTATTCACTTTACTTTGTGGTTTATTTCTACTAAATTAGCTAGAACAGTTTATACAACCTTTTCAGTTTTGTCATTGACAACAAACATAGTGATTCTGTCATTCACTCCTAAAATCTGTAACTCCAAAGTCCCTTCTCGGCATTCAAGCAGCATTGTAAAGGAATTTGGGTTCTGTCCTGATGCCATAGTGATAAAACAAAGACAAGAAACATTCAAGGTTGCACACAATTTTAAATCTTTGAACAAATGCAGGCAGTCACAACTCACAATATACACAATGCAATGCTTTTTGCCGCAAAGTAGTCACTTTCCTAAAAGAGTAATAACATCATTAGTTTTGCATACAAAACATTTTCCTTTATACCATTTTACTAGATAATGTCTAAATATGTGATATGTACACAGCTTTTGACAGAAAATATTTTGAGCCAAATGTTTAAGGTGGCAGAGGACAGTTTCATAAATTGGCCCCTGTCAAATTTCTTAACTTGAAGCTTTGATGTGACTTTTTGAGCTATTATTGTTTAATAATTAAAGATATGGATATATTTGTGAATTAGTTGTTTCGGGCTTGTGTTGTTCTTTAAATTGATGTGAGGCATGTACACCTTCCATAGTCAGTTCACAGTATGTAGACAGTGAAATACCAATAGTCGGCTAGGAAGCAGAGCTAGCCACCCATAGTAGTAAACATGTGGATTCAAGGCAAGAAGAATATCTCAAAAACGGCTTGGATGGCAACTATTTTGAATTGCATCAAGCTGTTTAGCACACAATGTTTTGCGGAAAAATCACGTAGGAAAAGGACTTGTGTTTGCACTGTGAGCATCACTTGGTGTCCAAAATGACCTTCGGACGTGAAAAATGCAGGTATAAATTTGGGGTTGGGGTGCATAAACTTCTTTTGCTATGAACTGCCATTGACTTGACAGGTCAAGTGAATACTATTTTTATGCTTTGTTTTAATATAGCTATCCAAAAATATGGACCTTTTTGACCTCACTTGTGTATTTTAGTTTTTATGATTTTTTATATTAGGCTAGTGGATGCGGCATTAAATTTGTGCATAAAAACTGTCCCTTGCACCCTTAAGAAAAACTGCTATTTTTTTATTGGCACAGTCAGCCACATCTGTTATAATTTTCTGTTTCTTTGTATGTATGTAAGTAATTTGTATGCATTAGCCTCATTATACTACCTTCCTTTTTCACATACTACTCTCTGCTGTATGGAAGACTCAGTTGAGGGGGAGGTAACTGTGATTTGCACCTCTATGTTAAAGCTATTTCCATCATGACATAATAACATATTTTGGGCTGAACTTACTAGATATGGGAAAATAATGGAGATTATAATGTATTTTCTTGCTCTTTCTGTAGATGTATAGCTCTGCACTTCTATTTTAATGAATATTATTCATATTTCAGTACAGACACACAAAAACAATTACATAACCTGTTGTCGCGCATTCTTCCAAGTAATTTAACTCCGCAGGAGCACATATACTTCAGAGAAATCATAAATAAACATACTGTTATGAAAGGTGAATGCTGCCAATGGAACAGTCTTGCAAATAGTGATCAACAATTCTTTTGATAGCTAGAATGTAAATTGTCAAAAGAGCGGATCATTCTTTTCTCTTGGCATACCAATTCCCCTAGCCAAAATCAGAGTTATTCTGCCTTTATTAACTGAAGGTGAAAATAGTACATGCTTCGTCTTTCATGGATTTTCACAACAGGAAGAACATTTTTACATTCATGGGATTGAAACATTCTAATTAGTTCACAAAGTTTGCTTCAGTTAACAATTCAGTTTTTCCTCTTAATTTCTCATGTTTCCACTGAATATTAAAAGTGCATCAGTATCACATGTTTCTTTTCTTTTTGCAGGTCTCAATTTGCATGGTAAAATATTAGGATTAATTGACCGGTCATGCTGATAGAAGTACTAGCTTGAACCTGATCCAGATTCTAATCCTGATCTAAGTGCACAAGATATTGACTTTGACAGACAAATTTAGCTGCTGCAAGAGTTGTTTTGTGGTATGTACTCATTACAAGCCAAGCGGTTGAAATGATTCCATATCTGGGACTGAATTGTTCACTCTTAATATTTGTTCTATACTTTATCGTACTATTTACTATCATTTTGTCAACTCCAAAAATCATTCATGTCAGTTGTAAGTGAATGGGAGTCTGAGCAGAAATTTCTCTGTTAAATTGTATGGGGTATTTATATATGTATGGTCAGTTTCAGTGACTGTTTATCATTGGATTTATTTGATATGTCACATTGTATGTTTAGCAGGGTCCCACACAGCAATATATCAATCTTCTGACCTGGCCTATTGTTTGTTGATTAAACTTTGATCTCTCCTAATTAGTTAGACTGTTGTTATTACCTCCCACTCACCCCCACCCTCCACACAACATTGCTGCTGCTATTAGCACCACCAGAACAATAATGGAAGGTTAGGAACTATCTTTTTTATTCGAGACTTACTTCTAAAGTACATTATTCACTTTACTTTGTGGTTTATTTCTACTAAATTAGCTAGAACAGTTTATACAACCTTTTCAGTTTTGTCATTGACAACAAACATAGTGATTCTGTCATTCACTCCTAAAATCTGTAACTCCAAAGTCCCTTCTCGGCATTCAAGCAGCATTGTAAAGGAATTTGGGTTCTGTCCTGATGCCATAGTGATAAAACAAAGACAAGAAACATTCAAGGTTGCACACAATTTTAAATCTTTGAACAAATGCAGGCAGTCACAACTCACAATATACACAATGCAATGCTTTTTGCCGCAAAGTAGTCACTTTCCTAAAAGAGTAATAACATCATTAGTTTTGCATACAAAACATTTTCCTTTATACCATTTTACTAGATAATGTCTAAATATGTGATATGTACACAGCTTTTGACAGAAAATATTTTGAGCCAAATGTTTAAGGTGGCAGAGGACAGTTTCATAAATTGGCCCCTGTCAAATTTCTTAACTTGAAGCTTTGATGTGACTTTTTGAGCTATTATTGTTTAATAATTAAAGATATGGATATATTTGTGAATTAGTTGTTTCGGGCTTGTGTTGTTCTTTAAATTGATGTGAGGCATGTACACCTTCCATAGTCAGTTCACAGTATGTAGACAGTGAAATACCAATAGTCGGCTAGGAAGCAGAGCTAGCCACCCATAGTAGTAAACATGTGGATTCAAGGCAAGAAGAATATCTCAAAAACGGCTTGGATGGCAACTATTTTGAATTGCATCAAGCTGTTTAGCACACAATGTTTTGCGGAAAAATCACGTAGGAAAAGGACTTGTGTTTGCACTGTGAGCATCACTTGGTGTCCAAAATGACCTTCGGACGTGAAAAATGCAGGTATAAATTTGGGGTTGGGGTGCATAAACTTCTTTTGCTATGAACTGCCATTGACTTGACAGGTCAAGTGAATACTATTTTTATGCTTTGTTTTAATATAGCTATCCAAAAATATGGACCTTTTTGACCTCACTTGTGTATTTTAGTTTTTATGATTTTTTATATTAGGCTAGTGGATGCGGCATTAAATTTGTGCATAAAAACTGTCCCTTGCACCCTTAAGAAAAACTGCTATTTTTTTATTGGCACAGTCAGCCACATCTGTTATAATTTTCTGTTTCTTTGTATGTATGTAAGTAATTTGTATGCATTAGCCTCATTATACTACCTTCCTTTTTCACATACTACTCTCTGCTGTATGGAAGACTCAGTTGAGGGGGAGGTAACTGTGATTTGCACCTCTATGTTAAAGCTATTTCCATCATGACATAATAACATATTTTGGGCTGAACTTACTAGATATGGGAAAATAATGGAGATTATAATGTATTTTCTTGCTCTTTCTGTAGATGTATAGCTCTGCACTTCTATTTTAATGAATATTATTCATATTTCAGTACAGACACACAAAAACAATTACATAACCTGTTGTCACGCATTCTTCCAAGTAATTTAACTCCGCAGGAGCACATATACTTCAGAGAAATCATAAATAAACATACTGTTATGAAAGGTGAATGCTGCCAATGGAACAGTCTTGCAAATAGTGATCAACAATTCTTTTGATAGCTAGAATGTAAATTGTCAAAAGAGCGGATCATTCTTTTCTCTTGGCATACCAATTCCCCTAGCCAAAATCAGAGTTATTCTGCCTTTATTAACTGAAGGTGAAAATAGTACATGCTTCGTCTTTCATGGATTTTCACAACAGGAAGAACATTTTTACATTCATGGGATTGAAACATTCTAATTAGTTCACAAAGTTTGCTTCAGTTAACAATTCAGTTTTTCCTCTTAATTTCTCATGTTTCCACTGAATATTAAAAGTGCATCAGTATCACATGTTTCTTTTCTTTTTGCAGGTCTCAATTTGCATGGTAAAATATTAGGATTAATTGACCGGTCATGCTGATAGAAGTACTAGCTTGAACCTGATCCAGATTCTAATCCTGATCTAAGTGCACAAGATATTGACTTTGACAGACAAATTTAGCTGCTGCAAGAGTTGTTTTGTGGTATGTACTCATTACAAGCCAAGCGGTTGAAATGATTCCATATCTGGGACTGAATTGTTCACTCTTAATATTTGTTCTATACTTTATCGTACTATTTACTATCATTTTGTCAACTCCAAAAATCATTCATGTCAGTTGTAAGTGAATGGGAGTCTGAGCAGAAATTTCTCTGTTAAATTGTATGGGGTATTTATATATGTATGGTCAGTTTCAGTGACTGTTTATCATTGGATTTATTTGATATGTCACATTGTATGTTTAGCAGGGTCCCACACAGCAATATATCAATCTTCTGACCTGGCCTATTGTTTGTTGATTAAACTTTGATCTCTCCTAATTAGTTAGACTGTTGTTATTACCTCCCACTCACCCCCATCCCTCCACACAACATTGCTGCTGCTATTAGCACCACCAGAACAATAATGGAAGGTTAGGAACTATCTTTTTTATTCGAGACTTACTTCTAAAGTACATTATTCACTTTACTTTGTGGTTTATTTCTACTAAATTAGCTAGAACAGTTTATACAACCTTTTCAGTTTTGTCATTGACAACAAACATAGTGATTCTGTCATTCACTCCTAAAATCTGTAACTCCAAAGTCCCTTCTCGGCATTCAAGCAGCATTGTAAAGGAATTTGGGTTCTGTCCTGATGCCATAGTGATAAAACAAAGACAAGAAACATTCAAGGTTGCACACAATTTTAAATCTTTGAACAAATGCAGGCAGTCACAACTCACAATATACACAATGCAATGCTTTTTGCCGCAAAGTAGTCACTTTCCTAAAAGAGTAATAACATCATTAGTTTTGCATACAAAACATTTTCCTTTATACCATTTTACTAGATAATGTCTAAATATGTGATATGTACACAGCTTTTGACAGAAAATATTTTGAGCCAAATGTTTAAGGTGGCAGAGGACAGTTTCATAAATTGGCCCCTGTCAAATTTCTTAACTTGAAGCTTTGATGTGACTTTTTGAGCTATTATTGTTTAATAATTAAAGATATGGATATATTTGTGAATTAGTTGTTTCGGGCTTGTGTTGTTCTTTAAATTGATGTGAGGCATGTACACCTTCCATAGTCAGTTCACAGTATGTAGACAGTGAAATACCAATAGTCGGCTAGGAAGCAGAGCTAGCCACCCATAGTAGTAAACATGTGGATTCAAGGCAAGAAGAATATCTCAAAAACGGCTTGGATGGCAACTATTTTGAATTGCATCAAGCTGTTTAGCACACAATGTTTTGCGGAAAAATCACGTAGGAAAAGGACTTGTGTTTGCACTGTGAGCATCACTTGGTGTCCAAAATGACCTTCGGACGTGAAAAATGCAGGTATAAATTTGGGGTTGGGGTGCATAAACTTCTTTTGCTATGAACTGCCATTGACTTGACAGGTCAAGTGAATACTATTTTTATGCTTTGTTTTAATATAGCTATCCAAAAATATGGACCTTTTTGACCTCACTTGTGTATTTTAGTTTTTATGATTTTTTATATTAGGCTAGTGGATGCGGCATTAAATTTGTGCATAAAAACTGTCCCTTGCACCCTTAAGAAAAACTGCTATTTTTTTATTGGCACAGTCAGCCACATCTGTTATAATTTTCTGTTTCTTTGTATGTATGTAAGTAATTTGTATGCATTAGCCTCATTATACTACCTTCCTTTTTCACATACTACTCTCTGCTGTATGGAAGACTCAGTTGAGGGGGAGGTAACTGTGATTTGCACCTCTATGTTAAAGCTATTTCCATCATGACATAATAACATATTTTGGGCTGAACTTACTAGATATGGGAAAATAATGGAGATTATAATGTATTTTCTTGCTCTTTCTGTAGATGTATAGCTCTGCACTTCTATTTTAATGAATATTATTCATATTTCAGTACAGACACACAAAAACAATTACATAACCTGTTGTCGCGCATTCTTCCAAGTAATTTAACTCCGCAGGAGCACATATACTTCAGAGAAATCATAAATAAACATACTGTTATGAAAGGTGAATGCTGCCAATGGAACAGTCTTGCAAATAGTGATCAACAATTCTTTTGATAGCTCGAATGTAAATTGTCAAAAGAGCGGATCATTCTTTTCTCTTGGCATACCAATTCCCCTAGCCAAAAATAGCTGTATATATTTGTTATATTTTTGGCGAACATTCTTTTCAATATGCTTATCATTTATGTACTCTCATCTCTCAGTTTTCATAACAGAGCTTAAGGTTGGGTAATTAATCTTTGGTTGGATCAGTGACGTCCTTCTATTAAAAGCAAAGGTTGCCAAGATACCTAGAGGATAAGGTTTGCATTCTATCTTGTAATGTGTATGGTTTAACAGGAACGTTATGTGAGCAGGATTTTTTTAATTTCATATTGGTCTATGACATTTTACTTTTTAGTGAAACCCGGGTCAACACCAATGATAAATGCAATTTGAATAAATGGTTTTGTGAGTGATCATATATAAGATAATAAATCACATAACAAGAGTGGTGGGGATTTGTTTGCACGCACGCGTGCATGTGTGTGTGTGTGTGTGTGTGTGTGATATTTCGGTTTATTACCAAATCATTGCTGCATGGTAAAAGTGTCCATTGTGGAAAAATCAAAACATGGTTATTTGTGGCTAAAGCTCGATAAATGTCGCTTTGAATTTGATGACATATATATGTTCTACTTACATATTACTGAAAAAAATCGGCTGTATTTATATATCACGATATTGATACTGGAAATTTGTATTGTGAAATATGACCGATTGGGTTCAGTATTATTATTGGAGATTTCAATGCTTGAACTGGAAATTGACAAGTACCTGAACGTCCTGTTGTGCATCTTCCTAATAGAGTAAACAAAGATCACGTGCTAGATACATGGGGTCAAAAGGCTACTCAATCTATGTAAAGTCACGGAATTGGTTTTTGCAAATGGGCAGTTGGGCTCTGATGATGGAATATGCGAATACATCTTCTGCTCGACCTATGGGCTGAGTGAAGTGGTTATTTCCTATTATCATATCAAGATTTCACGTGCATAGAAGAGTTTTGTGTACTGCCCTTCAGTGAATTTTCTGATCAGGCACCATTGCATTTAAATATAAAATCGATAGAAATAAGAGATGGTAATACTTCAGTGTTGGAAATTCCGACTAACAGTGATAATAAATTCAGTGAGAAAGTAATATGGGATGATGATAAAAAGGATTCATTTGTATCATGTTTGTCTGATAGATAAGAAGCGGTGCGTCACCTAACTTCACGTATCGGCAGTGCAGAAAACCCTGACGAATTAAATGATATTGTCGACAGTTTTTATAATGTTATTTTGGAATGTGCACGTCCTCTGTTTGGAATGAAAGTATCCACACAATCTCAATAAAACAAGTGGAAAAACGATGTTTGGTTTGATAAAAGTTGTCAGAAAGCAAGAATTTAGTTTAATCAGGGCCTTTAGGGGCCCTAAGCACTGAAAAGATTATGGTGCCCCCCATATGTAATTTTACCGAAAAAGCGTAATTTCTCACTTTTTTTTTTTTTTGGTGCCCCTGTTTTGCTGGTTCCCTAAGCACGTGCTTAGTCTGCCAATTGGGTAATCCAGCACTGAGTTTAATGTACATATAAGCAATTATTGTTGAAACAAGACTTTAGAAAATTAGATTAATAATAATGTTAAAGCTGGGTCAATTTACCATCTTGCATATTATTATGCCTAGATCTATACTCCCTGAAATACAAATAGAGATAATTCAAATATCCTGTTTTGAAAGAAAAATTGCAAAATTTTACTTTCGGAGGCCTGTTATGAATTCATATGTAACAAACCGCCCAGAACACTTTTGATGTTACTCTTAGGGTGTGAGTCAGTGAATTGTATATTTTATAAATTACAATGAGAAATTTCAGGCGAAGATCCTATCTGTGCTAGGTAACACTTTTGTGCGTGTAGGAAATACTGCTGATATCATAAGATAACACTTTCTTGTGCGTGTAGCAAATACTGCTGATATCATAAGATAACACGTTCTTGTGCGTGTAGCAAATATTGCTGATATCATAAGATAACACAGCGTTACTTTGAAAAGCATTACAACCCAAGGGGATTACCTTAAGCTATTTTAGGTTAAAACAAAATGGTTCCACTGACTGAAAATGATTGAAAAATGTTATGTACACATATGAAATCAGTTTTCTCATCATATTATAACAAATCTAGTGTATGTGCTATTTGTATTCACGTTTTCGTTTATAGATTCGTTATATTTTAGTAATTATTTGTTTAATTATGGGGAATCGGTGTTCGGAGGATATTTCTCAATAATTTGCCAGTTATTAGATACAGACGTCATTTATACTGAACTGTACTCACGGGACTTTATGGTATGATGGTTTAGGTTCATAAAATGGCCAGTGTCAAATTTCTTAACATAAGGAATTTAGGTTCATAAAATGGCAGTGTCAAATTTCTTAACATAAGGAATTCTCGGGATATTCTCACGTTTAATTATAGACTTTGTAATCTGCTGTACCCGACCTATTCATCACGACTTTTGTAATCTGCTGTACCAGACCTATTCCACCACGACTTTTGTAATCTGCTGTACCAGACCTATTCACCACGATCTTTGTAATCTGCTGTACCAGACCTATTCACCACGACCTTTGTAATCTGCTGTACCAGACCTATTCGCCACTACCTTTGTAATCTGCTGTACCAGACCTATTCACCACTACCTTTGTAATCTGCTGTACCAGACTATTCACCACGACTTTTGTAATCTGCTACACCAGACCTATTCACCACGACCTTCGTTTCCAAACAGTATCAAAGCCAAAGGATGGAATGTATGGAGTACGGGATGTAACTAATGAGTTATCTGAAACGTTTCATGATGTATATAAAAAATATAAAAAATACTGTGTTATCATTCCAGCCCTAAACTATTTTGAAATAATATATCTGCAAAAAAAGAAGAATCCTATGGCACTGAATTGCTTCTATGTTACATGTCTCTCAAAGGACGACATTTGCTTCTCCATATAAGTAACGAATTAATATTTTGTATGGAATATACGTATACGAATAAATAATATTATCATACAGGTTAGAGAATTTTAATTCGTACTCCACGGAGATTGGAACCCGGATCCGCTGGTTACGGCACCCATCGCATTGTCTGTAAGCACCAACCACTATACCATCTCGACCATGCTCACATGACCAAAAATGATGCTACAAAGCTAGTGGTATAGGCATTCGTGCCCTAGCAGACACACCGCATGTCGACCCAGTAATTAATTCTCATCTCAGCACACACTGAGAGATGCATACACTTCCCTTATTTTAATTACCAAAACTGGTGTTATGAATCATATTCCAAGAACCTTTGACAGTTTACATATAAAATCGTTTCTGAATAACCTCAAATAAACTTACGAAACATTCTAGTGAGTTTTTATTTGACACATAAATATTCCTCCATCTAAAAGTTTTATAGCTTCTTTCTGTTTTCAATGTAAACATGTCAACCACGCTTTTTTTGTTATCTTTCACACCTATACACTTGAAATACAGACAGTGATATATATTGAATGCATATTGAAACCTGGTCATCCAATTCTATCTGCCAGATTATTTTCAATTTTACTATGTGCTGTGGTTCTCTTAAAGGAAACAGATGACATAATATTATTTTCTAAGTCCAATAAATATTTTTTTGCGTTACTTTAAATCTCATATCCACTTGCATTTAAAGATACAAAAAATTAATTTCATCTTCATTGGTTTTACAGAGTTTAGACTACCATCTCCATACTATCTTCAACAAGAAAGTAAGCGCAGTAGAATGAGGCTTGTTGGTTGGTTGGTGGTTGTTTTAACGGCACTTTCAGCACAATATTGCTTTATAATGCCAGGAAATGGAGTTAAATGCCTTTTCCAAGGACAGCTGACCATTGCTGGTCAGGAGGATATCTAAACCGAGACAGACATGTATTACCATTCAGACTCTCTATTGATTCAACAGTTTCTTAAAAGCGTTATGCTTCACTGTAAGAAAAACTTGTCATTATGAAAACTATTCTTGAAGAAAATTACGAGTGAAATAAAGATTAACTTGATATAATTCTATAATATCAGAATAAAGATGCAAAAACCAAACTCAGAATATTATAAATTATGGACAAAACATTTTCCATTTTTGAATATCAATTGATGCAGATAACCAGAGTAATAAATGGTTTAATACGATATGGTGCAACATTTACGGGAACGTCAGACCTTCAGAACTTTCAGGAACTTCAGAATTTTAAAACTGGACAGAAGCAAATATTTCCAAATAAAATATATGTGTTACACGATATTGCGCCGACTTCAGTTCTTTTGACGCATGCATGTATACCTGAAACAAATGCACCAATGTGTAAGAGAGCCTATATTATTGTTCTTACAGTCTTGGCATCGAAGGTCGTTCTTAGTATACAAAAGTATACCTTTGTGTTTAGGTCAGTTTCTTAGACACTACTGCTTGTATAGTCATGAAAATGAAATGTACATACATTCCGAGGTGCACTACAACACCAGCATCAAAAGTAAGTCCCTGTTTCTTTTCACGCTCCCAGCGATCATCTATCTTTTACGTATAGGTCATTTTATGGGACGCTGTTGTTTGTATAGCCATGAAAATGTATCATTGCATGCTAAATGAATATGTTCATCTCTGATGTTTAGGTGAGTTTCTTGGACCATATTGCTTGAAACAGTCATCTACCGTGAATGTACATACATTCTGAGAAGTACAGCATTGCCACGTGAAAGAAAAAAAAAAGCAAACGGGACCTACATTAACTACTTGGTTTGATGTTCATCATCACTCAACGTGACCTATATTAACTTCCTTGGTTGATGTTCATCAACACTCAAACGTGACCTACATTAACTACTTTGTTGATGTTCATCATCACTTAGTATTGATCAACTTGAGTATTGACCAAAAAATTAGCTTGTGTCTGAATGTGCGGGCGTGATTTATTAAATCATTTCTTGTTTACTACTATGTTCATAGATTCGAAGAGAGAAAATGACTTTGTGTACACGTTGGTACAAAAGCTTGCGCGCAAGTAAATGCCACCTCTTGGGAAGGAGATATAAAAACCAGTGGAATAGAAAGCTTTTTAACTAGAATAAATACAGAAAATGTAATGCCACGGGATCCGCAACATGACGTCAATGACCTAGGTTGGTTGAACATACGCACTGCATTTGCGAGGTTCGCATTTATATCCTTGTCTGGTCATGCATCAACACATCATAAATTTACATAAGCCCATAAATTTAAAAGTAAAAAACATGAATGCTATAACTATGGTATGTTTTGTCACGGTTGTACGCACATCTCAGTTATTATTTTCTACATAGCCATTATCTCACATGATAACGACAGACTCACCGGATATTTGTGTTGTGACCTGTTTATATGTACATTGGTAGGTTTCGAGGTAAAATTGAGATACACCTGGAAAACAAGAAACAGTTTGCTTAACCAAAATAATATATTCTCTTATATATTGCTTAACAGCTGGAAAACGTTAAACATGTTGTTGTTTTGTTGACTTTGACTACGAAACACACATCACAAATGTTTACACACAAGTGCCAATTGTTACAAATGAGAGAGAAGAGAGAGAGGGGAGAGAGACGAGAGGAGGAGAGAGAGAGAGAGCATTGGACTTTCCTTATTTGATAAAGATTGAATTACTTTCTTTTTTTCTATCGTGTGATATGCACCACAGTAATACCCATCCGTCGCAAGACCACAGGCGATAATCCGCCCACGCCCCTATAGTCACAGTGGCCTTCCTCGCTTCTCATAAATATGTGTGAACAGTAAATCATGCTTAACCAGTCCACCTTCCAAGCTAGATCAGAACTAGGGGCAAGATATTATGTTAAAGAGTCTTTCCGTATTACAATGTTCTGAATGGAGTTAAGTTCGTCCGTCTGGGGGAGTGAAAAACATAACAATTCACGATCGTAACTCAAGCAATAGTGTGATGATGGACAGCCCAGGCTCCGTACATCTTACCACCATCTGTCAGTCCGTTATTGGTCAGTCCGTTATTGTTTATTTCGAAGAATTCTGATAGGGGCGGTAGCCCACTCTTTTCTAGGGCAACACGTAACCCGTGTGTGTGTACATAATGATGCTTGTTTATTCTTAGCGTGTCAGACCCAGAGGATGGTCTACAGTTCTAATGGATGAGAACACTCTGGATAGTATTGCCAGCTATGTAACATGTATAAATTCAGTGTTTTAAGTAATCTTCACTTATTTGCTATCCGAATTCAAAGAAAATCCTTCACTATTCAACACCGAAAATATATTTCTTATAAAATGGATACAATTTTCATCATTAAAGGGAAAACTTCCGTTTTAAAAGAAAATGGTATTATGCTAATGGCGTAGGCGTGGTAATCTTGCTCTTTCTAACGAGTAGGTGTGGTTAATCCTTTGCTTCTGGCGAGTAGGAGGCGTGGTTATTTTCCCTTCTGGAGATTCCTCAATTTGGGAAAATAAAACCGGGGGTAGATAAACGGTCTGAATCTGAAATTTAAAGCCTTTTTAAATCTACACTAAACCTTAAATCTGACAATATAATACTCCATCCTTACTAAGAGTAATCCGGTGGCGGATTTCCCATTAGGCAGAACAAAGGCAAGCTTGCCTAGGCGGCCAAAATTCAGGGAGATGGCGACAGATTTTTAAGCATGAAAAATGCTTGAGATTCTTGTAACTTGGCTTCTTTGTTACAAATTTGTTTACTTTGTATAAAATAGAAAGAAAAAAGCCCAAGTTAAATATTTGCTGTATTATCATATTATAATGGGCTCGGTAAAGGCCTTTAAAGGCTACTCAGGTTGTTAATGCTTTATTTTTAAAGGCGGTAAAGGCACTTTAAAGGTTCAGTTTATTAATGGCTTTGTTCTTTTGGGGCGGGGTGTGGGCGTTGGAGTGGGGGGCGGATGGCGGCAACTCTGGACAGTGGCCTCAGGTGGGCGGCAAAAAGCATAAATCCCGTAATGTGTGTGTTAGTCGTAAATTAGTCATAGATGTTTCAGTTGTTTGCCTCAAGTCAAAATTGTTATAGTTGTATCTGGTGCATCCAGTGGCAGCAGGTGCGGGCTCTTCACAAATAAATAAATAAAATTAAATAAATAAATTGTCCAAGGTTAAGGAGAAGTAATTGATACATTATTTGTTGATAATTTTTTCACATACAGTTGATCATATATGTTGGTAAAATCAATGTGTAAATTGAAAGGTATGACAGAATTTCTCTGTGTCTGATTTTCTGCTAGAGCACAGTTTAGATTTGACAGAGGAATCCATTAATTAGATTTATGAGGGACAGGTACCATATTAAATCGTAGGACTGCATAATGGTTTTAATGAGAGATTCGTGTTGTGGGCGAGTGATTGGATTCTTAATTAAAACATTCGTTTATTCAACGGTTAGACAGATTGGAAGGAAAAAGGTTTTAACTTCTATCTTGGTGATTCGTACAAATGGTGCTAGAGTTGAGAGGGTTGAAAGGATAACCATTTGTAAGCTAGGTGCGACCCCAGTAGTATTATCTTTTTGAGATTGTCCAGAATCAGGTTACAGAAATAGCGCGAAAATCTTAGAAGGTTATGCTTCGACCGAATTGTCGCATATTTATAAAAGGGCCGTTTTGATCCGTTTTAATCATGGTATTGGCTACGCTGATAATAAGGGTGGCGTGTTTCATCACACAGCGAATAGATTTCTATGGTTTTAAATATGCCACATCGCAAAATATAGTCTAGTCTACGTTTTTTTCTGCAAGAGAAAAATATAGCGGACACTTCCTGAGATTGAATTTAGAAGAAAATTTATCTTCGTTAAGAACAATGTATCCACAGGGACGGATAATGTTCTGGAAAGTTGACGGACACAAATATCTGGCGGGAAAAAGTTATTGCAAGGCTTGAAAATCACAAGGGGAAATTTAGCTCCACTGACGCATCCACGTACCTACCGTATCCACCTACCCACACAAAGTTGAGGGCCTGACAGAAGTACGAGGATTATGAGAGCAGTGCGGAGGTAATAGGGAAAAAAATGCGAAAGATCAAATGAGAACTTCTTCCTCACGGTTATGCTGTTATGAAAGGGACACATGACTGTTCGATTTGTACCACTCGATCTATTATGATGAACTAATTCTATCGTTTTTTTTTAAAACAGATCTAGGCTATTTGCAAGTAAGTTATATTTGTTTTCAAATTCAGTAAATGATTTCATTTCAAAAAATAGAAGTGTATCTATCCTCAATGTAATGTTATTTTCCCAGTTTGTTTATGTAATTGATTTAAATTGTTATATTTCATGTTACCGGGGCTTCGTGGATTATTATGTTCTATCATAACTGATCAGATCTCTATTTATTCTATCTATAAGTTTCATAATTTATATTATTATTTACTCGATTCTGGGCAATAACACCGAGGTCGATCATCCCGCTAGAAAGGGAAAACGATAACCTAAAACCAAATAAAGTGGGATACACCTTGTAACGAGGGTAGTACACCGCCACCACCATGCATGTAGAGATAGATGTTCATTTGAACCAAACAATATCATCTGTGATTCAATTTTGTTGAAAACATTCTTATGTTTTGATTGTACTCCATCTGAGGAATTGGTACTCATTATTGTTATATTCCTGTTTGTTGAACTTTGTGCGCGATGAGTAGGGTTGGGTTTTCTGTTTATAGTTTAGATTTATGAGATGGTAGAAGTAAGGGTTTCTGTTAAGCTATTGGTTTGATCAAGAGGATTCAATCATCCATTAATTTTGCTTTTATAAATAGAATATCTCATTCGCACGTACTTCTAGGTTTAGTGTGTTAAGTGTCTTCGCTAAATACATCCAAATCCAACCCCCATTCATCTGTTGCAATTCCAGACAAATGTTAAGTTAATGGAGGAAAAAAGTTAATATATACTAATAATATTTTATTATTATTGAAGGAGAACACAGACAGACAGAAAGGTCCAGACAGAGTTTAAAGTTTTTTTTAAAACAATTAATCACAAAAAGACTCGATGTGGGTGTTTTTTTCTTGTTACTTTTCTGTTTTATTTTTACTTTATATTGAAACTCCATCATGGGAGTGTTTTGAATTGAAACTAGTTTTTCAAAACACTCTAGAGTGTTTTTCAAACTCCTGCATCCGAAAATCGATGACCCAGGCGAACATATTCCGAGTATTGTGCTGTAAAATCATTCACGAATCCCTAATTAAGATTTTGAAAGAGCTGGTATAAGAGGTTTTGGATTCCTCGAATTTTGTTTCATCATATTTATTTTGTGACCGAGACACTTACTGCGTGCGATAATACATTTGACTCAATCAAGAAGTCATTTCTGAATTTTATCTTCTTAATTATTTTTTTTTTTTTTTTTTTTTTTTTTTTTTTTTGTGTAAAAAAAAAAATTTTTGTTCTTATTTTTTGGCAGAGGAACCCTGGACATCAAAAATATGTAAAGATTGCTTACATTATTGACGTTCTTATATTTATAAACTTGTATTGTTATTGCCCACCCAAAAAATTGCAATAAATTTAATGGTTGTAAGATTGTGGTGAATGAAAGGAATATGGAATATAACGATTAAATGTATATGATATGGTTGACTTTGAAAGGATCACGATGAACGTGTTTGAACTATGGTTAACTTTGAAAGATCACGTATGAGCGTGTTATGATATGAATTAACGTTGGGTAGGATGGATATGGCGAGTTGAACACGTATATGATATGGTTGACTTTGAAGGTATTAACGATGAACGTATATGATATAGTTTAGTTTTGGAGAGCAATGTCTCATACATTTTCCATAATGTGGCATAGAGAAACGAAGAATCATTTTAGAAGACGCATAGCAGAAGACTTATTTACAATGGCTGTTAATTATAGGCGGTGAAGTAAATTCAGGTTCTGATTCAAAATTTTCGTATATATAACGTACACTCATACTTTTACCAACTATTACAGCTCTAGAGTCATCCAAATTTAATAAATCTTGGTCCACCAAAGTTATGTTTATTGAGTAAAAGTATACTGTTGTTTATCTGGAAGAGAAAAATGCGATCTAGGATGCAGAAAACTTTAAGAACTATATCACTCATTAAAATGAGATCTAGATGCAGAAAACTTTCGGACGAACTAATATCCATCTCATTAAAATGGATGATCTAGATTGCAGGAGAGAAAGAAACACTTTTAGCGAATCTAAATCACTCATTAATATTGCGATCTAGATGCAGAACACTTTACAATGACTAAATCACTCATTAAAATGCAATCTAGATGCAGAAAAACTTTACGAAACTAAATCCCACTCATTAAAATGCGTGCTGCTAATTGT